>CM019148.1:220015741-220295634 GCA_009733165.1 Naja naja
ATGAAGATGCTTCTTGGATGAGAATTTCTTCACTATAAGCAGTGACATCATTCATTAAAACACCAAAGAAGCATTAAAATCTAAAATTAAAAGGCTTAATTTTACACCTATGCTAGAAACAGAGAGCTCCTAAGGAACTAGGATGTATTTCACAGTTGTATTTGTATGGTCTGAGAAAATATACAGAGTGCATATAGTCTGGAGATATATACAATTGTATATGTGGTCTGGGAAAACCATCAACCAATCAATCTTTATTCTGTCATATAGTACATAAAACTCAAAAGACACTGTTAAATTAGAATAAAAAGGAAAAATATAATTGTTCTAAAATATCTTAAAAGGATCAGAGGGAATACTATTGCTTGTTGTACAAACTATAGAATAGTACTTGGCTGTGATCAAGGAAATAAAATCAGATTGATCCAGGAACAACAACTTAAGATAAAACAAGTGACCAGGCTACTTAGTAAAGATTGGAAATAATAATCCCTGGCGAGCAGGACAGGGCGATGCAGAACATGTGTGGGCGATAAGGCAGAACGCGTGTTCCATAATTTCAATTATTCCTCCACCGCATGGACACAGTCTCTGTTCAAAGGGGCTCTTTGGTATCTCCCTTGAGTAAAGGCTGTTGAGCGAGCATTGAATCTGGCTATGGAGAAAGCCCTTCTGAATTTGGGGAATCGTTATGTGCTAGGATATCTAGCTGATTGGAGAACTGTGCAGAATAATGTTTCTGGGGAGAACTGGAAAGTCTGCTTGCAGCTCTAAATTGATGGTCTGCTGTTTAAGATCAGCCAGTGAGCATTCACAGTACTCCAGCATATGTTGTGTGAGACCAACCAGGTTGGACAAAATCCAAGATACACAGCATTAAACCCAGACAAGAACAGCGGCATCAACTGCCACAGTAAGTCCACTCAGCTTGCAACTAATCAAAGCAATAGCATCAATCAGGGTTTACCTGGGAAAAGATAAGCCCTAAAGTAAAGAGTATATAATTGTCCTGAAGAATTTACCCCGCCCTGCTTCGACAGAAAGAGTAAATTCACACACACAACTTATACTATTCTTAAGGCTCCTTGCAGAGGATTTATTCTTGAAAGAGTCCTAAGAAGGGCTTCACTTTTGTAAATAAACTTGACTGAAGGGCAAACATCTGGATGGACCGAAGGAAGTCCATTCATTTCAACCTTTCCTGCCAGAGAATGCTGGCAATGAATGAACAGACTGGATATATTTTCCCACATTGAAATCATTCCATGAAGGGCTTTCTGTGTTTTTCAGGTAGCACCATGATGATGGATAAAACAGCAAAGGCAGCTGCTCCTCATCCTTTGTTTTGGTACACATATAGGCAACCATTCAACAGAGCCACATCGCTCTATGGTATCTGTATGGCACATCCATGTTCGATGTAGATAGGGAATAGGATATGGAAAGGTTGAATTATCTTAGGGACAACAGAATAACTGCTCATATGTTAGGGCCTTGGTGGTGCAGGCTGTTAATAGCCTAGCACTTGTTCCAGCTGTCTGCAATTATGCAGGCTCGAATCCCACCAGGCTCAAGGTTGACTCAGCCTTCCATCCTCTCGGGGTAGGTAAATTGAGGACCCAAGATTGTTGGGGGCAATAAGCTGACTTTGTAAAAATGCCTTAGTAATAAGCAGGCATATACAATGGAATGAAGGCTATTGCTGAGCCCATTGGGTTGTATCCCAAAATTGTAAGCTGCCCTGAGTCTCCAGAGAAGGGATATAAATATGAATAAAATAAAAAAATAAAAAATATATTTACATTTACAATCTTGTCATAAATTTATATTATACACTGTAAGTTCCTGAAAACCAGACTTTACGCTTTGCAATCAATGCTTTGACTTGTTGAATATTTATTTATTTATTATTTATTAATGGGACTTATATGCCGCCCCATCTCCGAAGACTAGTGGCTTACAATAAAACTGACACAATAAATATTTAAAAATTAAATTAATGGTCCCAATTAATACAAAACTAAAAAGCCGCAAATCTAAAACACCCCACCCATGGTCACAGCCCGGCGGTTAACAGGTCTTCAAGTCATGGCGGAAGGTGCGGAGGTCAGGGGCCAGCAGCCCAGGGGAAGTTGGTTCCAGAGTTCAGGGACCGTGATGAGCGCGTGTCGAGGGGACCGCCAGCCGGCATTGCCCGGCTGATGGGACCTCAAAGAGTCCCTGTCTGTGACATTTAGAGGCGGTTAGTATAATGCGGCAGCAGTCTCTCCCTTAAATAATAAGGACCCATGTATCTGAATATATCTGAAATATGAACTGCTTCAGTCATCCTATTCTAAATGGGTTGTATTTAGAACAATTCAGTTTCTCAAGGCTCCCCTTTTTCCCGTTTTAAAACTCAGGGGGAGGCAATGTTCTACAGGTGTAGTTTTCCTCATCTCAACACAGAAATGTATTGGTCTGAGTTTGAAGCCTCTGAAATGCCCAAGGTTTTGCCCAAATGACAAAATAGTGGCTCATCGTCATGGTGCAAGTTCATGGTGCAAGTTCTTTTGTACATATGTGCAACTTCACAATGCATGTTCAAAGGGATGGAGGTGATGCTCTGACAGTACAATGCTGCTCTCTTCATTTGCTCCTGCTTGCTTTGCCTACATGTACACCTAAGTTGTTGTCTTTATTGAGAACACTGTTGAAACTACAGAGAAGCCCTTTTAGGAATGTGGACCCTAACTGTAATCTCTGTCAAACCAAAAGCAGTGTAACATTACAGGTAGTCCTTGACTTAACAACAATTGATTAGCAATGGTTCGATCACAGCAGCACTGAAAAAAGTAACACAACTGGCTCTCTCACTTACAAGCATCGAAGCAACCCCATCATGGTCACGTGAACAAAATTTGGGCTCTAGCAACTGGCATGTATTTAGAATGGTGGAAACATCCTGGGATCATGCGCGCAATATGCAACCTTCCAGCCAGCTTCCCACAAGCGAAGTCAATGGGGAAGTCAGCTTTGCTTAATGAACACATGAGATATTTAATTGCCATGATTAAGCTAGCAACCATGGCAAAAAACATTGTAAAACTGGGCATGACTCACTTGCTTAGAAACAGGAATTCTGGTCTCAATTGTGGTCATAAGCTGAAGACTACCTTCAAATAACATGCCATCCAAATCAGCATTTTGCTTCTGCTCTCAAATGACAGAGTTAACCACTCAAACAGCAAAGAATTAGAGCATCAAGCCTTGCCAAGTCCACAAATACAGCTTCTTTCTGCTTTCACCTTTCTATCATGCACAATGACGTGCTGCATTTATACACTGATAAAGGGAACAATAAAATACTTGTTGGCTGTTCGGCAGTGTAGGATGTGGCTTGCCAACAGTATAGGTTGCTTGGTTTGTCTTTGAAATGGACCTATTATCCAATCATTGCTTATTAGATTGTTCTTTTCCATTGAAATTTAAAAATAAAGTTAATGACAAGCTTGAATCAAATCATGATGTTAGATTTACTTCAGTTCTAATTATGAGTTAAACAGCAGTTTCTTAAGTGTCAGCATGGAATTTTCAATGCAGCCTTCTGATTTGTAAGAGGAAGAGCAGATAGGAGAAAATGTATAAGCTCATAGTTTATGCAACTGGAAATTATAATTCCAAACACATCTATTTTTGGCAATTGTATCACTTTAGCCATAGCAAAATAGTTCCCTTTTCCTTTATTCCAGATTATGTGTTTAAACTGGGGTTGATTCCTCACCTTTCATGGATCTATTTTATTTCAGTAGCTAACAAGAGAACAGAACAAGTTCTTTCTTTTAATTTCTCCAGATACATGTCCAACATTATTGATCTTCATTAGAGACCAATAAATCAATTATCTAGATCAGGGTGTCAAACTCATGTCGTCATGGCATCGTCACATGACATATTGGGACTTTTCCCCTTCACTAAACCGGGTGGGGCAGGCCAGCACATGATGCATCCAACCCATGGGCCATGAATTTGACACCCCTGATCTAGATAGTCCTATTATTTGTTATTATGTACCATCAAATATTTGTCAACTTTTAGTGACCACAAGGACTTTATGTCCTATAAACCCCAGTCAATTTAGATGAACACTAAACATTATGGGAATTGAAATCTAGCACTTGGAAGGGCTCCTGGATAGCAAAGGTTGACTACCCTCTCAGAAAAGGAATTCAAACTCATTGTAACTCATCTACTACACCTTGGGTGAGGCACCATCTTATCATGCTCCAACTGTTAGTTACTCTGATATTAGTAAATATTGCAGGCCTATCTAAATACATTCATCTAATCAGTCATATAAAGATATGCAAGAATTATTTAACAATGAAATCATCCATTCACATTCTGGTAAACTGATATGAATGACTGTTCAATGCCAATTATCACGTACTGAAATGAGTAAATGATCCTGTTTGAAAATGAATGATCCTGTTTGAAAGTGAAATGATTCTGTTTGAAAAATGTTAAGAAAGTAACTGAAGCTAACCAGTTTTAACTTCCTGAACTTAAATTATAAAATGCTCTAAGGACCATCATGAACACAGCTTCTTCCACCTTTTTTTTTGTAAAGTTACTTATATATACCTTAAACCTGGAACAGTTACTAAAAGGTGCCAGTAGTGAGATAGTGTTTCTTCCAGGCAAACTAAAAATAAAGCTGATAAAATCTGACACAACTTTTAATTTCTCAATAGGTAGCTATAGGACCACCTTAATTTGAATCAAACACCTCACCTCAGTTACCACCGTCCCATTTTCTTTGATTTTCCAATCTCTATTGTTCAATTGTTGAAAGACGGTAATCTGCCGTATCTTACAGCAGCCCAGAGGTGGTATTCAGCAAGTTCTGACCAGTTCTGGAGAACCGGTAGTGGAAATTTTCAGTAGTTCGGAGAACCGGTAGTGGAAATTTTCAGTTGTTCGGAATACCACCTCTGACTGGCCCCACCCCCATCTATTCTCTGCCTCCCGAGTCCCAGCTGATCGGCTGGGTCTTCTTTTGTTGCCCTGCACAGGAGAACGGAGCTGGAAAGCAGGTTAGTGGGGTGGTGAGGGAACGGAGATTTTGCAGTATTCTTCTCCTGGAGTGGGGTGGGAATGGGGATTTTACAATATCTTTCCCCTGCCATGCCAACCAAGCCATGCCCACAGAACCGGTAGTGAAAAATTTGAATTTCACCATTGCAGCAGCCTCTATAAAACTGATTAAAGTTAGACCTGACATGTACTTGATTGGAAACTGCAGGGATTTATATAAAAATTGAGACATTAAAAGATATATATATATATATTCTAGAAGAAGATAATGTAAAGCATTTCTATATTGTTACTAATAATGTCAAATTCAGTTCCAAATAATTATCTTTTCATTAGGCTCCAGCAGCAAGAAACAAGGTCATATGTCCAAAGTCATGGTCCAAATTATGCAACTTGGCTATATTTTGCCTAATAAGCCAAAGCACAGAAAACCACATTTCTGCTTAGCACAAATCAAGCCAATATATCGGTGATTTGCTAGTTTTTGCTCAACTACCATAGAATTTCTTTCCACGTCCCCTCTTAATGTATTTGTTTGTTGTTTCTTACACTAATTGCTGGCCAGTATATGTGAAAGCTTACATTTACTCAAAAAGTCAGAACATAAACTATGTTCCTAATATAAAGAAATAATAAATAAAATGAAGATAACAAACTATTTGAAGTAGCCAATAGTTTTTAACTGATTGCAAGAATTACAGGGCATCTGTCCAAATGAGGCTACATTCTTGAAAACTGTCACATCCAGCCATTTATCAGGGGTTATTGCATTACCAACAGTAGGTGGTTTTGAAGCAAACTCTGAATAGATCTAACCAATCTTCTTTCCACACTTCCACCCCACCACCCAAACTTCCTTGATTCCATTCCTCTGCCTCATAGATAAGAAAAGTGAGGGAATAAATTGCTTGCTTGCCATGGGTAAAATCACACTGTGCCCCACAAGTGGCCACAAGGAACCATGGCTCTCCTCCCATGTGTATAATGTTCATTTGTTTGCATGAAAAGCAAAGTATGAGGCTAGATTAAGAATAGGACAACCAGAAGAATAGAACTGGACATCTCAAGTAGATTCATGCTCTTTTGCAAACTGTAAAACTGTTTCCATACTACCAGAATCAAAATAAATCAAAATGATATACTCACACAAGACTAGCATTTAAACATAACACTATGTTGAAATTGTATTTAAGCAGTCTTGAAAAGTTTCAAGAACCTATCTATACTATGCACAGAGACTTCAATGCAAGAATCCACAAATCTTATGCTCTACCCAGCTGCATCTAGTATGCTAGACATAGCTTCCCATTTTTCAATATTAAATTAATCTCAATGAGAGTAAAAATCTAAGACAGAGGAACATGACCTCATGTTAACCGAACTTGAACACCCACTCAGTATTTTGTGAATGTAAACACTTTGTTTCCTACAAAGATATACTGTGCTGCCTTGCAAGTGGGAGAAAGCTACAAGTATGCTGATAAAGGCTAAATCATTCATATACCCATCTAAACTCATCATTTTAAAGTCCGCCTCCACAATTAGATAAGAGCTTGTCAACAGCAGAAAGTACAATGCTGAAATCTGGCCATACAAAGCTGACATCATGAATAGTCTTGTTTTGCTGCTGATTTCTTTTTCCCTTCTCAAAAATAAGAATATTAGCTAAGATTTGAACAAACAGGTTCAACTGCTGTAACTTAAAACTTTATATGTCACCAGATGCCAGTTCAAGTACCTATTAAAATGCACACTTTTAAATTTGCTTTGAATTTGAATTTCCTGGCAAATTTATCATCCTGAGATCTGCCATCAACTTGTGAGTCCCAACATCTGTCAGAAATGTAGACGAAGGACGTGGAAATTCTCTTCCAGGAGTGTTTTTGTTTCTTTTTAAATTGTTTTGTCTGTTTAATTGTTGAAGGACAGTAATCTGTTATGTTTGGCTAACATGCTACATCTTATGGTAGTACCCATAAGTGAAATTTGACTAAGGTTGGAACTGATGTATATGTGATGGAAAACTGCAAGAATTTAGGTAAAACTGACAAGTGAGAAAGAAAAAAATACTGGTAGAAGAGAATTGCAAGCTTTTTACATTGTTATTAATAACATCTAACTCAGTTCTAAATAAATCTCTTTTCATTAATCTGTAGCGGCTGACACTGACACAGGAATCACTTATCCAAAGTCGTGACTGTTTATCTAAGTTTGTAGAATAAACTACCACTGCTTAGTGTAGGAATCAGAAGAAGCCAGTTGGTTAATGATACAAAAGACAGGCTGTGATTATTCATTGGACAAGGAAATGCTCTCTTCTTTCTCAGAGGTGTTTTATTTCATAGTCAGATTACATTACTAGTAAAAATGTTCTGGATATTCTAAAGGCCACAAGTAACTTACCCAAATGAGAAAAGTAAAATTGCAGATAATTTTTTAAAGCATGAAGAGTTTAGCTATAAGTAGAGAATACTGATAAAAAGATGAATACAAAAATGAGACAGGTTGGCAAGATAGCCAAGGTTTGTAGTGACAGAAGGAAGGAAGGAAGGAAGGAAGGAAGGAAGGAAGGAAGGAAGGAAGGAAGGAAGGAAGGAAGGAAGGAAGGAAGGAAGGAAGGAAGGAAGGAAGGAAGGATCTTTTAATCAAAATGATAAAACAGCATTACAAGCTCTTCCCTTTCATTATTCTGACCATCCTCTTCCTCCCTCTGCACACCACTGACGAAGTCTGAATGACTTCAGTGACAAAGAATACTAAAAGCAGTTTCTCCAGGTAAGTTTGAAGTAGAAGACAAAAAGTAGTAGTTCCGCTAAACAGAGCTAAGCAAGTGAAACGTCTTCAAAGGAAAACCAGAAGTCCAAATGCCTCTTTAAAAGCACTTTTGAGACAACCATGACCTGGGGTGACTGAGAATCTCCACAGACATTACGCTAAACAGTCACTTATACATTGTCTTTGTGACATCAAGGGGAATGAATGGAATGATACCAGAATTCAATGTAAGCGGACAACTATATGTTTAAAAAAAAACAAAGCAAATAATAATGTTCAAAGAAACTGCAGACTAGACCACTGTAATAAATTTCAGGAAAAATGAGAACAGCATGAGTTTGTCAAGAAAATGTTCTATTGCTCTGTTTTTTCATTTATAGAATATATTGTGGAAACATGCTGGATATAATTTATGCTGGTTAGCATCCTGAAGATCCTCCCCTGCCTTTTAATTTTAGTTATTTTCTTGTTTTAAATTGCCTTTTATTATAATATTTATATACATGGTGGTGCAGTGGTTAGAATGCAGTATTGCAGCTAATTCTGTAGACTGCCAACTGCCAGCAGTTCAGCAGTTCAAATCTCACCAGGCTCAAGACTGGCTCAGCCTTCCATCCTTCTGAGGTCAGTAAAATGAGGACCCAGATTGTTGGGGGCAATTTGCTGACTCTGTAAACCACTTAGAGAGGGCTGTAAAGGACTATGGAACAGTATAAAAGTCTAAGTGCTATTGTTATATATAGCATTTATGTTTTTGTAGGTCTTGGTGTATTCGGGTCTTGTCCCGTGTAAGATTGAGAATACCTTGGCAACGTTTCGACGAAATCTCATCCGTCATCTTCAGGCTGGTGTCTTCAGCTTCCTTCTCCCAGGAGAAGTGTGTTTTTATGTCTACTTGTACACTGCCCAGAGTCACTCTATGAGTGATATATAAATAAAATAGATATATAAAATGATATAATGGAAGCCCAGAATTTAGAAAAAAGTATACCATATCAGATGTTCTCAATTTTCAGCAGAAACTTCACTTCCCCTAAAAATGTTCTTTAAAAGTGGCACAAATGTTTTTTTTTCAAATCTAAAGTGCAAAAAAACTGACTGATTTACATATTCACACTTTTTTATGAGCTAAATTTTAGGCTTGCAAGTTTTCACAGTTAACTTGTTACTCTGCCACTTTGACAGAGGGGGAAACCAGCAAGAGGATTTTCTTATTGCAGAGACCCCAATAAATTTCCATTTGTGTCTTAACACTACTCACAGCTATGAGGTCAAGATTATTAGGGTAACCAGAGTACCTCAAATTTGGTAGTATCATATTTTTAAAACATACAGATAGTTCTCAACTTACAACCATTCATTTAATGACTGCTTAAAGTTACAATGGAACTGAAAAAGTAACTTATGACCAGTTCCCACACTTATGATGGTTGCAGCATTCCTACAGTCACCTGATCAAACTTCAGCTTGGTAACTGGCATGTATTTACAATGGTTGCAGCACTCCAGGATCCTGAGATTGTCATTTATAACCTTCTATAGGGAACTTCTGATAAGCAATGAAGGAAGCCATATTCACTTAACAACCGCATGATTCACTTAATGACATAGTGATCCACTTAACCAGGGCAAAAAGTCATGAAATCATGGTGGCGCAGTGGTTTAGAATGCAGCATTGCAGGCTAACTCTGCCTACTGCCAGGAGTTCAATCCTGACTGGCTCCAAGTTGACTCAGCCTTCCATCCTCCTGAGGTTGCTAAAATGAGGAGCCAAATTGTTGGGGACAGTATTTCTAAATGCTGGTGCTAAAACTACGGCAAAACTCACTTAACAATTGCCTTGCTTATCAACTGAAATTTTGGGCTCAAGTGTAATCGTAAGTCATTGTTGAAATCAGTTTAGGAAACCATGTTTCGTAAAGCCACAAAATGTGGAAGACCATTCAGGCCATCTTGTCTTGCCCCATTTTCTTTCCGTTTAGGAATCCAAATTAAGAGCATCCCTGATAGAGGGGATGGCCATCATCTGTTTGAATCCAACCAACAAAAGGAAGCGCACTGGGCTTATGTAGAGTAGCTTGTATTTTGGTCTTGACAAAAGATGCTCTGGCCTATGGAGACCATAATTTTCTTTGTCAAGTTAAAGCAATAGTTTAATTTTCCTCAACCAACTTGCAGTAGTCAGAAGAGAGGAACATAGCTATGTAGCCACTTGACTTCTAGAAGTAAGGATAATGCCAAGTCACTTTGAAGAGTTGCTTTGTTTGGATCATTTTTAAAGCAAAGGAAACATCTGAAGATCTGCACCACCCTAGAATCCAATGGTTTCCTGGTAACTGAAATGCTGCAGACTGGGATCTATCTATCTTTTGGGGGTTTTACCTACTATATGAAACCAGGGTTCTAGATGTCTTACAGAACTTACATATACAACACAATAGAGGCAGTCTTTGACTTATAACTATTCATTTAATGATGGTTCGAAGTTTTGATAGCACTGGAAAAAGTCACATGACTTGTCCTTCACATTATAACCTTTGCAGCAAACCTGTGGTCATGTGATCACAATTCAGGAGTTTGGCAACAGTTGCAGAATTTTTTGGTGATATGATTGTCATTTACAACCTTCCCAGTTGTCTTCCTATAAGAGAAGTCAATTGGAGAAGCCAGATTTGCTTTAATGACTGCATTTCTTAATAACCACATGATTCAATTAAGAACCATAGTAAAACAATAGTTGTAAAATCAGATCAGTGTGATGACTCACTTAATCATACTGATTAATCACAAATCAGTGTGACGACTCACGTAATGATTGCATTGCTTAGCGATTGAACTTCCGGTCCCAACTGCGGTCATACGTTGAAGACCACCTCTATAAGTCAGTACAATAATTAATTGTGTGAATTAAATTATTAGCTTTCCACTTACTCTCATGCAATGATGGTGAAAAAAACCCTACCATTTGTTAATTCCATTCATAAATCAATATGTGCATTGGTTATTGCTGAAAAGTCAACATCTTTCTGACTAATTGCTGCTCCAAGATTTCTTACATTAAAATGTCTGAATGACTCTAACAGTGAAAGGCAAATATTCTTAACCTTATAGCATTTTGTGTTTTTAAAACTTGGTATTAGGCTTAAGTCCACATTTTAGAAATGTCAGAAGCTTCATTAATTCACTTTACTCATTAATTACAAAATTTATGTATTTGGAAGAAAGGGCTCATGCATAAAAGATTCAAAGCTCTTTTCAGAACAGCACTATGGTGGAGATGAGGATGATGGCATTGAATCATTCAAAGTGGATGACAACACTTGATAAATATGCTTTCTGTTAAAAGAAAAATACACATAATCTAAAAATATTATGGAAGCCCTGAAAACAAGGTAGTTATGTGAGAATATTTACAGTGGCCACAAAAATGCCTATTCATATCATCTTATATTTTCTTTCAGTTGCTGTATGTGATTCACAAGTCAACTAAGGCTCTACACCAGGGGTATCAAACTTGCAGCCCATGGACCGGATGTGTCACACACTGGCCACGCCCACCCCCAATTTAGCAAAGGGGAAAAAGTCATGATACATCACAAGATGACAATGTGACACCATGAGTTTGACACTTCAGTTCAACACCATGGACTTCTCCCATCCAATAAGACTGTTGCATACAAGATCTCCATTATCAAAAACTGCACAGAACCAATTTTCCTAAAAAAAAAAAGTCTGAACTTCTGCTCAGAATCAGACAGCTGATCCATGCAGCCATTTTCTCAGTACATACAAAATTACCAAAAATATACTTTTACTATCACCTTTGTTTCCTTCTGCAGCAGGTGGACTCATCTGAAATAACCCAGAATGAAATGCCTCAAAATTTCTAATGTTATGGTGATTTTCAAATGTGCTGGGTCACAAACCCACTTGAACTTCTACAATTCCTCCCCTGTGGTGTGTTGCTGTTATTTTCATTTGCAAGTTTTGCAATATATAGCTCAAGGCGAAGGGCTTCCCTAATACTCCTTCCACCTTTTATTTTCTCCACAATAACAATCTGGTGAGGTGGTTGGGCTGGCAAAGTAACTGGCCACAAGACACCCAGCTGGCTTTCATAGCTAAGGTGGAATTTGAACTTGCGTTCCCTTGCTTTCTAAGTCAGGTGCCTGAATTAAAAGTTTAATATCACTAAAAATTATATAGAGTGAGGGAGTTGCAAAAAAAATGATGCTGTCCACAGTAAGACAAAGCAAAATGAAAACTGACAACAGTGGTGTTTTTGAAATTGCTTATTGTTGACACAATTCTTCATTGTTTGATGGCCCATTCACTATACAGCTTGTTTGTCCAATTCAGACATTTGTAAAGGTTTTCACATAGCTGGGTGACACACGTTGTTACAAAATAGATGGCACATTCATTGTCTGGAAAGAAGTAATTGAGAATTAGGTAGTTCTTTCACCAGCACAATAACTGACATTTCTTAATCTCTGCCTCATCTAGATATTGTATTATACAAATAGTTTATCGATGTACTTAAAAAATGAAGAATTCGGGGCAAAATGAAGTGCTAAATCTTTGCATACTGAAGGATTAAACACTTAGGCCATAAAATGGAGAAACTTTGTCCAAAGTCAGACTCTTCCATTAGGATGTACCTTTAGCATACACCAACAATTAACTCATCTGATAACCAGCCCAGAAGGCCTAAGGGAAAAATTAATTTCTTGTAAATAGCTAAATCTAATTGGACTTGAAAGTTCAATTGAAAACCGTATATTTTGGTTTTTTTAACATTTAAAAAAAACTATATTTCTCATTTTCTGAAAGACATAATATTGATAGACTGATTAGTCTTCAGGCATCAGTACACCTCTCTCTTTAACTAACTTTCAACAGTTTATATTCATCAATTCAAATTATGAATATAGTCAGACTCAGAAGAATCTTCTTTGGCCCTGGTTATGGACACTTACTTTTAACAATCGCTTCACATCCTGGTTAACACCAATGGCATAGAATTGCTACCTACTTGCCCATAAGGAAGAGGTAAATATGCTGCAAGAAAAAGTGAATATTTCTAAAGCTATCCACAAATGTTTTAACTGTGTTTCACAAGAAAACCATATGCTCTTTCTGTTGAGCAGCCATGCCGAATATCTCTATGCAGAATCTTTACACTATTGTCAGCTATTTAAGTACTATTCTGTCCCTGCTCTACCACTATCTTTGGTAATAATGGAGTATGATAAAGAGACAGGACAGGGCATTCCAAGCAGTGTGAAGGAGAAACACAATTCCCATGCAACACACCTATGTAAGGTTTCCTGTCTAGTCAAACAGCTTAAAAGCAACACCTGGAATAGTCCAAGAAGAGTGTGATTCAGCTCATCCTTTTTAATTATTTATTGTGGTTGTTTTAGTTGTGAGCCGCCCCGAGTCTTCGGAGATGGGGCGGCATACAAGTCCAAATAATAAATAAATAAAAATAAATAAATAATGGCATCAGTAGTCCAAATGGCTCAAAAGAGGAAGTCCTTTATGAAGTGAAACAGCTGAAACTCCCACTGTAACAAACAGGACCAAACAACACCCAGCATTTCAGCCTGAAGGCATGAAAGTTTTTCTGTATGTACTATCAAGGGGACTTTCTTCTAACTAGATCCGCAAATGCTCTCTCTTCCATAGAACTTGGAAACCAAATGAGAAGAATTTGTTTTTTTTTCCATGGTCTTCTGTACAAAAGATAAATAAATCACAGGGACTCTGTATACTTGCTCTGAATGATGACATTGGTAACTGCCAAAAAAGCTAAGTCCATGAAATTCTAGATCAGGTGAGATATCAACAGAAATTTAAACTGATCTCTTCTGACCCTGAAAATTAACATTGCTTGTCCTTTCATATCCCTAAAGACAAATGTGTTTTGCAAGCCATAAGCTAGGTGATTCATTTCTGGAAATACATCTTTGTGTATCTAATAACAGTAAAATAATACTGAAATCCATGAAGTGTATTGTAAAATACAGAATTGCCAGATCATTCCTTGAATCTGAAAGTTTGAGTAAGTAACATAGGAACGTTCTGTATGATGAAAGATTAATTTAGTTTAGATTGGAAGGAACCAATCAAGAGAATGCTTCACAATATTGTTACCATATATTCTTGTATATGAATTTTTCAGATCTTATCTATCTATCCTTCATCAAGTGCTTGAGGATCCTATGATATAAAATCATAATGATATTACCACAGAACTAAAGCACCACAAATATACTAGGGAATATACATATGATCTCATATGTATCATAGTCTAGATACTACCACAAAGAATGCCTCCTGACAGGCACCCTTCGGCTGTTACAGATGTCATTATAAATTTAACACACTACAGAAAGCTATAAAAAGAGAAGCAATAGTGGAATCCCAATACTTGCCATGAAAAGTATAGTGGATTATGAAGCAAATATTCAATTTATTGACCACAAAAACAAGTACAATGCAAATCATATCAATATATGCTTAATTATGTAAAGCTAATTTTTATGAAAGAGTTCTATAGACCCATAAAATCTTAAAGATAAATCACTAATTCCATTTGATCAACAACCAATCATTAATCCAAACTGTTCACATACAGCTGACACTAGCATTAATCTGCTCAGTATCAAATATGCATTTAAATTAACCACAACCTTGGAGTCATACAAGAGTTGCATATAATTAAAATGCAAGAACAACAGAATCAATTTAATTCCAAATCACACTAGAAGATATAAACCTATAATTACTAAGAGATTTAATTGCTAACTGGAATAATTTCATACTACCGTTTCCCCTATAATTGCAAACAACTTGAAGGGCTGCAAACGTGGAGCTTCAATTGTGGTGATAATCTTTTCTTTAGCAACAAAGGAAAAAAAGAGAGAGAATTAATACTCATCATAGTGTATTAAACTTACTGATAGTATTATAGGAGTATTACTCTTCTTAAGGATGGCCAATGCAATGCGGTACCATGCTTGCAAAACTGTTCTGAAAAGTTTCTGCTTAATAGCATGGATCACAGTAACATGTTACTTACTGGGCTTCATAAAATGTTGATTGGGAGATGAAGAGTGACAGTCCCAACAGGAAAAGAGACATCCAGAAGCAGAGGATGAATTTGTTGGCTTGCAAGTTTCCTTCATTTTGAAGTGAGGAAAGAACAATTCAAGAAGTAGTTCCAAATTAGCAGGAACCCAGAACTTTCAGAAGTCAGCATCACATCAGCATTTGTTCACAATTCTTACTGGCCAATGGAGGCATTCATGTGCCACCACGGGGAGGGCGGGGCTTGTGTCCCAGTGATACTACATGCGATCGGGAAGCTCCTGGATCGCCGTAGATACCTTCTCAGCTGGACAGAAATCACATTCTTGAACTATTCAGTAACTGTGCTGATTAACAGTTCTAATTTGCCAAGGCACAACTTTTGAGATAAAACCACAGTCTAGTAAGTTCAATTTTCTAACAAAGATTCAGGTCTTCTTATCATTGCAGTTCACTGAAAAAAGAATCAGTGAGGAAAAAAAGTAAAACTCAAGCACAAAACCTTTATTCAGAGTCGCTATAGTTATCTCTCTAGACAATGAACAATGTACGTGAGCTAGGCAATATATTTTAACTGCATAAATTTGGGTTGGAGAAGGGAATTAGCATGATAATACCTACTGTGTAGAAATTCTATGTTATAGCTTGATTCATTTGTCTATTTGCTCCACTCTCAAAGCTCTTATTAAAACAGAAAGCAATGACCACATGCCTTAAGGTATATTCAGAGTGGCATCTTCTGCTGCGTTGAATAAGAAGTGGAATAAGGCACCAGGATTTACAGTTATGAATTATGCTGCCAACTTCCCTTTGCTATGCTAACAACAAGTTATGAATGTCCTTGATTTAGACATAAAAAATCAAAATGCCAGAATTTCACCAGGTATTCTGGATCAATAGTGCTCCAGCTTTTGTATTTTAAATCACATCAACTGGTTGATCAAAGAACTACCAAGATAGAAATGGTCTACATTTACCAAAAATATTTATATATTTACATCCAAGATGTTGTTCCATTGCTCATTTGTTATGATAAATTTTAATTACATAAATATTGCAAAAATACTACTAATAATAATTTATATTTACACTTATATATGTAAAATCTGAAGAGAAAAGGCAATTTCATCACCAGGAAAAAAATGATATAAATTTTATTAATTTGTAAACTTGCCTATTGCTATGCTCAAACTCCCAGTGGTTAAAAAATATTTACCACAAATAAACAATTAGAGCATTCACAGTAAATCAAATCAATATAATTAAAGAATCAAACATAAAAAGATAACACACAAAAACTGTAGCAGTATCCAAACAGACCAAAACACAGATAGCATCTTCCTATTCTCCAAACTCCTATTCTCTGGAAAAGCTTTGTTTGTAATATTTCTAGAAAGCAACCAAGTGTGGATACCTCTAATCTCCACAAGGAAGTTGTTCCACTAATGATAGGCCTCAACATTTCAAGGAAGTAGACATCAAGAACTAGTAGTAGCAGCTTCTCCAAGTGTTGCGGTAATTCTAGTTGAAGAAGGCCTCTGCAAATACCGAGACGTTAAGCCTTATATGGTTCCATAAATTAAAGCCAGCATTGTGAACTGCACCCAGAAGTCTAATGGAAGCAATGCAGACTTTTAGGACCAGTTGATGTGTTCATGGTGATGAGCATTAACTGCACCAACTACAACTTTTGGTCTTCAAAATACAACACATTGTAATAATCCAAACAAGTACCAATGAAAACTTGTTACTATATCAAGGTTGTCCTGCTGACGCATTAGCTATAGCTGAGAAAAGTTACCTCTTGCCCAAACGGCAATAGCTATGAGCTCAGGAGGACCACAGGTTCTGGATCTGCTCCTTGGGCTGTAGAAGGCTCCTTTGCCATCAGAAGGAAATGCTAAAGTCTGCTGCAGAGTCAGTTCGCAAAGAACAACTCTACCCTGATTAGCTTTCACTTTACACTTCACAATTTCATCCCATCCAAGTTCCAACAACCTCCGGGTATTGGGACAAGATATCATCTCTAGTATGGCCTGGGGAAGGCAGCGTACAGATTTGCCATGCAGACAATTGCTGTGAAGATGACATTCTAATAAGTCTGTTAAATTAACAGCAAACCCTATTAAGATTAACCGGCCAGAAAAACTGCCTTGAAGATCTTTTCCTCCATAGCAAGGATGACAGTGAAATACTACTAAAGGGGGCCTTATGAATTTTAATTAGGGAACTGAAAGGTAGAGGTGTGGCAGACAGTCCCTTTAATAGAAAATCAGACACCCACAGATGTGAAATTAATTTGCTATCTTGCAGGTTTCATGCTGATCATATCACACTTCAAACATATGGATGAGCTTCCCCAGCAATTTCAGGTCAACACGAAGAAGCAGAAGAAAAGGACTGCACCTTGCAATGCCCCACCCAAAAAAATTGCTCTTTTCATCTTTCACAACCACCAACCGAAACTACTTCCTAAAGAAGTGGGACCCTAATAAAACAGCACAAATTCTAATAGGAAAAGAGAGGCACAGTCTCTGATGTAAGTCTCTAAAAAACCATCTTCTGGGGTATAGTGGTGTGTGAGAAAGACCTTGGGAGACCGAGACAAGAGTAATGTCAAGGGAAGTGTCTGATAAGAGATAGAATAGGAGCTGGATAGCAGTAAGCTCAAAAGAAACTTTACCTAGTTTCTCTGGCTGTAAGGAGACTGGGAGGATTATATCTTCAGACTCGCACGTTGTAAAATAAAATAAAATTATAAAGCAAACAACAGCCAATGACTCCAGCCATGACTGACTCAGATTGGATCCTGCAAGCTTATCCTGGGACGTGTATATTCACATTCATTTGTGAAAGTAAAATTAGTTCATGTTGCCAAGTTTGGAGAGCTCTGATCTGGTTCATCCTGTGAGGCATATGGCTTACTTAGCATTGTCTGAGTTCTAATGTAGCAACCTGCACTGGAAACAAGTTAATACAAAGTACACATTTTTCTGAGCTCTGATTAGTACCGTGTTTCCCCGAAAATAAGACACTGTCTTATATATTTTTTGGCTCCCAAAACACACTAGGTCTTATTTTCGGGGTAGGTCTTATATATTTATGGTGCCAAATAATGGGTGTGAGTGTGGGGGTGTTTCAGGGTGCACGTTGCTCCCTGAAGTCTTCCTGGAACTGGAGATTTACACTAGGTCTTACTTTCGGGGTAGGTCTTATTTTCGGGGAAACACGGTATATTGATTAGACAGGAGTTTAAAGATGCTGTATTAGAATTCCGGTACTTTACTTGCAAATGAGGAGCCTGTTAAGGCAGCAATTTCGTTCTTTCTCTTGTACTTTTTCAAGATAAGGGCTGGTCTCTTTTGTGAAGCTTGATGTACACCTTATTCAATAAATCATAATCAAACCATGCCTTATTCTGTATTTATTTATTAATACAATTTATAGGCTGAAGACTATTAACAATTCTAATTAAGAATAAAAAAAATTACAAAACACAAAGATGGAATCATGAACAGACCCAGAATGTAGAGAGTAAGGAAGATGACCTTGATGAAGACAGGCAAGCTTTATCAACGCTAAAAAAGGAGAAACATTATCTTACACCCATAGCAAACAGATAATATCTGGAAGAGACTCGAACACATGCTTCCCTAATTCACAGGAGTGTAAGAAGGGGGAGTAGATACAACTCAATCAAACTTACAAATGTCTATTAATATAGCCCACTCTCAATGTAAGTATTGTAGCTTTTCTGTGCACTTGAATTCCTGCTCTGGTCTACCCGACCGAAAAACATAAAATAATGAGGAGAATATCCAGTTCTATTTTAATAGCTTCCTGAACGTTATCAGGGTGGGAGATCATCCAGGATTATTAAAGTGCTTCCTATATTCGTTTGAAAGGTACTGCTTCTTGACTCAGGCTTAATGTCACTTCATACTTGGTATCTGTCTGCCATCAATAAATTACCAATGATATTATTATCGTATTTGTATTTAAGTGCAATACATATTTTTCCTATTTTAAGATGGAATATTATCAGCCAGCTGTAGGGGACTTGTTATAGCATCCCCATACTGCAAACAAATAAAAGATGGAGCAATGCATTCACAGACACTCTTCCTTTTATTTCTAGTTCAAAAGTCACTCTCCAACATCAGTAATTGGTGTGCATGCTGTTCCCACCTTGTCCTTCATCATTACACCAGCTTTGCCCTTGAGGATTTTACTCACAATAGAAATAAAAAGAAGCAGCACAAGTTACTAAATTGTGCCCCAAGGATTTCAAGCCTTGTCATGTCTCTTCTGAATAAGCTCCATTAATAAGAGAATCCCACTTGCAGGGTTGTGAAATCTGACCACAAGACAAGAATTCGCCAGTGTCTTAAGACAGCATACAACAAACACATGGTCAGTCATTTTGCTGCAGTATTATTCACCACAACTAAAACAGTCTTACTGAAACAGAAGAAGGCTTTATTAAGGGGCCTGTGTCCTTTGTTGAAAAGAAAAAAAGGTTTTGCTTTTTAACGTCTCCAAAAGTTATTTCATTTCCTAAATGATACAAGGAAACTCTTGATTTCTTTGTGTCTTTATCCTGAAATTTGCTTATACGATTCTCACTTTTGCTTTAAACAGAAAAACAAAATATACCTATCTCTCTGCTATCCACTGTCATAATACCTTTGAGAATGTGTGCAGGACTAATTGCCATTTTTCAAAAGAGATGCAGAACTGGCAGGGTGGGAGAGAGAAATAGTAAATGAACAAACAAACAGAATAAAAGCCAATTGATGCATATTTGGTTTTGCATTGTTTTTTCTGAAAACAGGATTATTGTGGCGGTCCTAACTTCCTTAGTTTCTTTGGAGACAGAACCTTTGAAAATTAAAACCTCGAATTCTGTAAATATTTCTCCATTAATTCCTTGGATTATTTTATTTTAGCCAGTTCATCATACACAATTTTGAAAGATAATTGCCCTTGAAGCATTTTATTAAAAATAAAATCATATCCAGCAGCAAAGATAACAGTAAAATATATACATATTTAAACATTTTACAAAACCAGACTAAAATAAAATAAAAGACATTAAAGCCTAATGTCTATTGGGAAGTGGAAGATTTTACTCTAGATTCTAAATGTAGACAAAGAGGATGTGTTAATGGTTACTTTTCTTTCAAAAAAACCTGAATGTTGGAATACAAAAAAGGGGAAATCTGGAAACTATTTTAAGAATTTGAGTATTAAGGCACCATGTCTTAACCTATATTAACCTTACAACAACATTTGTTGTTAAGCTATGTCCCAAACTACAAAACCAGGCATTCAGTGTGTGAAAGTGTTTCTTTTCCCCTAATGAGAAAGTCCCTTGGGAAGTCCTGAAATCAGCATTCTTCAGAGCTGCTAAAGAAAAGACATATCTGTTAAATCAAGCTTCCTAGCTTCTCCAACTGAGAATTAAATCCCTCAGATGGAAATTAGGTTAAGCAGTTCATCAGCTCTTCACTGAGGAGCAAAATATGACCCAGAATGAAAATAGCTATACAAGCTAACAAAAGCTCTGAGACAAAGTCACAAAGGGAAACACAATAGTCTGTCACTAAACTTCCTTCTACAAAACCAATTTGTTACAGTGTTTAAGCCCCCAGTCTAGAAATGGGGAGATAGTGAGTTCTAGTCCCAGCCTTAGGAACAGAGCCAGTTGGGCAACCTTGGGTAAGTGTCAGGTGCATCCACACATGAAGGTCCAATTATAATTATTATTGCTAAAAAGCCTATGCATAGGAATCTAGCGTAGGGGATGGGCGTTATTGAATTTTAATTTTAATTTATTTTTATTTTCTATACTGGTTTTCATTGCTTGTGAGCTGCCTGCAGTCTCTGTAAGCGAGTAGAGGCCATATACATTTCCTCAATAAATAAAATAAATAAATATTCTCAATTAACAGTTAGCACCTAATTGGAGTTAGACAAGGATTGATGGAATTCAAGAAGGGTTGAACTTAGTCCGCTTGTGGCTATGTAGGGATTCTAGGCTGATCCCTCTTTTAACTCTACCCTCAGGTTCTGCCACTCCTTTTATAGTCACTTTCTCTCAGCCCTAGAAAGGAGGCAGTAGCAAATCACTTCTGCAAAACCTTGCCAAGAAAACTGCAGGGACTCGGCCATGCAACCTTTGTGAATCAGATATAATTAAGTAGAAGAAGAAAAAAACCACTCCCCTTATAAATAGGGCTTCCATTCCATTAACAGCTAAAAGTATTGACTGAAGTCAAAGAACAGTTCTGAATATACATTTTGTATATACAAAATTGTCCTCTTGATCAAGGTGAGTAAAAATTCTCACCGCATTATAACCAGGTCTAGGGACAGGCTACTATGACAATAATACAAATGAAAGTGATGAAGTCCATTAGAAAAAAACAGAGAGACCACCAAGAAGTGGGTAATCTTCGAGAAGATAATTGTAAATTACCTTTTCAAACAGATTGAAACTTCAATGTCCACAATTTCCAATGTTGCAGTTCAGTCCTTTTGGGGGTGACTGCAGATCCCCTTCCTGGTTTTAGTTTCATCTCCAAAATGATGTTTTTCTCAATCTTATCCAGCCCCAATTTCCCAACCCATCTTTGACAGATGACATGTCTTCTCCAGACCTCCGTCTGAAATGGTCAGAATGGGATCCAGAGCAAAAAGAAAAGCACTAAAGGTTTTTCTGTTGTGAATATCAGAATGGATATTAAGTGTCTGGAACAGCAGCTGGAAGTATCAAATGAAAGTAAGAGAAATTAGGTGAACTAGAAACAGTGAGCAATCCAGATTTCCAATTTGTCTGCCCTCAGTATGGATGAGGAGACGGAATGGATGAGGAGTAACATACAATATCTCTGGAAAAAAAACATATACCAGGGGAATCAATTTCTAAGTATTTTCAAGAGGTTTTTTTTTTTAAAAAAGGATCCCATAAAAAGATGTTATTATATATAGCCCTCTAAATTAAAACAGCAATTTCCCTAATAGCAAAGGAAACAAGGTGTAGATGCCATGAAGCTTATATAGAAAATGAATAAGAATTACAATAAGTAGGCATGCCAAATTTATTCTAGGTAAATTGATTAATCGTGTTAATCATATCCTACAATTACCTGGTTCACACATTAAACTATGTTGTTAAATCAAACTACGTTATTGATTAATATGTTAGTTGACCTTTCCTTAGACCCTTTTGTGACTAAGAGACTTGCAATAATGCTGGTCATTTCAAATTAACCTTGTTTAATTCTTTTTTTAATTGCTTGGTATGGTATTGTTGCTCATTACAATATTGTCTCCTTGAAATGTAAAAGTCACAAAGCAGCCAGAGGAAACCAAGCATAGAGAGGAACGTGCAGACTAAAACTGGTCTGAAAAGCAATAGTCCAGAACTATTCCATATTCGAATACCTCCAACTGGGTGTTTTGATAGCTGTTGGTGCTGGTATTCATAGATAAACACCTCTGGAAGTGCCTGCCATTTGGGAAAAGCAGCACCACAGTAACTAACAACACTCCCTTCTCCCTAATTTACTGTAAAATATTTGACCTCTCGCTATGACTGTGCCTAGCACAAATCTCCCTGTGTTAATAATACAGAGGGAAGGTAAAAAGATGAACAGCAGTGCAAAATGCTTCGTGCCACTGAAAAAATTGAGGAAGGTCAGCCTATGCTATAAGGCTCTTTTGAACAGACAGCAAGCAGCCGCCTCTGCGGCACCAGCCCAGATCCAGTGGCTGAATAATCAGCACCCTTCAGCAACATAAGCACATTTCCAGATGGCAGGACTTCCTAAATTTCTAGGTTTTGATTCTTGATAAAAGGAAAGCGAAAGAGGAGACCGTTCCTCACCTCATTACTAGGAATGCTAATGTTACAGATTAGCAACTACAAGTGTAAATGTTTGAATCTGCCCAAATGAGTATTTGGGATTCCTGGAGACCTCCTCCATCCAATTTTAAAGAAGCAATGAATGGGTTCATTGTACTGATGAACAATGAATGAAGCAAAGAGGATGCCAACTATAGAAGGATGATATAGTTTTTTATAAAACTTGAGTATGGCACAGAGGGACCTACATTTATTCAAGTGTATGATTATATTAATTTAAGCAATCTCCTCTTATCACAGTGGCAGCATAAAGAGCTCCAATAGTGATCTACATTTCTCAGGCTGGAGGTTATGCTTTGCATTCCATTAAGTTAAACGAATTGAATGGAATGTTTGAAAACCATGAGATGGTGCTGACCAATCAGAAACCGTCTAGTGAACTTGCCATATAGGATTTTGAATATCCCCATTGAAAGCTGCATGCATAAACATTGTTAGAGGGGGAAAGGCTCCAAAATTGTACTTTGCCCAGAGCTCCAAGTTATCTGCAACTCTTTTTCAGGGCTTGTTTCTCCTTTTAGTCACATTCACAGTACAAGTAGTTCTCAACTTACGATAAAAATTAAGCCCAAATTTTGATCATGGGAATGCTGCAATGGTCATAAGTGTGAAAAATGGTCACAAGTCACTTTTTAAAGTGCCCATTGTAATTTTGAAGAGTCACTAAACAAATAGCTGTAAGTCGAGAATTACCTGTACAGTGGTTGCTAGAGTGGTGAAAATAGGCAATAGAATGGTTGCAGGTGGCTAAATGAATAAACCAAAAGCTAAAACATGGCACAGCACATTTGCAAACCTCTTCACCGTGGAACCTAACCACCATATTTGCAAACCAAGCAACTATTGAGGGTTTTTTTCCTTCCACTAAGTCCTTGCCATCGACTGGAGAACGATTTTCAACCATCATGCAATATTTTCACTGTACAATCACTATCCAGACTGGGCAGTCTAGCATACAACAATAATAAAAGCGAGGTCCTATTCCTGGGAACAATGGGCCAGAAATTATTCTTAGGTGGCGCCATTCTTTGCAACCCAATTGAACCCCATTCTTGGCTTTCTTCACAGAGACTCCAGCTCATGTCACATAGCAACCCATGCAGTAAATTTCTGCATCCAGACACCACATTCAACTCAGCCTCTCTGGAGCCTACAGGCTAAGACACTTCCTCTTCCATTTTCTGCAGCAAATCTTATTGACACTGATTAGCGCCTACTTACATAAAGTTGTCCAATTGCTCATGAAAGAGAAGTCATTAGCACACACAATCCTTTTCACAACTCGGGCATTTCATTAGCAACAGCTAATGAAACATATTCGCACACCATCAGGAAACTGCTATGGCTATTATTATTATTATTATTATTTATTTAGACTTGTATGCCGCCCTACTCCCAAAGGACTCAGTTACTAGCTAGTCAGTTACTACTTAGAAAACCACACTGTAGAAAAATGAAATGGGTAGTAAGCAAGACAGGGAGGATGGCAATGGGAGATTTTATTGGATGATCAAACAATAATGCTATGCTAAGTTCAGGTTGCCAGGACACACATATACCGTTTTTTTCCTTACAGATTTTTCAAAGCCAAAATTTGCTCCTCGGTACTCCTTTCTTTTTTTATGACTTGAATACTATTAATGAGAGATGTTGGACCTAGAGCAAACTGAAAAGGCTTTTTAAAAACTCCCTAAAAATCAGCTGGTTACCTGGGGTCAAAACATAAAACACAATTAATAACCATGTTTATAACATTTGCCTAGCCAAAGTGAGATTGAAGTGATAATGTTAATGGCAGAAAAGAGAAGAGAGAGACCTCTGCCTAAATTCCAAGGAATGATTAGAGATCCAGGTGGATAGGACTACAGATACCAATAATTCAAACAGTAGGGTGGGTGGTGGGGTATTTTAGCAGTTACTGAACAACCAGTGACCTTTTGAATCTGTAGGAAGTTAGCACCCACCCCTCTCCTAGAAAAATGAAATATCCTAGGAAATATTAAAAAGGCAGAATATTTCCCCTGAAAAGAAAAGTAGAAACTCAGAGAGGCAGAAACTCAGCCCCTCCACCTTTGTTAATGGACCATTACTCCGGCCTAGGCCAGTCTATTTTACATAACAAAGAACTCCAGGTAGAACTATAATAGGAATTGCCCAAAGCCCTTTCATTACATCATCATCCAGCAAGGCTCAACCAAGCCTGGGACTCAGGACAGCCTACAGAGTTGCCCCTGCATGGCCCCATGGGAGTCTGACAACCAATCAGAATACAAGCTCAAATTCAAATCCCAACAGAGGGCATAAAAACAAGGCATCTCAGCATCTCTTCCCTTTTCACCCAGGAGCTCCAAGGCATGTGATCCTGTCCACCATTAAATCATCTTTCCAAATAGCCTCCATGTTTCCAGTGTCTTTTCCCCCACTTGAAACTGAACCCAGAAGGATAATTCTTCCAACAATTCCTCACTTTAGAGATATTTCCTTAGCTAAACAGGGGCAAAAAAGCAGTGGGAGCAGCAGTGACTTCCAACCTCCTGCTGGCTTTCCCATTGACTTTCCTCATGGGAAGCTGTCATGGAGGATTGGAAATGATGCTCACAGGGCTCACCGCAGCAGGACGGTCACTACTTTGCCAAATTTCAATCCCACGGGAGTCATAGGTTCTGGATTTTGGATGCATTTTATAAATTAGTCCCTTTAGGGTACGTCGATTCAAAAATGCCAGTGGCACCACTGCGCCCAGTTGAAGGTTACAAGCAGCCTAACAGATACAGTACAAGAGTTTTAGTAATATATATAGCCTAGTATCAAGTTGCCTATCCCTGCCTTAAGATTTTTTAAGCAATTGCTTTTAGTCAGTTCAAAGTGAGCGTACATTAAACTATCCAGGTAATAAATAATTCTACGAAGATTCAGATTCCACTGATTGCTTGTGAAATTTTGGGAAGGTGGGTCGAGGAGAATGGAAGAAGTTAGAAATAAACCATACCATTTTCTTGGCAGAATTATGGAAGCATTTGCCATTAGCGATCAATATTTCTTGCTGTGGTTGTTCTTTATACTCCAAGTGGTTGGAATGTTTCCTTATATTAAGACTCTGAAAATGATAGCGCATGCTTTTCTTGGATTACATTAAATGGACTTTATTTCCTACGAACAGTTTCAGCAATGCAAAAATTGGTGGAAAATACAATATGCAAATGTAATGGCATTGATTCAACATGCTGCTTGTGCAATTCAAGAGGCAAGAGAAACCGGCATTAAAAATAACATAAAAATCAACATGGAACTTTTTGTAGCTTTTCAATTTACACAGCACTGATCTGCAAATAATTGAGGAATGCACTCAAACACATACAAGAATCCTGAATAACTGTAAGCTATCACAGCTGTGCTGTTTCATTTTCATTTTTACTGAACAGTAGTGTCATTTGGTGGTAATATTGTTTTTTTCTCTTCTCCTGCTCTTACTACACAAACATAAAAACCAAAACTGCCCAATTATTGACTCCTAATGATACTTCTGTTAATCAAACCAGGGTTTCCTATTATTTCAAGGAAACATCCCTTTATTGCTACAAAGAGGTAGGTAGACAGGCAGGCAACAAAACTGTCCCCTCAAGTGTCATGTGGTAAAGCATCTGTTGCCTTCATTGTACACTTGTCAAATATTCCTCCCAAGTGGTTATTTTACCAGAGCTACAGGGCAACCACCAGCTGCTTTGGGAAGAGTGCAAATGCTGATAAGGATTCCTCAGCATACAGTTAAAATTTAGTTCACTAGATTGTATTAAATTATATAATTTTTTAATGTTATATACCAAATGGACCCCACAGTTTATATTTGCAAAGTCTTGAAGTAAACATCACTGTTATGTGAACAGGGACATCCTTTTCCCTTTTAAACTGAAGATCAGAATGCAGCAGTTGTAACCGACGACAACCACTGCCTTTACAAGTGTCGATGCTTTCCTACAAAACCACTCCTAGATTCCACAAACAGGCACCATCAGCTCACAAAATACAAGTAGGCCTTGACTTATGGCCACAACTGAGCCCTACATTTCTGTTGTTAAGTGAGACATTTGTTGAGTTTTGCTCCATTTTACAACCTTTCTTGCCTCGGTTGTTAAGTGAATAACTGCAGTTGATAAGCTAGTAACCCGGTTGTTAAGTGAATCAAGCTTCCCCACTGATGTTGCTTGTCAGAAGTTGGCCAAAGGGGATTGCATGACTTTAGGTCCTAAGTATGAATAAGCTGCCAAGCATCTCAATTTTGGTCACATGATCATGGGGATGCTGCAAAGGTCGTAACTGTGAAAAACAGGTCATAAGTCATGTTTTTCAGTGCAATTGTAACTTTGAACCATCACTAAATGAACTGTTATAAGTCAAGGACTACCTGTACCAGTTTCTCTTCACAGTTGCACTGCAAGCTGATTCTTTTCTGGGAAAAAGGCATTTGATATGCTGTGATGCTAATAAAGTTATACTTGTAGTGTATGATCTGTGACGGCTCTTTCATGCTTTCAAGTCATCTCTTGAGAACTGGGCAATTACTCAAGTGACAAATCACCAACATGTGTGAAATAGTCACAGCCTCACATGGAAAGTCATCAGGTCCATCCCAGATGAAATATGCATGAGTCATTATTTTCCACCCCAAACCAAATCAGTGATGCCCTCTCTGTGATGTCCCGTTGTTTAGATGTGGTATGGATCTGGATGGGCAGGAACAGACTACAGCTGAATCCAGCCAAGACTGAATGGCTGTGCGTACAGGCATCTCGCTCCAGTGAGTATATTCTACCTTTGGTCATAGAGGGAGAGGTGTTACCCCCTGTGGATAGGGCGCGGAATCTGGGGGTTCTCCTGGACTCACAGCTCAGTTTGGAGGAGCAGGTGGGAGCCGTGGCCAGGGGGGCCTTTGCCCAGGTTCGGCTGGTTCGCCAGCTCTGCCCTTACCTGGATCGAGATGCCCTTCGCACGGTCACTCATGCACTTGTTACGTCCCGACTCGACTACTGCAACGTTCTCTATGTACGACTGCCCTTGCATACCATCCGGAGGCTCCAGCTGGTGCAGAATGCGGCCGCGCAGGTTGTGATGGGAGTTTCCCGATACTCCCATGATACGCCCCTCCTGCGCGAGCTGCATTGGTTGCCAGTTGCCCTCCGGGTGCGATTCAAGGTTCTGACATTAACATTCAAAGTCCTTCATGGCATGGATCCAGGGTATTTGCGGGAGCGTCTCCTGCCGATATCAAATACCAGTCGCCCTGTGCGAGCACACAGGTTGGGACTCCTCGGCTTGCCGTCCGCACGACAATGTTGGCTTGCGGTGACCCGGGGAAGGGCCTATTCTGCATCGGCCCCCGCCTTATGGAACCAGCTACCCGTTGAGCTCCGGCTGGCTCCTGATCTCCCTCTTTCAGCGATCTAAAACCTGGTTGTTTTTACAGGCTGGGCTGGACTGATCTCCTGGGGGAGAGGGTGGGTTTTAAATTTGATTTTAATTTGTTTTTATAGTTGTATTTTGGCTTGTTTAGTTTAATTTCTTTTTAAATAATTTATTGCTCTGTGTTTTTATCTGTGAGCTGCCCCGAGTCCTTTTGGGAGAGTGGCGGCATACAAGTCAAAAATAAATAAATAAATAAATAAATAAATAAATAAATAAATAAATAAATAAATAAATTTCAATTTTACTCCCCCCCCCAAAAAATATGATTATGTATATGCATAACAATAAATAATAAATGAAACAAAATTCAATAATGTCTGAGAAAAAAAAGAAAAAAGAAGATGTAACTCCAGAATCATCATTCTGTTTTCAGGGACACGCCTAAGTTAAAATTCCTACTTAGGCAAGAAAATTATGAATTGCATTGATAAACATAAAAGTATGTGTATGTTTAATTGTTTTGAAGAAAATTACAATATATACCTATTGTAATGTTACACCTCAATAATAACTGTAATAAACAATGGTAAACCTTTTCCGTGCATGACTGTATGGGAAGATGTATAGTAATATATTTAATAAGTAAGTCAATGAGTTATTTTTCTCATATGTTCACACATGGTATTAATTTACAAATAAGCATTCATTCTTTTAAACAGATGTAAGACAGCTATAAAAAGTGCTCTCAGACTACTTGATTCCCTGGACATTAGAAAAAGGTTGACACTGTTTCATTAAAATACATTTATCTTAATATTCAGGAAATTTATGGTTATGTTATATGTTTGGGATCCCATCCTTGGAATTCAAGAATTTTGGGTACCATAAATCCTTAGCAGGCACAAGAGACTGCTGCACAACACCATCGTATTTTAAAGATATTGAGAAATTTAGGATGTATGAACTTTACTTTCATTTCATACATTATTTCATACATTACTTTCAAAAAGAGATTAGATGTTCATAGAACTCACATGCACACACAAATAACCGGGCCACAGTAAAATATTTGGATTATCCAGCTTAAGCTGGTTACTATCTTGCATTGTAAGACTGCCTCGCATGACTGTGCCAGGATAAATGAGTGGAACAGGAATTAGATATATCATGCTAAACAACTAAGAGGAAGAACAAATTAAATAAATGAACAGGATTAATAACAAAAGGAATTATGGCAACAGCTGCTCTTCTGAGTTATTCTAGGACATTCCCCCCGCCCCCCACACACACACACACACACTGTTGTGGCACCCCAAAGATTAACTAAGATTTTGGGGAATAAGCTTTATAGAGATTATTTCATCTAATGCAAGTCTACTTCACTTCATTTCAAACTTCTTTAAAAGGTTCTGATCTACAACAAGAACATGCGTAAAATGCTTGTTGGCCACGTACTACACACTGGAGCTGGCCACAAAATCTTTTTACCTCTCTGGGTGCTTTTGCGATGAAATACTATCTTTGACCATTGTTGTACAATTTGACTGGGATCCAGATGAAAATACAGTGAAAATACTTTACACTGTTTTGCAGCAAGTCGAGTCCAGAAAATATTAAGTTGCAATGGAATGTATTTAAAAACGGGTTTGCATTCAGTGGCAGCACCACTGCACTTCGAACTGGTGGAATATTGTGTCATGGGCTATGGAGCAATCTTCTCTGGGAATTTGGCTGAAACTCTTTCCTTATCAGTGTTAAAGATCAAGCAGAGAGTTTTTTGGCAGACAGAGTTCAGGCACAGGAAATCCCTTCTCAGTACAGTGGGCTAAGCAAGATTATCTTTTTTTATGGACTGTCCAATTTTGTGACTACTTTAACTTATTCAGGGTTTAAAATAAACAGCCACAGGGATGAGTCTGGAGATAGAAAGTCCAAATTCAAAGTTCCTTTGAGCCAGCAAGCACATGGGGTGGTCTTTGGCAAGGATAAATTTCAAGAGAGGGTGTTGTTCTCATTTGAAAGAGAAGAAAACAAAGGGAAGAGGGGTAATAATGTCCCCTTGCTGCTATGAGTGAACAAAAATAGACCTTTCACTATACAACCTGACCATGCAGAGATAGGCCCTTCCTTAGTAGCAGCTTCTTGCTTCTTCTCACCATTTCCAAGAAATAGCACTGACAAAATAAGATGTATAGTTGCCATAAAGAAAGAACGGTACAAAAAAAACCCCATATTCTTATATACCAGCTATCTTAGAACAGGGGTCTCCAACTTGGCAACTTTAAGACTTGTGAGCATCAACTCCCAGTTTTTGGCAGTTGAAGTCCACAAGCCTTAAAGTTGCCAAGTTTGGAAAACCCTTGCTTTAAACAAGGGTCTTCAAACTTGGCAAGTTTAAGACTTGTGGACTTCAACTCCCAAAATTCCTGAGCTAACATGACTGGAGGAGGAATTCTGGGAGTTGAAGTCCACAAGTCTTAAAGCTGTCAAGTTTGAAGACCCCTGCTTTAGAATAACAATTATCTGTCTTTCCCAGCAGAGATAAGGGAATGGTAGTTGAGACCAGCGGAAGAGAGGTGAAGATAAGAATGTCAGAGGGAGGGAAAGAGGGAGAGGAGGAGAGACAGAGACAGAGAAAGGCGCAGAGAGACAGAGGCCTACATACTTTAAATCGTTACTTCAACCCTACAACAACATATACTGTTGGGAAACTCTGATTCTTGCTTTAAAAAATGGATGCTAAATCATATACAATCTTCCACATCAAGGATTATCTTCTAAGTAATCATGTTGAACCTTGCCTAGCAACTTTATTCACAAGTAATGTCTACAAGTAAGATGCCAAGTGCTTGTTCATAAACATAAAACCCCACCCAGATACACTACATAGGATTTCAGTCTAGCTCCTACAGAGGCCTGCCGTTTCCATGACTTTCTTCCCAAACCAAAAGAGAGTTAGTAATAATAGCTGTGATGCGATGTCTCAAGTCTTGACTGAATCATCCCACAGCAGATCAAAAAGGGAGGAGAAAATACAGAGACTTCCATGGGCAAGGCCTGACTGCAGAATGAACAACATACAGATTTCAGAATGCAGAAGGTACATCAGCTCACAGCCTCATTGGTTTGTACTCCATGATGAAAGGCACCGCCCGGTATGACTCTTCTTTTACAGCTTCAGGGCATTCCTGGAATGGTATTTCAACTTTATCAATGATTACTCAGCAGCAGAGTAGTCAACCTGTCTGGTCCATAAGTATCAAAAACACACCACTAGAGAAAGCTTTAGTGATCTCGAGTATTCTTAAAACATTTCCCTATTTCAAGGTCCTAAATGCAAATTAGTAGAGGTTGTTCTACTTTACTTTTCACAAGAAGGTACAAGTGATCTTTGACTTAACAGCCATTCGTTTAGCAACTGTTTGAAGTTAGAAGAGTGCTGAAAAGTGACTTTTAACACTTATAGCAGCATCCCCGTGGTCAGGTGATCAAAATTTGGACTCTTCGCAACTGGCATGTATTAATCATGACTGCAATGTCCCGGGGCACGCGATCACCTTTTGTGACCTTCTGACAAGCAAATTCATTGGATTAGCCAGATTCACTTGACATGTTACTAAACTTAATAACTGTAAAATTCACTTAACAAATGTCACAAGGTCATAAAATGGGGCAAGTTTCACTTAATAACGGTCTCGCTTAGCATTGGAAATATTGGGTTCAATTGTGGTTGTAATTTGAGGACTATCTGTATATTATATATTTCCATGCAGCCCAAGACAATTCCTCTCCACTCAATGCAGTCCAGGCAAGCCAAAAGATTGGACGACCATGATATAAATCTTACTTTAAAAATGACAAATATGTGGCATTTAAATAAGGAAACTCTGAATTTATGTCTGCTAAATTAAACACAGTTAACAATTAAATAAATTAATTCTATTCTCAATTTCTCATTGCAATAGTCAATGCCAGGTTCGTCTACCGGAGCCCATGCTATATCCTACTAATCAGAACCAAGCCCTAACATCCATTCCAGTTCCCAGTTTTGTGCCTAATTAAATATGTGTAGGTCCTATTCTGATTACAGCCACACTACGTCTAAATCACTTTGGATAAATTCATACTTCTATATTCTTCTATTCATCCAGCTGTTATTAACCAAAGCACCATGCAGATATAACATGTAATGTGAAAGATGGAGGTTCAGATTCTGGAACTGGAAATACAGAACATGGACTGTCATTCTGATTACATCATTTATTTATTTATATTTGGATTTCCACCCCTTACACAACCCCCAGCCCGCCAATGAATCAAGCAAAACCAGAAAAAGAGGGAAAATATAAACAAGAAAACAAAAGCATGCAGAAGCTTATGAACATTAGTCAATAGTCCCGTGATCATTGCCTGGCATGGTTTATTATACTTATAGGAGCAACTTCCCTGTATCTGGTAAATTGCATTTTCTAGGATTTTCTAATCTAGCATTAGCACCTTCCAGACAGAGTAATAATTAATAAGCTCTGAGTGAAGAAAACAGCTATGCCTCCTAAAATAAACTTCGATTGATGTTACTCACTGGGCACATTTAGTTTGGAAGCTCCAAGACCATCTGACCTTGCATATCAAATCTGGGCATGAATGTGACCTCCAAGGATAAAATTGAACCTTTGTAGAAGGAACTTTTAATTATTATTTTATAGCCCTCGTTTCTCATTAGCTTTCCATTCTCTTAAAATGGGGTCTTTTTATTGTTTGGATTTCCAATAAATACTAATGAAAATTACGAGATGCCTGCTTTTAAAATGGGGTAAAAAATAGAATATTTTAGTACCAGTGGGAACTCTTCTGCTTGGTTAATTTTTTTTTTTAATTACATTTATATGCCGCCCTTCTCCGAAGACTCAGGGCGGCTTACAATTTCTGGGATACAACCCAGTGTGCTCAGCAATAGCCTTCATTCCATTGTATATGCCTGCTTATTACTAAGCAGCATTTTTACAAAGTCAGCTTATTGCCCCCAACAATCTTGGGTCCTCACTTTACCTACCCCGAGAGGATGGAAGGCTGAGTCAACCTTGAGCCTGGTGGGATTCGAGCCTACAGTAATTGCAGGCAGCTGGAACTTAAGTGCAGGCATTTAACAGCCTGAGCCACCAAGGCCCTTAATTTCCCTCTGCAGGGGTGCATTGAGATGCTAGCCATAAAATGCCTGTCTTTACAATCTGACCAAAAAAAAAGAGCGGGGGGAGGGAGAAGGAGCCCAATATTTCCACAGACTAAACTGGCTGAGAGAGAGGGGAGAAGAGGCTGACAGTAAAGTCGTTTTTGTGGAAATAGGACGTGATCTCAATTGAATGTAACCCCAATTAAACTATTCCTCAAGTAAAATAGCCTGTGTTGGAAGATCCAGTTTAATGCTTTGGAAAATGCCCAAGTCACCCTGATTGATCAAAGGAAACTTTTCCCACCTCTCACCTGGAGACTTCTTGGATTGGTCTTTAATTATTAAATACATCTCCCACTTCTATGTTCTACACTTCAAGGCATTTTGCATAATGCTTCCTCCTCCGATGTTCCCCTCATCAAGATTCTTGTGGGAGTCTTGAGCTGAGAAAAAATACCTGCCCCAAAGTCACCCAACCAAATTTCATGTCTAAGAACAGACCAGAACTCACAATCTTCTGGTTTTTTTATCTAACACCCCAACCACAATCTTGCAAAGGATTGCAAGGGAGTCATGCAAACACAACCACCCAGCAACTACTTCCAAACTCTGAGGCCCACCCTGCTATAATTGAGAAATTTCCTACTGATTTTTTCCTTGGTGTGAGTTTAGAAGAAGAGATGAAGTTTACCGAAGAGTAGCAACAACACAAAATCAAATGAGCAAAAGATGAGGGGGATAATATGTCTGTTTTTAAAAGAGAACTTAGATGCTTTCACTGAGGTTTCTTGATTCTGGTGTATGTATGGAGCTACAAAGTTATTTCTCCTCCTGGTTGAAGATAACAGAACTTGCTATCCAATAAATCTAGAACGTGCTAAATTGGAAGGGTTGCACACTTCCAATTTGTCACCTGTCATGTATTGGCTGACAGTGAGTCTATGGTCCAACACATCTGGAGGACATCAGGCTAGAAGAGCCTAAATAGAAGCATCCTCAATTGTGGTTTTAATGTGGAGACTGTCAACAGGAAGAATCTGGAAATAATTAGGCAAGGTTCTTCATAAAAAAGAACAGATATGGTCCTTTTCTTTTCCGGTTTCTGTTATTTCCTATCCCAAATCCTTTTTCATTTTGTTGTGATTCACTTTAAAAAAATTAAATGGCATTCAATCTCTACATTTTAGCAAGAGACAACATATTGTGTTGTAAAATTATTTCCCTGACATATATGGTACATTTATTGTCATAATGAAAGACAAATTGGAAAGAAAAATGTACTGAATATAAAATGTTCTGTTTAACAGGAATAATAAATGCAAATTAAGTGTGCTGTAATAAACACCATAAATACATTTTTTAAAACAAAATTTAGTTTGCCAGTATAATATGAGAAGTCATATGCATGCACGCGCGATTCCCCCTCACATGCCGCATCTCTGCACATGCACACGCAATTCCTTCTCATGCCACGCATCTGTGCATGCATGCTCACACGCTGTGCTTCTCTGCATCTCTGCACATGCGTGTGCATCTCCCACGCACCCCCGCCTCCTGCGCATGCACGTCAGATACCCAACAATCAGTTGTCGGGAGGCAGCACACGCATGCGCAGTGGGGCTCTTCCAGATGACCTCTCGCATGCCAGGGGAAATGGCTCTGTGTTCCGGTCTTCCGGCATGCATGCCATAGGTTCACCAACATGGACTTAGACTTATATACTGCTTCATAGGACTTTACAGCCCTCTCTAAGTGGTTTACAGAGTCAGCACATTGTCCCCAACAATCTGCGTCCTCATTTTACCCAACCTCGGAAGGATGGAAGGCTGAGTCAACCTTGAGCTGTTGAGAATCGAACTGCCGAACTGCTGGCAGCCGGCAGTCAGCAGAAGTAGCCTGCAGTATGGCATTCTAACCACTGTGCCAGTGCAGCTCTTGGTGTTATGTCCACCAGCTTGAGCTGTTTATGAAAATAATAAAGGCAATGTTAATAATTAATGAAATAAATTTAATATAAACACAATGCATAGAATAATCCTTCCCCACATGGAACTGCATCTTGGAAACCGATTTGGCAGGATAGAGAGGAGAAAGAAAAATTAAGAGAAAGCTCATCCAGGAAGAAATAATTGCTACAAAGTTAAAGCCAGAGGAATAAAAGGCATTTTGAAAGGGCACAGTTAATAGACACATGTCAAGTATAAATGCTGCTAATCTTAAACCAGGCCCAGATGTATAACTGAAGGGGTAACAGAAAGAAGCAGAATGTTCCAACTTCAGGCATTTTACATTTGCTTCAGTATAAGGAGGTACAATAGGAGCAATCTTAATCTGTATAGCTCCAGTGTTAGAACAAGGCAGAAATAATTTCCAACGATCTATGAAGTCAGGATTTGGCACCACTCCCAAATGTGTGGAAAATGTTAGGCTATGGGGAAAACTAAAGCAAATGACCATGACAAGATGATTCTCAATACCACTCCAAAAAAGAGATAGACTCCATATTCACAAAACAACAGTCCATAAGGCCTCTGATATATTAACTTTGCATATAGAGTAAAAGCCAAGTAGATCTTGATAATTTATACAGGCCGCTGCTGCAAGAGACCTCAAGCACTCTGGAAATTACTTGATGCAGCTATCAAAGAAACTTTAAATTGTGGCTCATGAAACTTTTTTCTTTCCCTTTTTTTTTGGTAGCTCAGGAGCTCTTTGAGCTAAGCATCAAAGGCAGAAGAAAAAAGTTGCATTAAGCCTCAAAGGGATTTAAAATACTTGGGAAAGTTTAAATGCTGCCCCAACTACCCAAAACAGAAAAAAAAAAACCAAACCCTACCAGGTCACCTATAGCCAGCTACCAAACAGTTGGCCTGTCCTGGTTTAAAATAATGCAGGGAAACCTTCAACATACCATGAAGGACACAAACCTAATAGCAGCGGCTCTAAGCAACAAGTCTCCGATTAGAGTCCCTCTGGGTCATGATGTGCCCTTAAACTTTCTGCTGATAAGTATGGGAAGAAGTAGCAGAAGGGGAGAAATTAGCACCTCCATACCTCCTATCATCCCTTTCTTACATGCCTGACAATCCCATTTAGCACCTTCTAACCACATATATCTTCAACACCAGATAAGGAGACTTGCTGTCAACAACTGGTATCTGCTAAACCTCACCATCCAGCTGTAAATGGAAAGCTTGTTAATTATGTAAGAGCAAGAGTGTGCTGGAGTAAAGCAGGCATCTAGATACAAAAGTTGGAGGTGGCAGGGAGCCCTCCTTAGATACAAGAGTCAGCCTTTTTCTTTACATGAAGTCTTAGTGTAGCACTCAGCAGGGTTGGCCACTTCTGCTCAACTACACAAACAACAAGGCTAATCGCTGCTCTGGCAAAGGCAACACCTGAGACCAAGCATTAAATGGATCAATATAAGGGAAAACTGTGACTGGAGGCTAGCTAGGAGTACTTCACAAACTTTCCATAATTCACTATGAGGCATCATTATATATTTCTTTAAACAGTTTTCTATCCAGGTTCAGGATGACTTCCAAGGCAAAGAGATTACTGTATTGTTAATCATTCAAGAATGGGTTGACTGCATCATCCAACTTAACATAAACAGCCCCAATATAATAGCCTTTGTTTTTTAAGGTTGTTTGAATATACTTTTTCCAGACACTGCTCTTTAATTAATATGATGTAGACACTGTAGAACAGATAAAGATCTCATATATTCTTCATTACTGTTCATTGCACCTCAACTGGATTTCCATTCATCCAACTTTCTCCACTAATTATTGCTTGCTTTTCAGCCTCTCAGGGATTTCCCATCTTTAATCTGAAGACCTGTTATGCACTTTTGGCATTTCCTCCTGCTTTAGAGAAGAGCAGTAGTAGAGCATATGCCTTATATGCCCCCAAAAATCCCTAGGTTGTAGTCATCAGTTTCTCCAGACATAACAGGGAAAAGACTGAAACACTGGAAAGCTTCCATCAGTCATTATGCATTGTACAAACATGTTATTTATTTAAATCTAGTTTATTAAAACAAACTATGAGTAATAGTTTACTAGACAAACCACTATTGCCTGATTTTGCACATTGCTATAAACCATGGACAATGCTGAAACAAATAAGCAAAGATCTGATTTAGTATAAGATAATAAAAACTCTCTTATTCTTTAGTATATATATTAAAAAACCTCTCATCTTCTTACAAAGTAAAATTTCTCTCGACATAAATTAAACTACCAATGACTACTAATGCTTTTTCAACTTACCAAACTCACCTACAGTCCTGCAATTTCCTGGTTTCCTATCTGAGTACTAACCAGATCTCTCTCTGATGAGGTTTTTGAAATCAGCTACAATAAGTAAGCTATGTGTTTGCCATCTGCTAAGATCTCTCCTCTTTTACTCCAGGCCTTTTTCAAGGACAGAAAATTATGTGCTGAGATAACACGGCACTTCTTGATAGTAGAAACATACATATGAGATTCCAGCTGCTTCTCCCAAATGTCGAAAGTTGCTTAAACTTATTTCTGGTTAAGTTCAAGTACAGTAGTCCTTGACTTATGACCACAGTTGGGACCAGAATTTATGCTGCTAAGCAAGGCAGTGGTTCAGTAAGTTGCACCTGGTTTTACACCCTTTTGTTGCCACAGTTGTTAAGCAAATCCTTCCAATCCTTGTCTTTTGACTTTGCTTGTCAGAACCCGGCTGGGAAGGGTCACAAACAGTGATCACGTGACCCTGGGATGCTGCAACCATTGTAAATACATGTCGCTTGCCACCTGAATTTTAATTATATAACTGGGGAGATGCTGCAATGGTCATACATGTGAGGACCAGTGGTAAGTCACTTTTTTCAGTGCCGCTATAACTTTGGAACAGTTGTTAAACTAATGGTTGTAAGCCGAGGACTGTATGATCACTGAAACAACCTCTGTCATTATTGATAAGCTGGGCATACTGTACAACTTTATAGAAAAATACAGAATTACCCTACAGGTAGCCCTCAACCTACAACAATTGAGCCCAAAATTTATGATGTTAAGTGAGACATTGGTTAAGTTAGTTTTGTCCCATTTTATGACCTTTCTCACCACCTTTGTTAAGTGAATCACTGCATTACTTTAATCAGTAACACGGTTGTTAAATGAATCAGGCTTCCCTGTTGACTCTGCTTGTCAGGAGGTCACAAAAGGGGAAATGGGCATAAGTCACTTATTTCAATGCTGTTGTAACCAGTGGTGGGATTCAGTTTTTTTACTAACGGTTCTGTGGGCGTGGCTTGGTAGGTGTGGTGTGGCTTGGTGGGCGTGACAGAGGAAGGATACTGCAAAATCTCCATTCCCTCCCCACTCCAGGGGAAGGTTATTGCAAAATCCCCATTCCCTCCCTACCCCACTAACCTGCTTTCCAGCTCTGTTCTCCTGTGCAAGGCAACCAAAGAAGACCCAGCCGATCAGCTGGGACTCGGGAGGCAGAGAATAGATGGGGGCGGGGCTAGTCAGAGGTGGTATTCTGAACTACTCAAAATTTCCGCTACCAGATCTCCAGAACTGGTCAGAACCTGCTGAATACCACCTCTGGTTGTAACTTCAAACAGTCACTGAAATGAACTGTTGTAAGTTGAGGACTGTCTGTATTCCATTCAGAAGTTAGCTCTGTGAATTTTCCAGACTCCAGAGAAGCTTTCTATAACAAATTCAGTGAGCCAAGGAACACTTATTCTGTCTCACAAAGACACCAGGAATGAGAAACAAAAACATGATGAACTGTTCCACCCATACAGATCTGAAATTTGGGTGTAGCTAAGTATGAAGCCAATAATTATTACATTACTCCCAGTAGTGTGCCTCCATATCCCCAGGAATGGCATTTCCTTTACTAAACAGCCTACCCAACAGAAGGAACAGCAGAAACCTATAAAAAAAGTACAATAGTATTTTTTAGTTCAGAAGAGCTATAAACGTCTTGAGGAAAATATATCGAGCAAACCCTAGTCTTGTTGAGAATCTTACCAATGTTTTTAATTTTAGATGAAGAACTAACACTGTAAGTATTAAACATATGGTAAGATCAAAGTAAGAATAGTAAAGAAAAATTCATAGCAAGGAACCCAGAACTCCTACAACTTAAGATTTAACTAAATGGTTTTCAAAAGTTATGTACATGTTCTGTCTTTCCTCCAATAGTCTACATTTTATCCTCATCCTTCCTTCCTATCAATCTATTTTTAATTATCTATAATTCCTGTGAGTTTCCATGTCCACATAAGTCTGCCTGTAGTTCTTTAACTCTTTCAGCTCCTTCTTTCTTTCTCTTATTATTCTCTTTCCTCCCACCAAATGTTTTTATAAATGCTAAATTTAATAAATGATTATACCTGATGGCTTGTCATAGAAGAGAAAACTATTGTTGCAGCAAGAAACCTTGCATTTTCCTATGTAACTTTAGTAAAAATCAGGTTGAATAAGCATTTCAAAACTGAAAATGAACAAATTTAAAAAGGGAAAAAAGCTACTATAGTCCTCCAGTATTTCTTATCTTCCTTTTGACCCTCAGTCAAGTAATATAAAAAGAAGAAGTTGGCATCTGCATACTTATAGGCACCAGGTCCATGCTTTTAAAGGGCCTCTATGACCCCTCAAAACTGCTTTGTTGTTATAACTCTCAAAATCTTAAGGATTGTGGCAGTCTTCTGAGATTTATGACTGGGGTAAAGCCACATTGCATCAGAAGTGGATGCCAAGCTGCTCCAGCAGTAACAAGTCAGCTAGAACCGATTTAAGAATGTTATCTTAGAAATAGATATTGAGCTGCCTTGGGAAAAAGTAATACTGTTTTCGGGATTCCCTAGCCCCAACTGCAATGCCATCCATCATGCTGAGTCTTCATGGCACATTCCAGACTTGTCAACCTAATTAGTTCATGTATGAAAAGACTTTAAAAGGTGAAAAAAAGCCACACAAGTGTGTGTTCCTCAATATTGACTCCTGGCAACTGCTTGGACAAGTCCCTACAGTTTTCTTGGCAAGATTTTCAGAAGTAGTTTTGCCCTTGCCAGCTTCCTAGCACTGAAAGAGACTGCCTGGCCCTTGGTCACTCTACAGGTTCTGTGCCTAAGGCAGGACTATAGTTTTCCCCATCTCCCAGTTCTAGTTGAGTGCATTAACTAACTACAAATTAATTCTCAACAAAATGCTTCACTGTGGCTTGAGAGTGTGTCTCTTTTTCATATCATATGAATCTTCTGGTAAGCAGCATCCTTTAAAAGAAGCATGACTCTAGGCTTCCTATCCGAGTTAATTTAGGTCAGGATTAAAAGCTTTGTATTTCTGTGGAGATTTATTCTTCTGATGCCCAAAATGCAGTATATTTAACATTTTTATTAAAAAATCAGCATGCCTGAAACACCTATCTAAAATTACATGCCTATCTACTGTACAGCTTAGGATATACGTTTCTGCCCCTGTGCTTTTTCCTTGAGTACCAACTGAGCAACGAAAATCCCACTTGATGGTATAACATGTGCTAGAAGTTCAATAGCTGGCAACTCAAGAGAGGGATGGTGAATCTCCCCCCCCCCACTACAGAGACCTCTTAGAATTCAGCATCAGCTGAAGAATTATATATTTACTAAGACTTTTAGTTGAGCTTTGGTGGCTCAGGCTGTTAAATGCCTAGCACTTAAGTTCCAGCTGCCTGCAGTTAGTGCAGGCTCGAATCCCACCAGGCTCAAGGTTGACTCAGCCTTCCATCCTCTCGGGGTAGGTAAACTGAGGACCCAAGATTGTTGGGGGCAATAAGCTGACTTTGTAAAATGGCTTAGTAATAAGCAGGCATATACAATAGAATGAAGGCTATTGCTGAGCGCATTGGGTTATGCTCCAAAAATTGTAAGCCGCCCTGAGTCTTCCGAGAAGGGCGGCATATAAATGTAATTAAAAAAAAAAACTAACTTTGCTACCCCATTTAATGGATTGCTGCTATCCTTTACAAAGCCACTGTACGATTTATTCATTTATTTGCAGAATTTATAGACTGCTCCAATCAGTCCAATTTGAAGTAACTGTGACTTCTTTCTGCCGTTACCCTTGTTGGTATTGATTTATATTGTTGCACTGGGAATGCTTTTTCAAAAAAGCTGACTAAATCCCATCTGGATGAAGCAGGCAGCCTGAACGAATTAGCGAAATTATCATGTTGCCACCACCCATGGAGTGAGGCAAATTCTACAATATTACTATAATCTATGAAAAGAAGATGTATTAAATGATGTATTTAATATAGCCATGAGATCCTTTCACTGGTTGGTTTTTGTAAGTTTATCAGTTAGTGCTCTAGCACTGTTGGTGCAAATCAGACAACCGAATGGTAGTTATCTACTTTTTAATCAGAATAATATACATGGTAAGTTAAAGATGACTAATTTACTTCTATTCAGAGATGCTATGTTGATTTTTAATTCAAAGTGGGTATCCCGGTTTTCTAAACAGATCCATAAGATCCTATGATCGTAAGCCACCTAGAATTACAAAAGCCCATATATTAACCTATGTAAACAAATGAGTAGTAAGATTTTTTCCCCTAAGTAAAGCCTCTTCAGATGAAATTAAAACACAAAGCATTGGGGAGAAGAAGTTAACAACATCCACTATTTACTCCTTCAAACACCAGTTGTTTGAAGAGGAAGATGCAGAGATACAGGCAGAAAACAATTCCCTCTGCATCCAGAGAGTATCAGCAATCAATCTAACACAACTGGGACTAAAGAACATGGAGGTGTAAGAGCACTGGCATCCACAGTACAGGAATGGGACAAAAGATAGATAAAATCTTACTGATCCAATGATAGTTGCAACCAGATGACTTTTGGATATTATTCGAAAGAGAATAAGGTAAGGTCCAGCCAGTTTAAAAGCAAGCATGGGTTGGGTTGTTCCTTCTGATTAAAAGCATGCAGAGTAAAACAACTCCCTGAAATTTAAAGGATCTTGGATTCCTTTTTCTCAGCTAACCAGACTCTAATTATCCTCCTGAGGAGAAAATTATGTGTCTAAATTTTTTTTGCAAGATTTCCATCTTTTAACAACAACTGAAATGCTCAATGCCATGCAATACAGCTTGCTAATTAAAGCAGAAGATGGTTACTCTTAATTTGGTGTTTGCCACAAACACCTACCAAATCAGTTCTTTAGTGATAGTCCAAAAGGCTTTTTCACCACCTCAATTTACGCACTTCAATAGCTAAGGTCACTTTAGGTACTGTTTTATCACTGTTGTTTATGTGCTTGGAACAGCAAAACAGGAGACAGGAAGAGCTGGAGTCTAAAATGACCCTGAAAATATTTTGTTATTTTGGTTTTGTTTGTATTGCACATCCCTAACATAATGTGGTCAGTTTGGCTAGAGATACTCTTGAGTGATTAGCGTAGCAGACAGTTGATTATCCTGATGACTACACTTGGGCCTAAATTATAACAAAACCAAGAAACCATGGAATCATGGAGTCAAATGCTATCATACCAGGACATAATCAAGCAGCATGGGTGTCAAGGAATGCAGCATCTGGGTTCAGACATCAAATTCAACAAGAAGTCTTCAAAACCACTTTGTGTGTCAAGAATTTGCCCAGGAAATTAAGCCTAGATGTACGGGTTATCTTGCTACTGCATTGCCAGAGACTATTAACGTACAGGCTCAGCTGATGGTAACTCCCAAGTGAACTTCCAAATGAAAAAAATTAAGCCAGGATCAGATCTGCTTAGTGCCAAAATGGCACTAAGCCACCAGCATATTTAAGAACTGGAGGCTAGATGGGGAATCTTAAAACAAAACAAAATATAAAAAGATTACATCAAAACTGGCCCAACAGATAACACAGATGTATTGTGTCAAGGAGACTTGACTTCACTAACTATATTTCTAGGCTGAATTTCAAATGTGTCATTTTCAAGGGGGGAGGGAGGCAAACATAAGAATTATGTGAGAGGAATTCGGCATTAAAAAGCACTTTTTTACTTGACCTAGGAGTCCTTCAAACAGTGGTTTTGCCCACCTGGAACTGTTTTTGTGCATCTTGCCAAATCTTCAGTTTCCAAGAGGGAACATAACAATTGAGGTCACCTGACTTTCAGCCATAGCTTTTTAGGTAATAGGTATGTTTTATCCCAGAAAGAGGTATCTGGCAGACAGCCAGTCTGATGTAGTAGTGAGGGCCTTGGATTAAGACCAGAGAAACCCAGATTCAACAATGCCATGTTTTGGGGCCAGTTACACTCACCTCACAAGGTTGTTGTGTGGGTAAAAATACTAGAGAAGCAAATGCTATGTATGCCATCTGGATCTCCTGGAAAAAGGTAAGATATAAATCTAACAATTAAATAATAGATTCAAAACAAATACATCATCACACAGAATTGTTATGAACCCCACATGAATAAGATATTACATAATCTCCTTGAGATACATCAGCTCATGCTGCCCCCAAAATTTGGAGTCAAAATGAACTGTACAAATAAAGTCAGACACTTTACAACGTAACTATCAAATACTCCTCTTACAAGTACAGTCTATAAATCTAAAACTACTTGAGAGGTGTTCACTATATTGAAAATTTATGTTAGCATTGCTGACTGAAACATCTAATCTAACTTACTTAAAATTCCATGTTGCATACAAGCATTTGGATCACAACGCCGGCCTATATAATCATATGGTTGGCAGAGAGCAAACTAAGGAAGTTATTTTTCATGGGTTTAGGTTGATAATGTCAGCATGATTTCAATATGGACACTGTCCAGATGCTCTTTTTCCCCAACCCCGCACATTGTAGGCATTGTTAACAAAAATCAGACACCTATATCTCATTACACCTATGTCCTTATGCGTACTTTGCTAACAGACTTGTATCCATTGCATGGTGACTGGGAGACCAGTCTTAAATGGTTACATTGGCTTAGACTTTCCAAAGGCTAAGCTGACTGTGAAAGCATCTGCCAGTCATTCATGGTGGCTGATTATGAAAGCATCTCAAAGCATAAAGGTCTGTGATTTCAGGAAGATGAAACAAAAGGTGGTGATTAGACAGTGTACAGTTTGTTAAAGTATTATCACAAAAAAGGGGGAAATCAGCTTATTCACCTGCAACTAAATCATCGTCCTAGTCTATTATTAAAGACAGTTACAGTTAATACTGGCTACTTCCAGACCACAGCTTTCCAAAGCTGTCCATCCTTAGACTTATTCTCATCTTGTCCTTCAAAACAGGTTTCTGTAGTCTGTTAAAAATGGGAAAGAAACTGTGTGGAAAAGATGAGAGAAAGGGCTCCAAAATAAAACACACACACACACACACACACACAACCAACCCTCGGTCATGGAAGCTCTCAGGGTGACTATGGGCCAATTGTTCTCAATCTCTAATTTTAGATAGGTGTTTCTTGATGGGGAGGGTATAGATATAGAAGAAGAGAGCGCTCCATAGACCGTTAGAATTTCTCAACCAAAAGGTTGCTATAAATGTAAGAAATAAACATAGTTTCAGGGCCGCAAACAAAATCTGCATGTGAAGTGAGATTTTATGGAAAACCCTTGATCAATTTGAAAGATTCTGAACTACAGGTGAAACTTGAAAAATTAGAATATCGTGCAAAAGTTCATTTATTTCCGTAATGCAACTTAAACGTGAAACTAATATATGAGATAGACTCATTACATGCAAAACAAGATAGGTCAAGCCGTGATTTGTCATGAGTGTGATGATTATAGTTTACAGCTCATGAAAACCCCAAATCCACAATCTCAGAAAATTAGAATATTACATGCAATCAATAAAACAAGGATTGTACATAGAACAATATCAGACCTGTGAAAAGTATAAGCATGCATATGTACTCAGTACTTGGTTTGGGCCCCTTTTGCAGCAATTACTGCCTCAATGCTGTGTGGCATGGAAGCTATCAGCCTGTGGCACTGCTGAGGTGTTATGGAAGACCAGGATGCTTCGATAGCAGCCTTCAGCTCTTCTGCATTGTTCGGTCTCATGTCTCTCATCTTTCTCTTGGCAATGCCCCATAGATTCTCTATGGGGTTCAGGTCAGGCGAGTTTGCTGGCCAATCAAGCACAGTAATCCCACGGTCATTGAACCAGATTTTTGTGCTTTTGGCAGTGTGGGCAGGTGCCAAATCCTGCTGGAAAATGAAGTCAGCATCCCCATAAAGCTCGTCTGTGGAAGGAAGCATGAAGTGCTCCAAAATCTCCTGGTAGACGGCTGCGTTGACCCTGGACTTAATGAAGCACAGTGGACCAACACCAGCAGATGACATGGCTCCCCAAATCAACACAGACTGTGGAAACTTCACACTGGACTTCAAGCATCTTGCAGTGTGTGCCTCTCCATTCTTCCTCCAGACTCTGGGTCCTTGGTTTCCAAATGAGATGCAAAAGTTGCTCTCATCAGAAAAGAGGACTTTGGACCACTGAACAACAGACCAAGTCTGTTTTTCTTTAGTCCAGGTAAGATGCTTCTGACGACATTTGAAGCCCATGTACAGGATCCATCTGTGTGTGGTGGCTCTTGATGCACTGACTCTAGCCTCAGTCCACTCCTTGTGAAAGTCCCCAACACTTTTGAATGGCCTTTTCCTGACAATCCTCTACAGGCTATGGTCATCCCTACTGCTTGTGCACCTTTTTCTTCCACATTTTTCCCTTCCACATAACTTTCTATTAATGTGCTTTGTTACAGCACTTTGAGAACATCCAACTTCTTTTGCAATTACCTTTTGAGGCTTTCCCTCCTTATGGAGGGTGTCAATGATGGTTTTCTGCACAACTGTCAGGTCAGCAGTCTTTCCCATGACTGTGATTCCTACTGAACCAGACTGAGAGACCATTTAAAGGCTCAGGAATCCTTTGCAGGTGTTATGGCTTAATTAGCTGATTAGAGTGGGACACTTTGAGCCTAGAATATTGCACCTTTTCACAATATTCTAATTTTCTGAGACTGTGGATTTGAGGTTTTCATGAGCTGTAAGCTATAATCATCACAATTATGACAAATCATGGCTTGACCTATCTTGTTTTTCATGTAATGAGTCTATCTCATATATTAGTTTCACCTTTTAAGTTGCATTACTGAAATAAATGAACTTTTGCACAATATTCTAATTTTTTGAGTTTTACCTATAAAGCAAATTGTCTCCAAATGACTTTAGCCCTTCTGAATTCAGGACAACTCTGCTGGGCCACAGCAAGCAAGAAGCAGAAAAGATGATGATAGTTTTATGCATGCTTAGCTATAGAGAAACTCTTATGTTAAACTATGCCAGTCAACTTTTTACTAAGCTAGGACATTTTAAAACCACAGCCTGTTGAATATGCCATACAGACTTGTTTACACACAACAACAACAACAACAACAGCAACAACAACCAGGGAATAATTAAACCCATCATGCTAAACACAAAACAAAACATCTTTGTTGATAATGTGAATCATATCAGGTTATCAGAAAGCCCAGTTCTAGCTTAAACTTTGCTTCAACATCCTAGTTTTTTGCATAAAGAAATATTTTCATATCTAGGAGAATTAATCATTTCAATAACTTGAATTATAGGTAGTCCTCAACTTACAAATGCAATTTTCCACTGTAAGGAAGACAACTGTTAAGTGAATTTGAGCCATTTTATGACCTTTCTTGCCACAGCTGTTAAGTGAATCATTGCAGTTGTTAAGTTAGGTACACATGACCCCAGGACACAGCAATCATCATAAATACATGCCAGTTGCCAAGCATCCGAATTTTGATCATGTGACCATGGGAACGCTGCAATGGTCTAAAGTGTGAAAAAAGGTTGTAAGTCACTTTTTCAGTGCCATTGTAAATTTGAACAGTCACTAAACAAATGGTTGAAAGTTAAGGACTACCTATAATTCAACACAGGCACAGATGGAAGTAGACTCCTAGGCCACCAGCCAAACTTCCTGCATCTAGACTGAGTATCTGCACTTAGGGATACATCAGTATAAACCCCCAATCCTAAATGTTTACTCTGTGGCTAAAGATTTGCAAAGCCAAGGACAAACTACAGTATCTGTTTCAGGACTCAGAATACCACAGCAGTATCTTGGCACACTGGAGCAATCCATTAGATACCCAATAAAAAGGAATAAGACGCATCTTTTATTTTGGCACTGAAACCAAATCTTTGAAATACGTTTGATTTTCTTAAAATCTCAACAAAGACTTCCAGTCAATAATTGTGCTTACAGTGAGGAATGTAACTCAGCAAAAGAGGGAAACTGTCACTGATGCATGTTTTAATTTATATAGTACTCACAACAAGAATGAAGAATTCAAGAAGAAAGGGTAAATTTTTTACAGGGAGTAGTGTCAAAAGGCATTCTCAAAAGATGCAAGATAATTTGTTTCATGCAAATAAAAGGGTCTGTTTTACCAGATTTGAACAGCTTATGATCAAAGGCAATACAAATGAAAATTGTCAGTCTATCAGACATTATGTTAAGTTATGGCATGTTTAAAACTGGTTTAATGAAAGAATGCCAATTGGCTAGTTTCACCCAACATGCTGAACAATAAACCATCATTTAGAAAGTATAGTTGCAAGGTTTTCAATCATGCTAAACCAAAATCACACAGCCCATTACCCAGGTCATCACACAGCCCATTACCCAGGTCATTACAACACAAAAGGCTGAGAGACACACAGCCAGCACCTCAGGGGTCTCAGGAAAAAGCCATCCAATCTGCATACATCAACTCCATCAACCAATCCAAGGAGTAACAAACAACTTTCAAGAAACAGGAAGGACACCAAGATGAGATTCAATTGCCAAATTAAAATAAGATTATATATATTCTGAATATATATATATATATATATATATATATACTCTGACAAATCTAAGGCACTAAACAGCACATATTCCTCCTCTTTGGCTGACTTGCAGAATGTGTGCCACTTTGTTGAGGGAAGGGAAATAAAGGGAACAATGGACCACAAGGTTATCTGTACCTCCATTACCCATCTTGGCAGGTCCCAAATGCCCTCTCCCTCTAGGGTGGAAAAGAGTTCACTGTTAGCTGATATTGATACTGGCTCCAGCCAACCCTACTAAGTCAGCAAGCATCCAAGTCTCTCTCTCATTCTTCCCTTACCGTCCACTACCATTAAAAGAATTCGAATTTCAGCCTCAGTTCCAAAGCAACCAATTGCTGCTGACTTCATCACCATGGGAGTTATGGGTCCTGATGTTCTGTAAGCCCACTTGAGTTACCTTGCTTGTTGCCCTATCCAGGGGTGTCAAACTGGCAGATGCATCACGTTGCAGGCCTTGACCACCCCAGTGCCACGAAGGGGGAAAATGTGATACTTCACGTGACGGCAACTTGCTGTGAGTTTGACACCCATGCTCTATACTTCCAATGTTGTCCAATTGAAGTTTACAAACAGACACAATAGTTTTAATAAAATATAAATATTGCGTTCAGTCTGTCTTTTCTTTTTTTATTATTAACCTACAATTCTAAGCCATTTTGTAATCCTACTGATTACCATATGCTCGTCTTAGCTTTCAAAGCAGAAATGTCTTCTCCTTCTTTTGGACATAAATAAAACCTCACAACTTCAAAATATATTATAAGGAACACACACGTCATATCCAGTAGCTGCACCTATTACATAACTGTTAAATTTAAGAAGACGGTCCCCTGTTCATAAAACTTTTTGAGCCTTCTCTGATTTGTTATATGCCTCAATCTCTTATGTAAAAAATGCATCTTCTTTATTCAATTTGATCACATACATCAAGGTATAAACTTCTCAGCCAAGTCCTCCCAGTTGCATTGAGAGAAAATCAGTTTTATTAACTTGCAATTCAAAGTGCATCTTCCATCTTTGAATATACATATACCCTCCCCCCATACCAATACATGCACTTTAAAAAAAAAGATAGCTGCTAAGATGCTTTTCCAAACACAAGGTCACTAGTGAGAAATCTCTGGGGCTCGATCTTTTAAAAGTCACCACAATCCCTCAGTCCTGGTCAGACCAGCTGAATCTGATTTGTGACAGCTCAGCAGTATCTGGTGGGCCACAATTTCCCCAGCCATGTTTTGAAAAAAACACAATGAACCATTAAAAATAAGTACATGAAGCAGCGACGTCTTTTAAATTAACTCCTACTGAATTCAACAGAACTATTTTATAATTTCATAGATGATGGTTTGCCTATTTTATGTTCCTTATTTTAAAGTGACTAAGTTCTCTTTTGCTAAAAATGAAGAAGCTAGTTGAACTAGTGAAAAAAAATTAATACATTAAACAAATCTGTACTTGTTATGGTTCCATTTATTAATCATAAAATCTTACTTGTGAGAAGGGTTCAAGTTAATGTTTCCTTAAATTTATTCATAGCTATATAATGTTACAAGTATTGGAAACTGAAAAAAAGTTAATAATGTAGAAGAGGAAAATATAGAAGACATTCAGATTCTCTACTGATGTCATTTTTTCCTTTTCTTATCTTGCTTGTTTCTCACAATTTTAAATTCTATTTTCGTTCCACAAGCCATACAAATCACTTATAATGCCGACTTTTTTTTTGCTAATAAGTGCTGTATCCTAATAACAAGGCCTTGTTGGTGTCATCTATTCACTCAGTATCAGCAAATTATTAGGCCAATTTTAGGTGACGCAGAAGACAATTTTAAAAGTGAAAAATAGTCAATTTTCCACAGTCAAAAATGAAATGTCCAATATCCACCTCAGTTAATGTTTCAACCAGTATCTCTGCATTCAACAGGTGGGGGAAGTGTGTGAATACCTGAAGGCCAGCTCTGTCCAAAGCACACTATTTCCTTTGTACATGTTCCCACAATGGCAGACAGCACTCTCTATTCTTTGCCCTCAATTGACAAAAGGCAACAACCACCTGACATCCACATAACTATAGCAAATGGTGTAATAAAAGATAGGAATCAGGAGTGCAGCTAACTACAGAAATTTTCCATTTTCAAGTAACAGGTGTCTGCTCTCTTGGAAGGTTCAACAATACAATACCTGGATTCTGATCAGCCAGGACTGCTACTTCAGCTAGGTGTTCCTTTGGATCACTCATCTTCTCCCAGTTGGTGAAAGCTGTAATTTGGATTACAATGCAAAGGCCTAAATTGCTTTTCCAACTTTACAAAAGTTGTCCTACCAAGACAGATCTTGTCTAAGAAAGAGATTTCTCTACAACATCCAGAGTAATAACCGTAACAACCCTAAAAAAAATCCTGATACCCTGGAGAGACTAATTAGTTGATCATGAATTATATTTTGTGATGACAAAGTTCTCAAATTCCATTTGAGGGTGTAAAGCAGGGGTCCCCAACCTGTGGGCAGTAGTCCACTTCTGGGCCATGGCCACCGGACTGTGTGAATGGCTGTCCAGTGTGCATACCTACGCATACACATGACCGGCGCTAGCATTGTGCGAGCCCCACGTGGGCGCTACCATAGCCATGCGGGCACTACCATTGCAGCAAGCATGTTACTGTCACCACGAGCATCACACTCGCGCTTGTGATCCTGTTCGCTCATGCCCTTCCCCGTTCAGGGCCACCAAAAAGGTTGGGGAATTCTGGTGTAAAGTCCCCAATATCCATTAATTTTACTTTATGGTGGATGACAAAACAAGACCACCTCAGAAATGCACTTGTGCTAAGTCTGGTTTTAGATTAGGAGGTTGCCATTCTGCAAGCCATAGTTACACAAGATCTGGTTTAGTATTGTGTGTGAACCCAACCAAACATGCTCTAAACCACAAATTACTGAATTACTGAATTATGTGTTTTAATCAAATTCGTTCCCAACGTTACAAATAATGCTTGAAAACCTCACAGTATAAGATCCTGGAATGATAACCTCAGCACATGGCTACTGTCACAAACAAAACATCTGAAGAGCTTCATTATTTCCATGTAGCTTCCAAAGCTACTACAGCCCTTTTGCTTTCCTTGACTTCCATCTTCTGCTCCAAACTTTCATGACAGCACAAGTGAGGAAAGAGAAAGCACAAATATCTTGCTTTTCAGCCCAGATTCTGCCATTTAATATGGGCAGAAAAACATTCTGTCTCAAAGCAGCTGTCCCTTAAACACTATTTGAAAATATCTTAACTGAATAGGATTGAAATACAACTCAGGTTTCTAAGGTCAAAAAATTACCACTTTCTTGAAAGGTAGACTTTATTCAAAGGCACAGGGAGCAATTCATATCATGGGTCCAGGGCAGTGGTGGGATTCAGATTTTTTTTACTACCAGTTCTGTGGGTGTGGCTTGGTGGGCGTGGCAGGGGAAGGATACTGCAAAATCCCCCTTCCTTCCCCACCCCACTAACCTGCTTTCCAGCTCCATTCTCCTGTGCAGGGCAACAAAAGAAGACCCAGCCGATCAGCTGGGACTCAGGAGGCAGAGAATAGATGGGGGCAAGGCCAGTCAGAGGTGGTATTTGCCGGTTCTCGAACTACTCAAAATTTCCGCTACCGGATCTCCAGAACTGGTCAGAACCTGCTGAATACCACCTCTGGTCCAGGGTATTTGAGCAGCTGTCTTGCCCCAATGCAATGGGCCTGGCCCACTTGTCCTAGCAGAAAAGGTCTACTTCAGATACCATCTGCCAAAGAATTTTGGCTGTTGAGATCTACAAGAAGAGCTTTTTCTGCTGTGGCCCCTGCTCTTTGGAATATTCCCTCATCAGAGGTAGTCAGATCCCACAATCCTGGTCTTCCAGAATAGCCTGAAAATAGTTTGGATCTGCCAGCTGATAAGGGCACTCTATGCTGGGGTAGAGAAGATTCCCTACCTTCATCCATCCTCTTGACTTTTTATTTAATCTTTAACTTTTAACTGTTTTTATTATCTTTTTATTTTTATTTATTAAATTTTTATGCCACCCATCTCTCCTACAAGGTGACTCTGGCCAGTCACCCAGGTTATTATAAGCCTGCAGTCCCCAACCTTTCCGGCTCTTTCCGGTGACAGCGGTGGGAGACGGAAGAGGAGAGGGTTGAGTGCACGCCCAAAGCTTATGCAAATGGAGTTTCACTGCACTTTCTAGCTGCTTGCGTGGCGGGGGGAACACGACCCCTGCTATTAAGACACTCAGACTTGCTCTAACGGTGAGGTGGCAGAATATAAATTTAATCAATAAATTCAGTCTAGATTAATACTGCTTATTTCAAATTGTCACACCCATTAATAAAATCAGCCTACTCAGTTTCTGGAGGAAGCCAAGAAAGCTTAATTGCAAACATACAGCAGCTGTTGTAAAGGGTTTACCTAGACTTATTTGGTCTTAAAATTGGCTGTTTCTGTTCCATTTCTGGCATTGGGAAGTGTCTAAAACTAAAGATTTCATTCACAATTTTATTATGGAAATTTTCCACAACCTGGCCTGCCCACCTGCTGATCCTCACCCTTCAGCCGAACGCAAACCTTACCTGAGCAGAGCCATGCAAGCTGGAACTGGAAGGTAAGACCTGGTTTAAATTGCAGTAGTGACTACAATTAAGACTTCTCTGGAATAGTGATTTGAAAGTGCTGTCTGCAATATGGCCATTTAATTTATTGAATCCAAAACTAAGAAAAATTCAAGAAAAAAAATCTTACAATAAATTAAAATTCAAGGTGGTTGGCCAATAAAAAAAAAAGAACAACTCAACTCTATGAGAAACTTCCTTGTTTGGAGATAAAGAAGAAACTCAGTCCTCCCAATGATCCCTATATCCTTTCTCTCCTATATATGTCTTAGTCTGATCAAGTCACAAGCAGTTTTATCCAGGCAACCCAATGAGAACTACAACCAATTCTTCCTATCTGTCATTCCTAAACTGCCTAGATTTGATTAGTGCATACTGAAGTTAATTATTGTTATGGCTGTATAAGCAATGCATGATTCAGGCTCTAAATTTCTGGATGTTTCTGGGTATAAAAATATTTTTACAAATAAAATACAATCACGAACATTATTGCCAGTTCATTCCTATCTATATAAATTTCTTGCATGCAGTTAATCATTTTTGCACAAGAGGCCAAAAAAAATATATCCCCCAGAAACATATTACATGTACAGTAAGAGTGATAGAAACATTTTTTCCTCACATCAAAATATTGTCACCTTCATGTGTAAAAAGGATCAAAAGCAGGCTGCTACAGCTGGGTAAACATACTGTATATTACATTACAGCTGGGCAAATAAATATCAGTTTTATAATATTGGGCTAGTTCAGACATAATTGAATGTTAAATTACACATTATCATTAAAAGTAATATACAAAAGGCAGCACTACTCTTCTAGTTTCATTTCTAATTAATCAAAGGTTGCTTTTGATTTGAACCAGGATAAATCAGGATTATTTGGTTTTAGAGGAAACATATCCAATTCAGGCCATAGTTTATTAGATTGACTTGTTTAAATTAACTGCAATCAAATATAATCAACATCAGAGGAAGAAAGGGAAGGGATGAAGCCTTTTCTCATAATACTAACAAAGGTTTAGTGTTATTTCCAAACACATTAAAAAAAACTTTTGGGAAGTCATCAATCACAGAGCATGTCCCATGTGAAGCTATTTGGTGTATCACACAATTTTTCTAAAATTACAAAATTACTACAAATGCCTTATTTTATAACTATTGTACCATAATTATTCTAGGCACGAGATGCTACGTTTTCCTAACTCAATTTCTTATTTTCCATCATTCTATTGTCATTCTGTCTCACAGGTGTAAATTAGAAGAATTTATGGCATCTCAAAGGCCACACAAAAACCATCCACTGACTTCATAAGAATTGTTTGGAATGACTACAATTATTTAATCATCCCAAAGTGACTTCTAAGGACAGATTTAAATAATAAAACCAAATTAATCTTGATTTTAGTCCCAAAAAGAATTATTCCTCATAATTATTTCAATACAAAAAGAAACAAATTCAGATGGGTTCTTCAACTACTCTAGTGGCTGAAAAATGAAAACCCAATTGGAATACAAGCATTTGTAATCCTGATCATGTCTCATCAGAAGCAAGTCTCACATAGTCTAAGGGATTTATTCCCATGTATTAGATTGCAAAGAAATTGTAAGGATGTTTTTTACTTCCACATAGCAGAGTACAATGCAGTCCTAAGAACATCAATGTGGGAATATTGCTTAGACATGCTTAGAATGTATAAATCAGCAAATGAACAACGAAACACTTGTGAAAAGGCCGGTCTCAACATGCTGTTCCTATGTCCACCAAAGCATTATACGGTAATCAAATTCACTTTGGTGAAAGCAATCCTTTTCTTAATACAATCCTGTCTTTTCTTTAGAAAGGAGACACCTTGTAAGAATTTCAAATTGTAATAGTATAACTATTATATAATCATATAGTTGGATTAATATATAGAGGCTTCACGTCAGTTTTCTATACTCATTTGTCTGAACTGCATATGTTTCATGTTTCAGCTACAAATGTCTTTATAGGTTATCTCTGTCTGTGGTTATTTTATGGAGGGGAGACCGTTTCCCCTATTGCCCAAAATTCAGACATTCCCCCATCTTTCAAGACCTGAAATGTACACCAGAGAGCAAACACTAAATCAGGATATCTCAAGAAGAGACCTCACATGAATTGCATTAAAAATCAGCGCTCTGGCAAAGAAATACAGAAAATATAGAACAAAATGCAATTATGAATTATACCAGGGCAACTTTACAGCTGACAATGAAATATTTCCCAATTGTGACACAAGCTTGAAAAGCCAAGTTTTAGCAAAATTAAGTGGCTCTTTCCTCCCTGTATGAATTAAAGGTTTTTCCAGACAGAAGTGACTGTATGAAGACTTATCTAAAAGCACATAAAAATAATGCTTCCCTATACAAATGAAATAAGACTCCCTTGGATACACATTGCGTTCTTTTTCAGGCATTCTTTTTTCCTTCTATTTATAATTATTTTATCCAGCATATTCATGTGTGTATATAGACATCCCGTGTCTCCTCAATCCTTAATCATTTCTTCTTTTTCCTCTACTGCAGACTCTAGGTTGATTCTGCAAATCAGGCTTTTGGCTTCAAGTATTAAGCTCCATTAGTCAGAAAAGGAGTGAAGTAGAAATTACAGTGTTATGTTGCAAGGAATTCTAAGGCAGTCCAAGTATTTCAAAACTATGGATTGCATTTAAACACTCTGCTAAGAATAGTTCAGATTAAGTATGGTATGGTAAAAAACAAAAGAAGTAAAAAACAAAAACACCTTCCAATGTACCTTGGCATATGAATTAAAGGCTTGGCCGGGGCACATAACAAACCAGAAATAAGTCATATCAAAACATGGCATTACCTTCAGGCACCTGCCGAAAACAAAGTTTGTTTTATAAATCACAACTGCATATGATAAGCAAAAAAGTAAACACCCCACTTTCTAATTTAGCAAATCATATTAATAATTTTTCCTTGACAAAGGACATTTCAGAACTTTTCAAAGAATTCCAAGACTAAGTAGCACAATCAAAGATTACTCCAACTACACATATCATTAAAAAAAGCAGTCTCTTTGTCTCTCTCTCCCTCCCTCCCTCCCTCTCTCTCTCTCTCTCTCTCTCTCTCTCTCTCTCTCTCTCACACACACACACACACACACACACAGGGGTGGGATTCTACCGGTTAGGGACAGTTCGGCTGAACAGGTAGTTCCAAAAATCATCTGGGAGTGAACCGGTTCACTCCGATGATCAGCTGCTGGACATCGCACAGCACAGTAGATTGCCACACGTCAGCTGTTGAACAGACAGGGAGAGTGCCGGAGGTAAGTAGGTAAGTAGGAATGCCTCTGCACCCACCAAGCCAAGCCCACCAAATCGGTGGTAAACCAGTTTGCATCCCACCCCTGCACACACCCATACACATCTTTTGCTATTAATCAAACATGTGTCTGTAATTATTTTCACACACTTTCAGACCCACAACAATCTCAAGACAGGGTGCCTGCTGTTTTAATCAGCCCAAGAAAATGGCCTTTCCAAATGCACTAACAAAATCTTCTTTTTAAAAGGGATCTTTCTAATGGCTGCTGGGCTCAACAATAGAGCTACTTTTAAAACTTGTAGTTTTCTAATGGCCGGAGTTTGGGAGACGGTTTTAAAGGAATATGAGACCACAAAATGTACAAATAAAAGTTTCTTTAAAACAATACATAGAAAAAGACGCCAAACGTCTAGTACTAGTTATTCTGACTACATCCAGTTGTTCACTCTTCAAGGACGCACCACGGGGGTGGGCATAACTTCAGGATAAACATATCTAACCACAGCTTTGTGCAAAACTAAAACAGTCAAATAACTCATTAATGCAGGAATTTGAGTATCAGAAATATATATACTATCACAATAGAGATAAAAGTCTGCCTTAGATCCAACCTACTGACTTTATGGACACAACCATGCAAATTTTTTGGTCAGCCTATGGTAGTAGCCTGAAACTGTGTTTTTCTGGCACTTTTTCTTTTAATTTCCTGGTCTAGCTTTAGTCCAATGTTCTCCTGGTTGTTTCCTCTCCAACTATTAATCAAAATCAGCTTCATACTCAATTCTGTGCAACAGAATAGCAGGTCTGCTTCTTTATTAATATTTGTTTTTATAGGAAACACTCACATCAATGCAATAAACTACTTCTGTTTATCTTCATTTTTCTTTCTTCCTTTTAGCAATTTTATTTATATTTAAAATGGATTAGCTACCGAGTGACAATTTTTATTTAGAATAAAAACCCAAATAATTTAAGAAAAGTGAGAATCCTTTTGTCACTGCAGCAATTCAGACTTTGGCACTTTACTGAAGCTCATGCAAAAGTCTACAAGAAGATTCTGCACGAACTCAATTAATGGACATGTCTGTTAAATCCATGTCATAATGTCAAGGCATAGGTGCAAAAGGGGCAGAGTTTGCATCGTGATGCACATTTCATTGTTTGTTCCACCTCAGCAGACACCCATGTTTAACAGCCATGTGCTCCTTATATTTGATGAGACAGCAAAACAATAGTGAGATGGGCAGCCTATAAATTTAATAAACAAAATAAAACATAAAACTGTTTCTGATTTTCCTAGTGTTCATTTCACCAAATCCTTGGTTCTGCATTCTGTACATATTATTGTTCTATGGAGGACTCATCAACATGGATTATATACGCCTGCTTCAGTGGTGAGATTCAAAAATTTTTATACCAGTTCTGTGGGTGTGGCTTGGTGGGCATGGCATGTCTTGGTGGGTGTGGCATGTCTTGTGGGTGTGGCATGCCTTGGTGGGTGTGGCATGCCTTGGTGGGCGTGACAGGGGAAAGATACTGCAAAATCCCCATTTCCACTCCATTCCAGGGGAAGTTACTGCAAAATCTCCCTTCCCTTCCCTCCCCACTCCACTAACCTGCTTTCCAGCTCCGTTCTCCTGTGCAGGGCAACCAAAGGAGACCCAGCCGATCAGCTGGGACTCAGGAGGCAGAGAATAGATGGGATTGGCAGAGCCAGTCAGAGATGGTATTCCAAACTAATCAAAATTTCCACTACCGGTTCTCTGAACTACTCAAAATTTCCACTACCAGTTCTCCAGAACTGGTCAGAACCTGTTGAATACCACCTCTGGCCTGCTTCTCTAAACTTCAGAGCAGAACAAAACACAATCTTGTGCCTAAACAAAGCATGCAGCTAGTTTCTTCCCCCATATTTTACAAATGATGGTGAGCTAGGCAAGGGACAGGTGGAGGCAATATCTAAAATAGGCAAAATGAATCGGCTGCTGCATCTTTCAATCTTCACACAGATTCTTAACTATTTTAAGAGAAGGAGAGAGAAGAAAATCAAGGCTAAATCCTCAGGTTGTATTTTAAGAAACAAGTTTAACTGCTGCCAACTGCTGTACTTGTACCTTTTATATCTGCACACCAGATGGTAACTTAGGAAATCCTCTGAGCACATTAGCTACACACACACACAAGATGTTAGCGCTCATCACCATGCACAAGGTTCCCTTTTATTTCTTTCCTGAACTCTTAACGTTTTTCTTCATTTTAGGCCATAAATAGCTGCTGGGACAATGGAAATATTTATCATTATGCATTATATTTTTATCCTGCCTTTATTATTTTTATAAATAGCTCAAGGCAGTGAACATTAGATAATATTCCTTCCTCCTATTTTCCCAACAACAACCCTGTGAGGTGGGTTGAGCTGAGAGGAAGTGACTGGCCCAAGGTCACAAAACTGGTTTTCATGCCTAGGATGGGACCAGAACTCACAATCTTCTGGTTTCTAGGCCAGCACCAAATAAAAGAAGGCAGGAAAATCAATGAGGACTCGTACAGAAGGCAAATTGGGCCTTGGTGGTACAGGCTGTTAAATGCCCAGCACTTAAATTCCAGCTGCTTGCAATTAGTGCAGGCTGGAATCCCACCAGGCTCAAGGTTGACTCAGCCTTCCATCCTCTCGGGGTAGGTAAATTGAGGACCCAAGATTGTTGGGGGCAATAAGCTGACCTTGTAAAAATGCCGCTTAGTAATAAAGCAGGCATATACAATGGAATGAAGGCTGTTGCTGAGCGCATTGGGTTGTATCCCAGAAATTGTAAGCCGCCCTGCGTCTCCGGAGAAGGGCGGGATATAAATATGAATTTTAAAAAAAAATTGGTGATGGTTCAGACTTGGAGCAGCCCACCCTGCAGCCATGTTAACTCCCTATGTTGCTTTGAATGCCACAAAAGGTTCCAGGGCTTGGAAACCCAGTTGATGCAGCTGTCATTTCTCTAAATCACAGGTCAAAGTAGGCTGTGGCATGTCTAGCGGCCATACATATAACAAATGTTCCATTTGAGGATTTGGGCAGACTCGTAGTGAACTAGTTGGGCTCAGTGGGAAAGGAAGATGCAAACCAAGGGAAGATTTATAGACAGCTGGAGCTTACTCAGAGCTCCAGAAGTTCCATTTTCTGTAACTAACAGTTCTACAAAGCTGCTGCAGAAAAGTAGAAGGTAACGGTAATGCTCATTAAGGGGCTGGGATTTTGAGAAGCAAAGCAATCGACTTACAATCAAAAATCTATAATAAAATATGTACCTACTTCCCACTCAAGGTACCATGTCCCCGGGATATGATCCTGGAATTGGTTTTAAAAAGTAATCAGAATAACCAGGAATGTCTTTTTTACAGTGGCCTACTGATTCTATGTCCCCTCTTCCTTGATAAACTGGATCCTATACTGTACAGGTAGTCCTTGACTTATGACCAGTCAAAGTTATGACACACACACCCAAAGTTTTGCTATTCTGATACAAAGTTTTGAAGAACACTTCCAAAAGTTATCTACATTTACTCCTTTATGAGGATACTATCTACTTGTTGATCTCAGTGATGGCAATAGATAGCATTTTTAAAATGTTTTTATTGGGGTGTTACCTAGCTGCTGCTGCTGCTATGTTAACAGCTTTGCTTATTGTTGTATGTGGTAAAGGGAGCTATAGTTCAGGAAAGTTTATGCCTTTTTAAACAAAATTTGGTAGTCCAAAAGGCTGTTCTCTGACTCCTATTTGTAAGACCTAGGTCAGTGATGGCGAACCTTTTTGTTGTGGTGTGCCGAAAGTGTGCGCATGCCAGCACCCACAATGCAATGTGCTCTGCCCCCCCTGCACATGCATGCACAACCCCCCTTACCTGCACTGTGCATGCACACGCCTCCCAGCTGATTTTTGGCCCATTTGAGGCCATTTTTGCCTTCCCGGGGGCTTGAGGGAAGCCTCTGCAGCCTTTGGAGGCTGAAAAACGGGCCTGTTTTGGCACTTCCGGTTTCGGCCCTTCCGGTATTTCCGGAAGACATGTTTTTTGGCCTCCAAAGGCTGCAGAGGCTTCCCTTGAGCCCCCGGGAGCGGGAAAAAGGCCTCAAACGGGACAAAAATCAGCTGAGAGGCGTGCGCATGTACAGTGCAGGTAAGTTTGGCTGCGGCTCGCATGCCCGCACAAATGACTCTGCGTGCCACCTGTGGCACGTGTGTTATAGGTTCACCATCATGGACCTAGGTAATGCAGATTGGTGGCTAAGAAAAAAGAAAGAAAGAAAAATTGAAAAATAGACCCAGAGATTTACAGGCAAAGTCTGAGATGGGTGCTTAGGTATAACAAGAAACACAGAAAAATAAAAACCAGCCTTGAGGATTAAAACTACTTCCTCAATTTTTAAAAAAACCCTTCCATTACTAAAGAACCTTCTTTCTCAAGTTATTGGATCTTTTACAGAATTACAATTACAGAAAACAGCATAGAAGGAGAAAGACAGCCTTCTGTTTGTGTTGAAAAGGACATGAAACGTGGCTGAGAAGCATCTCTATTCAACAGCACTATTTCTTCTAGTCAGCCTTCTACTAATACTGTTGTTCCCTCTCCCCACTCTGATCACAGCATGACACAATTGTTCTTTGTCTTCAGGACAATGTAATCAACCAGGCATTTGTTGGATCACTGTGTGTGTGTGCATATGTATGGGAGCGCACATGATTAATAAGGGATGTATTTCTATCCCTTGCTGTGGCCACTTTAGGGATTTTACCAGGTAGGGCAAGAAAGCAATCACTGTCCTTATTATCTACATTCAGATTTGAAACCTTTGACATCAAATGTAGAAACTCCATGAATAGCAGCTGCTCAAAGGCATTTCCCACACGAATTGCCAACAATCATTCAAAGTGTTGAATGATACTTGCTAGCTGTATTTTTCAAAAACATTGTATTAGAGCCTAATGTTGCTTTTAGAAACTGTTCAGGAAAATATTGCCTTTGGCCTCAAATAGACCCAGCACCTACTCAAATAAGGAAAGTTAGTCCATTAGAAGGATTCTACTGCTTCTTCTTCCAAGCACTTTCCATTGTTCTGCTGGTGTCTGCTAAATAAATGGTTCCTTATAGAAAATAAACTGCATCAAAACAACACATAGGAAAGAGGTTCATGGTAACTTGATTTAGCATACACCTGGCCAGGAATTCATTCATTCTAGGAGGACTCCATAGACTTGTTGCCACACTTACTCAATGGTATAAAAATCAAGTCAAGACTACATGAGCTGCTGCAGGCCTATGCACACGTACTTGACATAAAGCATCATTGAGCTGACAAATAAACATGTAAAGGAGCAAAACATACCTAACAACCTAAACAGAAAGGACTTAAGGAAGTTTCATCACAAGGGCTACTTTGTGTACTTACAGGTACTCAGCCAGCAAAATTTGTCTTTTAAATTATGTTTCTCTGGAGCTTCTCCAGATAAGGAGAAGCTCTTCCACAGTGTTATCCCTGCTCTTCCATTTTTTTCCCAACTGGAAACCAGCTACACCAATGTTAAATTCTCAAGAAGAGAGGGTTGCTTCTTTATGTAGAAAACCCCACAAAAGAACATAGCTGAAATAAAGAATTCTGCTTCAAAAATCTGTGAACTTTGGCTACACTTAGAAAAAGCAAATCTGCTAAGAAAAATGCATTTTCAGCATGTCATATTCTTACAGTTTAAAATGACAAAAGAATTTTTTATCCATTACCTGCACTAAGAGTGGCTGTCAGAGAAGCCATTATAAAATATTACACAACTTTCAGAAGAGGTCTCTTCTTACACATGGAACAAGCAGAGATCTCCTATATTATATTAGGCAGTTTAGGAAATATGTGCAAGAGCTTACAGACAGAAAAATGAAAATGTATGATAACACAACTGACCTTTACAAATTTAACAAAAATGATTTATTTGACTTATTTATTTACTCAATCTTTATGGCTGCCCATCTCAAACAAGTCAACTCTGGGAGGCAAAAATCATATAATCAATTAAAGAACAATTACAATCTCAATATAAAAATGAAAATTAAACACATGAGACAACAAAGTATTATAATTCATAGTATAACCCAGGAAACAGGACCCTTCACACACTCAGGATCTTAGGCATGGAACATAATTGGGTTCCAGAGTTCCAACTACCCCCCCCCAGTCATATGACCACATTTTTGGTGCTCAACAACTGGCCCACAATTATAGCCTTTTGCAGCATCCCACAGCCACACAATGCCAATTTATATTTTCACTGAAAACTGGTGTTTACTTTGCATTGAGTTGGGTCAGTCGTGTGATGACTTACTTTACAACTGTCACAATTTACAACTGTAATGGGCAGTTTCTATTATGGTCATAAGTTGAGAACTAACTGTATGGGGAAAAAAAGTATTATTATTTCTTTTCATCTCCCCCCACCCCTCAACTATGATATGTGTCAGTGCCTGAAAAGTACAATATACCTTGCTTAGTCTTCTGTTGTTAGATTTTATGCTTTTCCATTTGTATCTATGTGTTGGCTATCCATAAATACTTCATTTCGGGTGGGTGCCTATGCAGCGTCAATTAAAGAGAGACAGTATTTTGTGAGAACTAGGTTTAGTAAGAAAGAGAACACAATTTTCATTTTCCCTTCCAAATTGTCCTTGTAGATCAGTCTCCCCCAGAAAGAACATGGTGCTCACGAGGTTAGGGTGCTGGGTGATCGGCAGGCTTGTGTTTGAGACCCAGTTGCTACCTGGGATGGTGTGAGCTCCTGTCACCCACTCCAGCTTCTGCCAACCCAGGAGTTCGAAAGCGGGTGAGTAGATAAATGGGTACCACTTTGGTGGGCAACTTAATGGAAAGATGGGCAACCCCCAAGCAATGGTGATATCACCATTTAATCCTTTCTACCTAGAAGTGGTTCGGTGGTCCTGACGTCACTATAGCAATAGCTTTCCCTAAACAGGTGCTAAACAACTCCCCCATCTCCTGCCCATTATGAAAGAAGGAAGATAAAAGTAAGTCTCATGCCTTTGCAGGACATCATATTGGGACAGTCAAATCTGGACCAAATATTAATGGGTGAATTATTTACTTGGGAGAGGCTAAACAAAAGGAGGAAGGGTAGGAGACATACCCATTCTTATAATGGCAGAGACAGCAGACAATGGCTGCAACAAATGACTGTCACCCTCCTAATGAGGGTCCTACTTTCCAGCAGGGACAAGATGCTGGAACCAACACTGTACTGCCCTGTGAAAAAGTAACAATACCCCAGTGTTTTCTTCCCCTTTGGGAATTAGCATAAGACGTTCAGTTGCAAGCCCTTGTTTGCCAAAGGGAAGAAAGGGTTTCAATTCTTCCTTGCGCTTTTGTTTCAATTGCTCACAACTGTCACTGCAAATCTTTTCTCTTGTCTTGGATCCAGTGATTAAGAACCTATTGTGTCAGGCAATGAGCCAGCATTCTACTTCTGCCTGGCGCCTCCTGCCAAGGCAGCAACCAGTGCCAGGTACTCTATGAAATCTCTTGGGCAAACACCACTCCCACATGGCTGAAAGAGCAGAGAAGATGCTAGCTGTCATGCCTGGCTCCCAGGAATCCCTAACTAGCCCAGTTCCCCTTTCTCGTGGAGAAAAGAAACATCATCAAGTGAATCTTTTCCACTAGGTATTTACTGCAACAAAATCTTCCATCCAACTGTTAACAAATTAGGACTCTATAAAGCATGGCAAAGAATTACCTTGAAAAGTATGTCAGCCCATGCAAAGCATCTCTCCTCAATGCGTTAAAGCAGTACATCCTCTAGGCTTGTACAACTATTTTGTTGAGTAAGTTGAATAATCTGAGAAATCTTGACTGGATAAACAAATAATGTAATTTTTTCATAATATTTTTCATAAAGTTCTGTGAAGAGAATCTTTGTTGCTTGTCAACACCTATTTCAAGCAACAGAAATGCAACTTTACACATAAGCATTGCTGAATAAATAACATCTGAATCAAATAAATTATATAACATGACAGGTACAATCCAGTCAGCCTAGAAATGCTAGGAGATATTGTGAAGTACAAAGTGGAAAAAAGTGTCCCCAAAAAATTCAAAGAAAAGAAGATCCACGTGGATTTGGGGACATGCTGTCATGATAGCAAAAGAAAGAGGATGAAAGAAAAGAAAAAAAGAAAAATGTGTAACAACAGAACCCAGACTATCAATATAATGGAAGAAAGAACATACATACATACATACATACATACATGAAATAGATGGAAACAACAAAAAGGACAAAGAGTCTTTAAAACATAAAAATTCACTGGTAAGGTTAGCATAGTCAATATATTCAAGGAAAATATCTGATATAGTCAAACAATATTAAAAAGATGAAAAGACTGAATTGAAACATTGCAAACAAGATCAGATATATCAAGGAACCAATTGCAGTAAAAACTAAAGTACGGCAGAGAAAACAAACAGCGGCCTACCCATAAAAATATCAGATATAAATAAAATCACCCACAGAAATGTTAACGCTGAAAAAAAAATACTAACAGTTCTACACCAACAAATTTGGAATAAGGCTGCAAGGCCCCGAGACTGGAATACTTGCACTGAAAAATGGAGAAGCAAGAAAAAGCATGAATTACTAAGGTATTGCCCAAATACTTCATAAAACCAACGTTTTTGCTACAGCCTGACCAAGACATATCAACCTATGCAGAGAGATAAACTCAAGAGAATTTATACTTGAGGGCAAGCAAGTGAAGGTGGTTTAATAATTTTATTTTCTTGGCTCAGAACAGATAAAAAAGGGCAGTGTGCTGGAAAAGTAACAAGGTGAATGAAGAAGGCAATATTCATGAAAGAAAGGGATATTATTATACCCAACCCCCCAAAAACAGAAAACTTAAAGCAATGTTCTTTCCAGCAGTTGTAATATATGGCTGTAAAAACTGGACAGTGAGAAAGAGAGAAAGGGGATAGATACATCTTTTGAATTATGGATTTTGCTGTGGTCTGCAAAGAAGCAATTAATCAGTTCTACACGACAAATGGCCGATTTCCTTGAGGCAGTGATGAGGAAGCAAAAACTTACACAGTTGGGCATATGATATGGGTATTTGGTGAATTTTAAATTATATTTTTTTAAAAAATGGGGATAGGAGAAGGGTAAGACACTACTTAAAATGGATGGGTCAAGTCAAGATTACCAGAATGTTCTTCAGAAACTTACAAATTAGTATTAGTAGGTATAATTGAGACCTGGTGGGGTGACTCCCATGACTGAAATATAGCAATTAAAGTATAAAACATGTTCATGAGCAAAAGAATGGAAAGAAGAATTGTACGGAATGCCCCTGCTCAGATATAAAAATAAAAGAATTTTGCAATCCTGTTGTTTTTTTTAAACGAACATCACACTGTTTTAAGGGAAAGTAAAACTCAGCTTTGTCAATATGTATCTTGGCTTCCAACAAAGGAATTATTATATACTCGGGATGATGAAAGTAGATTGCATGGCAATAGAAGCTAATGGGAAAAAAGGACATCAAGATTGATAGGAATTCCTAAGATTTTAAAATGTATAATTGCAAAAACATTTCAATGAGGTAAAAAAATAGAGGAAAGTAGAAGACGCTTAAGTAGTTAAACAGCTTACTAAAAAGCCGAAAAGTCACCAAATTGATCCTCTTTGTAGAACTGTAGAGCTGGGGGGTTAGGCAAGTGAAAGTTCAGAATGAGTTGAGGTTAAAGAAGGATGCTAAGACCTAAAAGAGCTTTAGATACAGGTAGTCCTTAATCTATGACCATTTGGTGCTACAATAGCCTCAAAACGGGTACTTTATGGCTCAAAAGCACTTCTGGCTACTGTAAAACATCATCCTTCCCTTTGTGTCACATGACCACATTCTTGGTGCTTGGCAACCCTCATGATCGGTTGCAGTGTCCCACAGTCATGCAATCATAATTTGCGATGTTTTTGACAGTTTCCTGCACTTTTTGCTGGTTTCTGATTTATTTATTTTTATTTTGCTGGTTTCTGCCAAAAACTACCATTTGGAAAGAATAGGCCCACTTAACGACCACAGCATTCACTTAATGACCAGATGATTCACTTAATAACTGCCATGAAAAATGTCCAAAACAATGGATCCGATCATATGTGTTCCTCAATTTACAACTGTAAATTTACAACTGCACAATGACTTACAACGGATTTTAATACAATAAGCCCTCACTCTGCATCCTGTCCTTCAAAATGTATACATTTTGAAGACAAAATTTGAGGGATGAGGTAGGAGTTGCAATATTTACTTGGATGCCACCTGGGCTCTCAATGTCTTTCAATAAGTAAGCAAAATTATGCATCCATAAATTGCTATTTAATCTCCATTGTTATTCTGAGCATCTTTCATGGTTTATTCCAAAGTATCTCAGGGTGTAAAGAAGCATCTGCAAACCATTTAGTGCTGGTACTACCCATGGCTATACATTTAATGGCTTTACTCAGAAGGTTTAACTCAATTACATTTGAAAATTTGTAGTTGCCAGTTCTGAGAACCAGGGAATTTGCATTTTGCAATGAAACATTTCACCAGAGAACTGGAAAAGTGCCTGCAATACAAATCCATTTATTCCAAAGAGCCTCACTGTCTCTCTCCTCCTTTCTTTCTTTTTTCTTTTTGTTCCAATGGTTCTGCCATTATTAGTTTTAGGACTGCAGCCATATGTATATTTTACATTTAAATTGAGACATAGGTATCAGAGACATCTTCACTGTACAGCACTTGGCAAAAAAAAAATGCTGCTAATCTCTCCACATCCTCCCCCCCATCCCTTTTTCGCATTCTACCACCACTTAGAAATGCTTGATTCTTCATCTGTGTATCTTGCCAAGTCATGTCAGAATGCCATGGCAACCCAGTTTGAACATGTAACTATGTCGCATCTGAAAAAGCAGGCCAACTGCAAACACTGACAGAACATTTCCAGTGTTCGCTTGATTCCAGCTACCAGACCAGCAAAAAAAAAGCAGCAGCTGATGAATCAGGAGGGTGAGTTTAAACATCCCATCCTTTTATTTATGAAAAGTAAATATCTATCTAATCAACGTTTTCTAAGTTAGAGGAAATATTTTAGGTCTGTTTAGGCTGTGATCTGGAAGAAGAAATGCACATTTTAATTGTTTTGTTTGGAAATGGAAAAAAAAAACTTTTATTTTCTCAAGTAAAATTGCAACTAACTTTTTGTTTAAAAAAAATCCGTTGTCCTTAAATGGCAGTTTTGGACTTATTCTGCCTGTGAAACACAACTGATAATTGCTGACAGTGAGAAGCAATTCAAAATAAAATCTGTAATCTTCTATTTATTCCTCTCCAGGTCTATTAAATAAAGAATTATGATTAACACAACTTTAGGCACCTATTTGAAGTTAAAATAAACAATTATGAAGATATTCTCACCATTACTTTCCTTTTTTGGGTAGCCTTTCTAAACAGGTAAAAAAAAGAAAAAAATAACCTGCACAAATAGCCATGTGGATGTTTGCATGCTGGACAGCTGCTAGTTTAAAATGGGAAATATCTGGCTGAAACAAGATATTTAACCATGAACTAAAAAAGGGAAAGGAGGAAAGTCTTTCCATCATGCCACCCATTCTTCTCATGTGCTGAATTTGTTATGAATGAGCCCAAAAATGTTGTTTTGGCTTGACTGGTTCTTCTCAGAATAGATAGCCATTTGTGAAAACAAAAGTACACCTTCTTTGAGTTCTATGGTTTTATGTAGCAGGACAGTAAATATTATCTGATCCTAAGCACTTCTTAAAAGTAGGTAAATACAACCTCAAATGAACAAATGGGGCAAAACTCACTTAACAAATGCCTCGCATAAGAACAGAAATTTTGGGCTCAGTTGGGGTTGTAAGTCGAGGATTACCTGTACTGATTTTCAAAGTAGGTGAGGGCCTAAGGGCCATCAGTTGTTCAGTTCTCATGCAGCATTATACTGTTTATCCTGGTCATGAGGAAATTCCTGTAGAAGCACTGTCAAAATCATGGTTTCAAATTCCACTTCATGTTTACTGCACCCTATAAGTGTTACAAGCAATCCACATTATCAGATCTTTTGTTATGTTACATATATAACATTTAGCAAGACAAGGAAGGAATATTTTTGGGTAAAAGACATATTTCAGCAGCATTATGAAGCAGGCCTAAATTCCACAATAAAAATGGGGAACCAGGTCATCATAGTATACATCTGTGGACATCTCTGTGGAAGTGCCCTGTTCTGTTAGTTTGCATTTGATTTGAAATATAAAACTGTTCTGTGAATAATAAATAAATCTTCACAAAATGGAAGTCTTCCCTATTAGCTCCAATACTGTGAAAGAACAAGAAATATTTGAAACTTTAACGAACTGTTATTTGTACTTTCTGACATTAAAAACATATCTGCTTCCTGCTATGCTAAATTTCATCCAAATTCTCTTCTGGCCAGCCACTCTCACGCTCATAACCTCATAGCCCCTGACCCTATTCAGTCAATACATTCATTTTGAAATATCTCCCTGCTCAAGATGGGCCCACATCTCAAGTCTCAAGCACCTCAATTCAATATTGTTTTTCCTTTATGTTAATTTTTAAAAATATATCCACGTGGGCTTAGTAGATCTGATTCTATCGCCTCATTTTCAGGGGCTGCCAAAAACACACTGGATCCCAATTCCAGTTTTCTCTAAAGACAGCTTTTTGAGCTACAACATTAATCCCCAAGCATCCATGGCATTAACCCAACTATGTAGTCTCTGAAGTAATAAAAAGACCATTTTCACTTTGAGCACTTTCAAGGCTCGACCCAATGGAGAAACAGACAAGCAGCACAATTCAATTTAAACATCTGTGAAGCAAACCTGTGTTTCTTTACATTACTCAACATTGAACAGGACTTGAGCTGAATTCCCTAGAAGCAATGGGATGAATACAGGTAGTCTTTGATTTACCACCAGAATTGAGGCCAGAATTATACTCCTAAATTGTTATCGTACTTTGAGGCATGACGTGACCAGATTTGAAATTACAACCCATTTTTTTTACAACAGCCATTAAGTAAATGAACACCATGGTCATTACGTAAACCCTTTTTCCCAATGGGCATTTGTTGATGAAAACCAGAAATATACACTGGAAACTGGGCTAGTCATGTTAAAAGTTTGGAAAGTGCCTAGCTTGACTCTGCTGGTACGTCACCCCCTCCCAACAAAAAGAGAAATGATTCTCTATCTCCCCCTCATCTAGGCATATCCTAAACAGTGGCACTATGCAGAAGCACCAAGGCTGAAATAGCGGCCTGTGCCTTAACTTCACCCTTACTACCATGGCTGCCACTCAAAAAAACTGCCTCACGCCATTCTCGTGACATAACACTCCCCAGGACAAGGGTGGGCAATTATAGCTAGCCTAGGAATTCTGGGAGTTGAAGTCCATAGGTCATAAAAGCTGCCACCCTGACTCAGGATCTGTCACATGTCTTTTACTTCCAGGCAATGTTCTCTTTGAGAACATTGAAGGTGTCCTCTCTCTTTCAAACAGACCCCCGAGGCCACCCTGAGGCTACTCTTGGTCACACTAGGCCTTCATTTTTAAAGCAATTTTGGAGAAGGTTCTTTTGCAGCCTCCAAAACATGTACGAAAGTACATCCTGTTCTTATGCAACTGTGAAAATCACACGAGAACAGGGCATGCTTTCCAGAATAGTTGTCCGATGTTGGTAAACACCAGTGTGTCACCCCAAAACAGCATGGCATATCATCTTTGAAACACATGTCATAGGTTCACCATTGTTGGTAAAGCCCCTTCACTGTACACATGGCTGGCTGGCATGGGCAGAAACAGCCATTCTGCAACTTTTTTTTTTTAATTACATTTATATGCCGCTCTTCTCCGAAGACTCAGGGCGGCTTACAATTTTTGGGATACAACCCAGTGTGCTCAGCAATAGCCTTCATTCCATTGTATATGCCTGCTTATTACTAGGCGGCATTTTTACAAGGTCAGCTAATTGCCCCCAACAATCTTGGGTCCTCAATTTACCTACCCCGAGAGGATGGAAGGCTGAGTCAACCTTGAGCCTGGTGGGATTCAAGCGTACAGTAATTGTAGGCAGCTGGAATTTAAGTGCTAGGCATTTAACAGCCTGAGCCACCAAGGCAACTTGAAAGAAGGACTACTTAAATTTGTTTATATAACATGGAAAGCAATTAACCATAGACTTCACATATGTAGCATGAGTGAGACATACAAGGCTACCAAGTCTCCTCTCTCGCAGACCTAATTATTTGAATGTGCTAGCTATGTAGAGAATTTTGCCTTCTAAATAACCTTAACACCACTCACCTATGAGTAATGCTTGTCCCACAATGTTTCCTGTCATCTCTGGTCATTTTGTTATAACATATCTCTTCTTTTTTCTTCCCCCTGACCTCAAGTTTGTAGAAGTGTTGGTTGCAATAGCACACAGGCTGCAGTTTTATAATTGTGAAATAAAATATAAAATAAAATGGAGATCAATGGTCTCATAAACATTTATGGAGGGGGGGAGGTTCCCTATTCTAACAAGGTTACTATTTTAATCATGCTTAAATTAAATGATAGGTATGACAATGTTACTAACTTAAAGCTAGCCCTGAAGACAAAGTAAACTTGCGAAGCAAAGATATTTAGAGATACTTATTTATTGTTCTTCATGAAATAAAAGTACTGTAATGTGCCAGGGACAAAAGAAGCAGTGGAAACGGAAGAGTGATTTAATTGTAATTCTTTGAACTAAAGTTGAAACACACGTTCCACTGTGAAGAGACAACAGACCTGACCAGAAAGCAGTGCACAAACTGTGACAACTGCCTGAGTTTAACTGATATGACTACTGGGCATCCTTGGGCATCAGGCAGACAAATAAGAACAAGATTTGTGCAAAGCTTAGAATTAAAACTCAATGAGCATTGTGTCTGTGACTGTGTGTGCAAAATTAAATCCTGTAAGGCAATGCTATTGATTTGCAAATGACCTTTTTTGTTGGGGAGGGAAAAAAACATGGGTTGGTTGATTTGGAAGTCTTTTCATGGGAAAAGTGCTGTAGTTGTTTTCAGAAGACAAACAGACTGAGGATGGCCTTTATCAATCCAGCCTGCTAGCCAGGGGATTACGGAAAATATAACCTATCTGGATCCTTGCTGCTCTCTTGAGCTTGGTTGTTTTTTTTTGCAGATGCTTCATTACCCAAAGTAGGTGACATCATCAGTGTTAATAAGGAATGGGGTTTCCTCTCAGTTTATACCAGTATATATATCCAGATGATATAACCTATCATCTGGAAGGGATTTGCAAAAATGTTAAGTTTGTTAGTCCCTTAACATAGTAAAGGTATGAGGGTGAAGGTTCGTTCTTCGAGCTTGTGGGTTGGTTTCCAAATGCTTCATTAGCAGGCTAGGTAACATCTTCAGCGCAGTTGAGGGGATGCCAGTGTCAGTGTTTAAAGGTATGTTTTGGCTTCATTTAAGCCAAAATCGTTGCTAATCCAGTATTCTGTTATTTAAAGTGGTTGACAAGGTATCTCTGGAAAGCAAGTGACGAGTAAAATAGGAACCACTGCTTGTGTCCTCCAGCATTCACAAGCCTATTGTTTCAATACAAGATATATAATTGATATAATTGAGAGCCAGTTTGATCTAGTTCAGGGGTGGGCAAACTTTTTGACTCGAGGGCCACAATGGGTTTTTAAACTGGACCGGAGGGCCGGAACAAAAGCATGGATGGAGTGTTTGTGTGAACTAATATAAATTCAAAGTTAGATTACTTCACGTAGCCTTCTGGGAGAGCAAGAGAACCCTCCACTCTTTCGGCTCCGTGGGCCGGATAGAACAGCTGAACAGGCCGGATCCGGCCCCCGGGCCGTAGTTTGCCCACGGCTGATCTAGTTAGTAGTTAAGGCGCCGAACTAGAAAGAGGGCCAGCATGAGTTCTAGTCCTGCTTTAGCCATGAAAGCCAGTCCCTCTCTTTCAGCCCAACACACCTCACTGGGTTGGAGGAAAATAGGAGGGAAAAGATTGTTGGGTATGTTTATCACCTTGAGTTATTTGTAAAAATAATGAAAGTGGGATATAAATACAGTAAATAAATCTATGCTCATATTATCTTTAACAGGATGAGCGAATTAACCTATTGACACCTATTCTCTCTGCCGCATACACACATGTGCATTGAAAGCACAGGCCATTTAATCTGGACATCCTGTTAAAAGAAATCCCTTTGGCTCTGCTCATTTTAATAAAACTATTCCAAAGTAAACCATTAAATGACTGCATTTAACTCCACGGATCTTTAGAGATGGAGACCTAACAGAGATTAAATCACAACACCACTGAGGGATATCAAGAGCAAAACATATCAGTGACTATCAGACAAGCATTGCAGAATAACTGTTATAACTTTCCCTCAAATGTTATAACTTTCCCATCTATGTTGTTGATTATAAAATTATAGATGCTGTAATATATGTCTCTGCTATATATTTCAAAATCTCCAAAATAATTTCAATCCTTGTAAAATGTTTCAAACAATTAATCTGCTTAGTAAAAACTCAATAAACAGATTTATTAGGCAAAGTCAATTCTTACCCTTTGACTTTTTGAAGGAATTCAGTGTTCACCTTTGGCAGGCAGAAAATTCATCAGTTAAAAGGAGATTTTCTTATTATCTGGGAATTATGATGTATAGGTTGAAAAACAAATAAGCTGACATTAGTAAATTGAACATTGCAGGAAAATACCCTCTGTTTGTTTCCCCTTCCATTTGATGTGCATGCTTAAGTGCTCTTTTGTTTGAAGGGCTACATCATTAACTTAACACCCTCAGTTCTGGTCACAGAATCTAATTAAATTTGACTGATCTCAACAGAGTTCTGCTAGTTAATATTTGGATGGAAAACCACTAGGAAATCTCAAGGCCATGGGATATACTGGGAAGCTGAAAAAATATTCCATAAGCAGCAATAGAATTGCTGGATTCCATTCCATTCCAATGAAAGGATTATTTTAGAAAAAACAAGGGGCTATCTCCTATAATTACCGTGTTTCCCCGAAAATAAGACACTGTCTTATATATTTTTTTGGCTCCCAAAAACACACTAGGTCTTATTTTCAGGGTAGGTCTTATATATTTATGGTGCCAAATAGTGGGTGTGAGTGTGTGTGGGGGGGTGTTTCGCGGGTGCACGGTTGCTCCCTGAAAAGTCTTCCTGGAACTGGAGATTTACACTAGGTCTTATTTTCGGGGTAGGTCTTATATTAGGGCAGGTTTAGAAAATAGTGCTAGGCCTTACTTTCGGGGTAGGTCTTATTTTTGGGGAAACATGGTACCAGGAGCTGAAGTCAAAGAGTAATAACTCCTTCAGTAAGCAGAGCAAAGGGGGGCAGGGGGGCCAAGAAATCATTCAGTGACTGGTGAGACTGAAACTTGGAACCATTTTTTTTCATTTGTCTTTTGGGATGGGATATTTCCACATAAAATGGATATACTAAATTTACCAAGTTTAAATATTTATATTCCAAGCTTTGTTTTGTAGAAACAAAATTGCAAAACCAATCTCACGCCATCTAAAATCATTATAGCTCAAAATGAGCTGCCTTACCCCATATAGTGTAACAAAAGATGCACCGGAGTCCAGCTATACAAGTTCCAGACAACTGTGGACAAAGCAAGTGTCAGGATTCTGGCGATTGCCCTAATTAATTTCTAAAGTTGCAGGTCTTCATTTTAGTTGAGGCTAGGCATGAACACTAGTTGTTTATTTAGAAATAAATACAATTTGGAAAATCCATGCTTTTGCTCATTTTTAGCAATTCAGTATCTTGGACTGAAAGTTAATGTCTGGACCACAGTCTGTTCTGACCCAGGCTTCATTCCAATTAAGAAAACACACGCTGTGTGTAAAAGTAAACCTTTTTTGAATGCGACGTTGGGAATTATTTGCATTCCCAGCCAAAACTCATTAAACACAATTGTCTGAGATAAGAACATGCCTTTCAGGGTTGTAAAAGGCTGCCAAGAAACAGACGTCCACTTAATTAGCAGATAAACCGACAGAAGTTCCAGCAAAGACAAACCAGAGTCCGAAGGGCTGCGATGAGGAATCAGAATCTAATGAACTTCTTTGCTTCCTGCAAAGAGCACATCACTGAGGGCTGGCTTTTATCCCTTATGGGAGGGACAATCACCTCCCAGCCTTATTCCCGAGTCGCTCCTGCTGCTTCAGCTGCTCTCTCCTTCTAGCAGCCCTGCGCACACGCTCACTGGGAACAGGCTCCCTAGGGTCCTCTGCTTCGCTGGTGCTAGACTCCAAAGACTCCGAAGGCAGCACCCCACTCTCAGATGGTCCTGGCCCCATCCTTGCATCAGATGCAGGACTGTCGTCCAAGTCTTCGCCAGACTCCCTGACTGGTTCCCTTTCGTCCTCACTGTCCGATATCTCTGCCGTCCGCACCGGCTGCTGGCGAACCATAACACAGTCACTCAGTGAAGTGCCATGGCTAAAGGAGAATTAGAACTCAAGAGTTCCCTATTGCCAAGTCAAGATCTTACTACTAGACCACTTTAGCCCTTATAATTAAGGATATCCAATCATCATTTTATTTATTGACCATTTATCAGGTCCTTAAGCAATAGCTCTAGCTCTTTAAAGCAAATACACCTGCCTAGTCTGGTATAAATCAACACAAGCTGGGAAAGCAGATGTTGCTCTGAATGAAAGTAGCAGAATTATTACTGGATGCCTTAAACCTGCCCCTCTAGATAAGATCTATCACTTAGCCAGCATTGTCCCGTCTGCTGTTCACAGAGAAGCAGCAGCATAAAGAGACTCAAATCATCAATATTTATACAACACCCTCTCTATGGCCTATGACCAATTCATTAGAGACTAAAATCCAGGAAAAGCTTTCTTAGGTTGATGGAAGACTGAAGAATTTGAAACAGAAAAACAGTAGCTTTGTATGGAACCCTGGATGGAACCAATGCAGAGATGGCATCTAGGTCTGACAAAGCACAGCTACAAGAAGATCCAGAGTCATTCTGAACAAATGGAGCTATCCGCTTCAGCTTTTTGCAATTGTGATGACATGCAGACAACAATACATATGTATACCTGTCAGTGAACACTTGAGGCAGCACGATAGAATACAATTAATATTGCTAGTTTCTGGGCAAGATCTGTTTAATCTGTACATATTTTGCATTTTATATCTTAAATTTTATGTCATATAGCATGCCTTGTTTTAAAGTGATGCTTCTGATGTGAATAAATAAACAAACCTGCTTTTTATTCCTTGCTTTCCTCTTCAAATTAATTCCAAGAGTATACTAGTAGTAATCGCCATATTAACAGTTGAAAAGTCAATTTCTGCTCTGGTGGTAGACCTTTTAGCACAACATGCATAAGCAACTTAATTTTTTTAAAAAAACCAAACTATCCTCCACTTTAAGTGAAAATTCTATCCATCCACTCAGTCCCACTTAACCCAGAACTGAAGATAATACCTATAAACAAACAAAACACAAAGAAATATCCAGGTAACATATAATACAACTGCCAATGAATAATGGTTAGCTCAGATGGGCAAAGAATAATACTATATTGATGTCAGGCTCCAAAAACCAAGGAAGACATGAAAAGGTTCTTCTGAGCAATTTTATTTATTGTTCATTGCCCATAAACAGAAATTTTGCCAAACTAAAGCAAATTACTTATATCATGAAACATGTGTTCTGAGAACTCCTAGGACAGAGCTGTTCTGACTCTTTTCCACCCAAAGTATCTTTCACTCCTCTTGAATGCACTCCCTTCCTCCTGGGAATACAGACTACATTCCACCACAATTGGATGTTTTTGAGGACTCTGAAATGTTTTGTTTTTATTAACTTTTTTTAAAGAGGGTGACGGTGTGTAACGGCTGTTTGTAAGCTCAGAAGGTACCATATCATATGGTTTTTAGATGGATGGACTAGAAGACTCTGGTTGGGTTGATGATTAGCATCATTTTGTGCTTCAGGTACCAGAATGAGTTCTGGAGAAGGGAATCAATGGGCCTCTGGTGGATCAGAGCAGGAATATTTTTCAATGTCTACATGAAGCCATTAGAAGGTCTTCCATCAGAATGGGGTCAGGTATCATCACTATGCAGATGGTATTTAGCTTTGTATCAAAATCCTTGGTTATGATGTTGTCCCAGTCCAGGAGGCTGTTGGAATCTGAATCTGAATAGGATGAGGAACAGGCTTAAAATGAATCCTAGCGAATCCAAGTGGGTGTGTCCAGTTCATAGACTATCTGATTCTGGCAATTTTCCATCCTTAATTCTGAATGGGGTTGTATTTCCTCGGACATAGTTGCTGTGCAATTTGTTGGTTTTCCTGGACTCACAGCTCAAAGAACAGATGAGCAGCTGTGACCAGGTAGGCTTTTGTGCAGTTTCATTTTGTGTACTTAATCATGCTGTTTCCTCAAGATTATTTTATTTTTTATTTATTTTACTTGGACTTGTATGCCGCCCCCTCTCCGAAAGGACTCAGGGCGGCTCACAAATAAAAACACAGAACAATAATTTAAAAAGAAATTAAACCTAACAAGCCAAGCCGAATAAAACTCATTAAAACCAATTTAAAATCCCACCCACCCCCAGGAGGTCAGTCCAGCCTGGCCTGTACAAACAACCAGGTTTTCAGATCGCAGCGGAAAGAGGAGAGATCGGGAGCCAACTGGAATCCCAAGGATAGTTGATTCCATAAGGTGGGAGCCGCTACAGAATAGGCCCTTCCCCGGGGCACCGACAGCCGACATTGTCATGCGGACGGCACCCTGAGAAGTCCCGGCCTGTGTGCTTTCACAGGGCGAACGGTATTTGATATCGGCAGGAGGCGCTCCCGCAAGTACCCCGGACCCATGCCTTGAAGGACTTTGAATGCTAATACCAACAACTTGAATCGCACCCGGAGGGCAACCGGCAACCAGTGCAGCTCGCGTAGGAGGGGCGTAACATGGGAGTACCGGGAAACTCCCATCACAACCCATGCAGCTGCATTCTGCACCAGTTGAAACCTCCGGATGGTATGCAAGGGCAGTCCTAAATAGAGAGCGTTGCAGTAGTCGAGTCGGGACATGACAAGTGCATGAGTGACCGTGCAAAGGGCATCTCGATCCAGGTATGGCCATAACTGGCAAACCAGTCGAACCTGGGCAAAGGCCCTCCTGGCCACAGCTCCCACCTGCTCCTCCAAACTGAGCCGTGAATCCAGGAGAACCCCCAGGTTTCGTGCCCTATCCACAGGGGGCAACACCTCTCCCCCCAAGACCAAAGATGGAATCTGTTCACTGGACCGAGATGCCTGTACGCACAGCCACCCGGTCTTGGCCGGATTGAGCTGTAGCTTGTTCCTGCCCATCCAGATCCATACTGCATCCAGACAACGGGATATCACACAGAGGGCATCACTGATTTGGTTTGGGGTAGAGATATACAACTGGGTATCATCAGCATACTGATGATACCTCACCCCAAAACCCCAGATGATCTCACCCAGCGGCTTCATATAGATGTTGAACAAGAGGGGCGAGAGGACTGACCCTTGAGGGACCCAAGTGAGAGCCCTCGGGGTCGACCTCTGCCCCCCTGCCAACACCAATTGTGAGCGCCCCGAGAGGTAGGAGGAGAACCAATGCAAAACAGTGGCTCCCACTCCCAACCCCTCAAGGCGCCGCAATAAGATACCATGGTTAATGGTATCGAAAGCCGCTGAGAGATCTAACAGGACCAAGACAGAGGAAAATCCCCTGTCCCGCGCCCTCCAGAGCTCATCCACCAGTGCGACCAATGCCATCACTGTGCTAAACCCGGGCTGGAAGCCCGATTGATAGGGATCTATCAACAGCCTGAGCCTTGGTGGCTCAGGCTGTTAAATGCCTGCTCTTAAGTTCCAGCTGCCTACAACTGCTGTAGGCTCGAATCCCATCAGGCTCAAGGTTGACTCAGCCTTCCATCCTCTCGGGGTAGGTAAATTGAGGACCCAAGATTGTTGGGGGCAATTAGCTGACTTTGTAAAAATCCCGCTTAGTAATAAGCAGGCATATACAATGGAATGAAGGCTATTGCTGAGTGCACTGGGTTGTATCCCAAAAAATTGTAAGCCGCCCTGAGTCTTTGGAGAAGGGCGGCATATAAATGTAATTTTTTTAAAAAAAATCTAGATAGCCCGCTTCCTCCAGGAAAAGCAGAAACTGCTGAGCCACCACACTCTCGACAACCTTCACTAAAAAATGAAGGTTGGAGACTGGACAAAAGTTGTTTAAAATGGCTGGATCCAGGGCAGGCTTCTTCAGGAGGGGTTTCACTACCGCCTCTTTCAAGGCAGCTGGGAAAGAGCCCTCCCTTAACGAAGTGTTGACTACTGCCCAGAGCCAGCCGCACGTGACCTCCCTGGAGGCATATACCATCCACAAAGGACACGGGTCCAACAAACATGTGGTGGAACTTAGGTGTCACATAATCCTGTCCACTTCATCCTCAGAAACAGGATCAAACTCAGCCCAGATGATATTGGCTGGACTTCTTGCATCCCCCTCCTCAGACCACTGCAAATTAGAGTCCAACCCTTCCCGAATCCGAGCAATCTTATCCAACAGTTACTGACCAAATTCCTCAGCCCTACCCTGCACAGGGTCCAACCCCGCCCCCCAATGTAAGAGGGAACGGGTGATCCTAAACAGGGCAGCTGTGCGGTCATCTGCAGATGCTATGAGAGCGGAGAGGTATGACCTCTTTGCCATCCCCACAGCTACCAGGTAAGTCCTAGTATAGGCTCTTAACTGGGCTCAGTCGGATTCGGAGCGGGTCGACCTCCACCTGCTTTCTAAACCCCTCCTACGCTGCTTCATCTCCTGGAGCTCCTCAGTAAACCAAGGAGCCACACAGGATCTGCGGCGAGTGAGGGGACGCAAGGGGACAACTCGGTCGAGGGCCTCAGTGGCAGCCTGTTACCAGGCAGCCGCCAGTACCTCGGCAGAGCTGTGGATAAGGGAGGCGGGAAAAGACCCCAGTTCTGCCTGGAACCTCTCACGGTCCATCAGGCGCCTGGGGCGGAACCATCGCAGTGGCTCCTCATGTCCTGGTTACTTCATATGTGGACTATTACAATGAGCTCTGCATGAGGCCTCACTGGTAGAAAACTCAGAAGCTACAGATGGTCCAGAACACAGCAGCATAAAAGTTTATGAGTGTGCCTTGGTACATCCATGTAAGACTTCTTCTATGTGGAAGATGAAGCAGGCTTCCAGGTGCAATTCAAGGTGCTGGTTATTATCCACAAAGCTCTACATAGCATAGGACATAGCAGTTTGACATTGTTTCTATTCTATAAGGCCTAATAGATATGGCCTTATCGAACAGTCACATTTATAAAAGTACCATTTTATGGGACCTAGCAGGCATGTTGCCTTCTGTGTCATGGCATCTGCCCCCTGCAATACGTTCCTTGAATAGCAACCTTGAAGATTCAAACAGCCCCAACCATGTTTGTCTTAAAATGAGTAAGCATTATCCTCTATTTAAGTCAGAACTAGTGAAATTGAGAACTATGAATAACTAGGGAAAAAAAGAAAGTTACTTGAGGTTGTTTTTTTTACTACTGCCAAATTTAAGTTCACATATGTGTGGGAGGTGCTGTTCATATATAGTGTAATTTCTTGGTAGATTATGGAACCAACAAATACAAATGAAAACCTATTCTGAAGAACTTGGGAGGACGGTATTAAATCTACAAGGCCTAGAGGAATTAAACCACAGAAATGAGTGGTAAGAAACCAGACAAGTCTATACTTCCCATTTTCAAATATTCATAATTAGAAGACATAATTAGGAAAAGAAGACCGGAATTTTAGTAGTTTTCAAGAAAAACTGGATTACTGGGTTGATAATGTTTCTTATTTAGCATACTGTGTTTAGAAACTAGCACAGTATCTGACACTCAATTAAATCCTTCACAGATAATCCTTAATTATCTATGAAGTTTTTCATAGATAATCTAATCCAGGATCAGCAGATACCTTGATCTGTCTGGAATTGTTCTACCCATAAAACATCAGTATTACTCCAGGTTCATAACACAGTGCTAAACCATGACTTTCAAATCAAACAACTTTTTTACACATGGTCATTTTTTGAGTTGCTTTAATTCAAAGTACATATATATCTTTTGCAATAGGCTCTGGCAAATGACATTGTTATGCCAAGCCACTGCATTTTTTCACACTATATAGCTTTAACTTAATCATTTGGCAATTTCATATCAAAGTGCAAGCAGTTTGACATTGTTTTCTTGTAGAATACGATGACCCTATTGTAATGTTTTGTATTAATTTTCAGGAAGTCTTTGGATTGTAATTGCAGCAGACAGAATGAAACCACCAAGCAGTTTTATTGTTAAGATTGTTGATGTTAAATTCAGGAAATAAAGATTAAAATTTATTTATTTATTTATTTATTTGATTTATATGCCGCCCCCTCTCCAAAAGGACTCGGGGCAGCTCACAACTAAAATACAACAATAAGAATAAATTACCTAAAAAACATATTAAACACTAATAAGCCGAATTAGAATTAAAACCCCAGTTAAAATAAACAAACCCCAAAGAGTCAGCCCAGCCCGGATTGCAGAAACAGCCAGGTTTTTAACTCGGGGAGGAAGGTGCGGAGATCGGGAGCCAGCTGGAGCTCCGGCGGAAGAAGATTCCATAAAGTGGGGGCCGCCACAGAGTAGGCCCTCCCCCGGGTCACCGCCAAGCGACATTGAGTCGCTGGACGGCACCCCGAGGAGACCCGTCTGTGCACAGGGCGGTTGGTTTTTTTTTTTTAATTACATTTATATGCCACCCTTCTCCAAGACTCAGGGCTTACAATTTTGGAGCACAACCCAATGTGCTCAGCAATAGCCTTCATTCCGTTGTATATGCCTGCTTATTACTAAGCGGCATTTTTACAAAGTCAGCTTATTGCCCCCAACAATCTTGGGTCCTCAATTTACCTACCCCGAGAGGATGGAAGGCTGAGTCAACCTTGATGCTGGGAGGAGTCGTTCTCGTAAATATCTTGGACCCATGCTATGTAGGACTTTGAATGTTAACACCAAAACCTTGAATACCCATACAGCCTAGAACAGGGCGTCAAACTCGCGGCCCATGGGCCGGTTGTGTCACATGCTGGCCATGCTCACCCCCATTTTAGCAAAGTGGGGGAAAGTTGCATACATCACGTGACAACAATGTGACGCTGTGAGTTTGACGCCCCTGGCCTAGAAGCTCATTTGATAGTCATGATTATGTACTACAGTATCTATCTCTCAGAGTTTGGGAAACTTCACACTAGCCTCTTCATGTTTTAAAAATGCCATTATTTTATAGGATAGCCTCTAATACTTTGCTACCACTCATTCAAGTCAAGCCTGGCATATATGAGATATGGAAAGTGCTGATCATGTGTATGAACCAGCAATCTTCTCCAAACAATTCAAGTCTTTCTATGCACTGAAGAAGACTATCTACATCTTCCCAAGTTTCTGCTGAATCTTTTCCACACCAGATGAAGCCAAGAACCACAGATAAGAATGACGGCCATCATGGCATGATAATTTCTAGTGGTGACTACAGACATGATCAGCAGTGTTAAACTTTTGGGACTTTTGGGTTCATGATAGCCACTATGTATCTTAAATTAACCCAGCTTATTTACATGACCTGTGAGAGATTATCACTTGCACCAGCAATATCCAAGGAACGTAGTAACTTAAGGAACATGTAATATATTTCCCATTGGAAAGACATCTGGAACAAATTTCTTTTGTTTCTTTCTTCCTCCAAAGATCAACATATACCACACATGCTCCTAGACAAGCATCTGCCAAAAAAACCCGACCAGATGGATAGGAAGAAAGATAAAAGGAAACGGGACTTCATTTGCAAATATTAAGAGAAAGGCGAAAAGGGATCTCCTAACACAAGGGCCAATTGCCAGCAAAATCTGTTGAGGAAAGCAATCAACAAATCAAGTAGAAGTCGTTTTTCTTGGGTCATTCTCTGCAGCTTAAAGAGAAATGGCAGTGAAAATGATAGCCACTGAACAACAAGATCAGAGGATGTGAGCAAAGCTTAAGTGGTTGACAAGGGGGGGGGAGAATAAGGGCTTACACCTTAAGACTCAAGGTCACCTTAAGACTCAAGGTCTTAATCGATCTTAAGAAAAAGAAGAGCGGGGGAAACCCTTACACCTTCATCCTATTTCTACAGCAATAGATTGTAATTGCACATAGCCCTCCCACCCCAAAAGGAACTAAGGTACATCACTTTCATGGAAAAGAACATCTGCCCGGATCAAAACAAGAGAACAATGAAGAGAATAACAAATATGAAAGGGGGAGCGGGGAGGAACAGGATAAAGGTCACTAGGAAAACATGTCATAAAGAATCAAGGTTTTTTTTTTTTACAAAGTTTGATCTAAAACACATCTTGGCCTTACTTTTTTAATGCAGACTTGCAAATATTAGGGTTTCATTTTATACACAGTGGATACATGCTAATAAATCATAGCCAGCAATCCGGAGCCTGATAACACTTTTTCCACTAACACATTAACAGGCAATGTGTTTCATCAGCTGCAGCTCTATCAGCTGCATAGAATGGCCTGACTGATGTAGGATTAAATTGGGGTCAGGCAGGGGAAGAAAAGAGGGGTATGACCAGTTGGTTATGCAGATGCAAGTTGCATGTGAGACAGACTACAAGTGCCTCATCAATAAACAATTGTAATGGGTTAAAGACCCATTACAAAACTTGATTACAGACCTCAAGGAAGCTGTTGTGGGGGGAGGGAACACCAAAACTATATCAGCCTTAGAGATCAAGAGAAGGCAAACCTCATATATATCACTTTAGCTCACTCAGAAGTCCTTAATAAATACAATGCAACACATTGCCATTGCTAAGTCATGAAGTACTTGTAATCTGTCTCCCATGTAACTTGTAACTGCATATTAGCCATCCTTTGTCCTCTTTCTTTGCTTCATCTAAATTTAAATCCTACATCAGATTAACCGCTATATGATGAAGTGAGCTACAGTTCAAGAAAGCTTAAGCAGTTTACTATTTATTCATTAGAAAAGATGCTACCTCCTGATTTGTGGGCTTCCATTTATATAATTTAAATGCTGAATCTTACAAGTTATTTTTCGTTTGTTCAAAAAAAACTAAAGCTGGTGTCTATACATTAATCCTTAGAGCAAGGGTGTCAAATTCAAGGTTCACGGGCCGAATTCGGCCCGTAGTGTAGTTGAATCCGGCCTGCGGCACCATCCTAGTCTACTCAGTGCGAAAAGATCAGGCCAGCGTGGCTTTGGCCCAGTCTACCCAATGCGAAGAGGAAACATGCCAGCAGTTTGGGGTGTGGTGTCAAGCTGGCCACACCCACCCAGTTGGCCATGCCTGCCTGGTCCCCCCCCCCCGAGGTCAACCACAGCCCTGATGCGGCCCTCAATGAAATTGAGTTTGACACCCCTGCCTTAGAGGAACAGCAAGACAGAAGGCAAAACTATCCTATTAATGATGAGATTGCCAGAAAAGGAATCAACCGCTTGGCGCTTCAGATTATCTTCACCCATAATTGCAGGCAACTGGCCTATTCCGTTTTCTACCAAGAAGATTGCAAAAGAAGAATGAAAAGGGTTTTATTTTGATGGTTTTACCATCAACAGCAGCAGCAGGGGAATTCGGGGGGATTCAAAAAAGTAAAGCTGGCTGCTATGACCGTGCCCCCAAAGCCCTGCCCCCTTTTTCTATGCCTCATATATCTGACACACATTAAAAGGGGGAGAGTTTCAACCACAGTTGTGGCTGCCATCTTTTTTTTTTTGAACCCTTGGTGTAATCCTCCCAGCAATACCTGAAAGCACAACAATGATCAAAGCTATGCTAATGATCCACATTAAGGAATAAGACATCTATTTGAAGGCAGAGGAGAATGTAAAATAAGGGTGCTGAAACCCTGCCAGGGTTTCCTTCTCCTAAACCAACAATGCAAAACAAAAACAAAAACCCACCACCACCAAGAAATAAGGTTCCTCTTAAATGCCAATAAAGGCAGACATCTTCAGCCAGGTGGGTGGAGGAGGGGGGGAAAGAGGCACATGATGTTTCCAAGCAGAGATTTTCTCTTCTCATTTACAATATATGAACAATTAATTGCCTCCACTAAAGGTCACCTTTATCACCGTTTAAAACTATTTGTCTGGATCTTGTCAGCTTTTAATTATCTCACCCATGTCATGATTGCAAATTTGCCACTGAACTCTGCTCAACAGCGGAGGCCCTTGCAGGATAATTAACTTCTGTATCATTAACCTGCAAAAATCAATGCTGTTCACCTTTACTCAGCACGCCCACCAAGATGCGCAGCAGTAGCCCAAGTTTGGATGCAGGGAAACGTGTGGAAGCCCTCCTCTGCCTACTCCTTATCCTACATTTTACACAGCTTGTTTTCAAGCCTTCCAGAGGCACCAGGAAAAACATTTCCTCTCCCACTGAAATCAGACCATGTGAACTCTTACACATATTGAAAAACACACCCACCCTAAAACGGCTTGCATTTCAGTTTATGGTAAGAATCCCATGCTTGAGTACTGACGAGGCCCACCCAGATTCTGGCCTGTAAGTGACTCCTTCTGGATTTCTACACAGATAACACACCCAGCAGTTAGCTAACACCGTAATCATAAAGTCAGGAGGAATTTCATTTGGAATGTATGTGAAGCAAAAGCTAATTAAGGAATACCTTGCCTCTTTGGATTCAGAATAAGCAGAACCAGCAAAGCACTCAGTTGCTAGGATAACCTCTGCCATGGCCAATGCAGGTAGGCCTTGACTTACAACATGGGTGTCAAACTCACGGCATCACATTGCCATCATTTGATGTATCGTGACATTTTTTCCCCCTTCGCGGAGCTGGGGTGGGTGTGGCACATCCGACCCGCGGGCCATCAGTTTGACACCCCTGGCTTACAACCATTGGCAACTGACTCATGTTTATGATGTTTGCAATGTCCAAGTGATCTCCTTTTGCAACCTTCTGATGAGCAAAGTCAATGGGGAAACTAGATTCACTTAACAACATGGTTACCAATTTAATTAGCAGTGAATCACTTAACAACTGTGACAAGAAAGATCTTAAAATGGGGCAAAACTCACTTAACAACTGTCTCACTTAGCAATGGAAGTATTGGATTCATTTGCTGTCGTAAGTCAAGGACTTACATAGTAAATATTTTAATACACTCACATCTTGCCTTTTCGCTATCATGCAACTCACAGTGGCCTTTAGGATTCTAAACCAGACCTTTTTGGTTCAACCCTTAATGCCTTGAAAGTTATACCCAGGGACTTCCAAACTACATTATAAACGGAGGGTGGGAAAACTATGGCAATCCCAGATGTTGTGGGTTCTTCCCAGCATTTCCCATCACTGGCTAATCTATCCGGGCTGGTGGGAATCACAATTTAGCAAGATCTGGAGGAACATCATTTCTTCAGCCTGGTCACAGACTAACTTCCAGAGTAGAGCAATGTTAGACTTCAATAGGATCCAGGGACATACAAGGTCCTCATGTTTCCTTAATATCCCATAAAACACTGGGCCCTGACCTAACCTACTTGGCTCTGTGTCAGTCACTAGAATAAATCAGATTCCACTTGAATTTCTCCCTGGGTCCTCTTCCCCACCCACTTCCAAAACAGCCTTGAATTCTAAGATCCACAGCCGTAGTCTCTCCCAGCTTTGCAATGAAACCTCAGTCTTCACCTCCATACAAAACCCTGGACTTCAGTTCTGCTATTGCCAAGCATCTTTGTTTCCGCTGCTTCTTCCAAAACTTTGAAAGAGAAGGCCAGTTCTCTTCACAAGGTTAAGTCCTTCCAGCAAGGCAGTTCCCAGACCCCCAAAAAGATGGAAAAGCATCTGTCGATCAAGAGTCCTTTGACCTACTAAGCTGAATGCCATGGAAACTGTTATGTATGTAGGTTTGAATGTTATTGGTTTATTTGAACTGTTCTTGTAAAATGTTAAATGGTATTGGTTTAAATAGTGCGGGAAGAAACCCTGCACTCCCATTGGCTGGCAACTACGGCTGCTGGCTATAAGAGGCAGCCGTAGCCCAGCCAACTCAGGTCCATTCGAGCTGTAGTCACTGAATAAACTCTTCACTGAAGCTCTTCGCGTCTGACTCTTCATGCAAACTTAACAGAAACAGCTTTTCCCCTTCCCCTCAAAGTGAGATTAAGGGTGTCCTCTCCCCTTCTCCAGGCCTTAGAGGGCAATTTGCAGAACTCTCATTCGAAACACATTCATACACCTTTCTTTCTTGAGATTTGTGGTTTCCGAAAACAGCTTGCATCCTACAAAACAGCAAAGAAGCTAACAGAGCACAGAGTGCACTTCACAGAACAGTTAACATGCCATATGAAGAGGAAAAAGTTAGGAGTTGTAACCATCTCCAGTTTTAAACAGTTTCGCTAATGATTCATTTTGTCTACTAGTGTCTACACTGCGCATCGTTTTTAAAAGACACAACAGAATCCAAACATTACTTGGCCACTCAGAGTCCCCTTGAACTGGCAGATGGGTAAAATTTAAATTTAATAAAGAAAGAAATTTCAAAACAGGATCAGTTCACCAATTACTGAAAAAATCTGTAGCAACCAAGTAAGAATTATATACAGATAAACAGACAATTGAGCCCCAAATTTCTGTTGTTGTGAGGCATTTAAATGGCTTTTGCCCCATTTTATGACCTTCCTTGCCACAGTTGTTAAACAAACCACTGCAGTTGTTAAATTAGTAACACAGTCATTAAGTGAATCTGGCTTCTCCATTGACTGTGCTTGACAGAAGGTTGCAAAAGGTGACTACATGACCCATGGGACACCGTAACCGTCATAAATATGAGCCAGCTGCCAAGCATCCAAATGTTTATCATATGACCATGGGAATGCTGCATTGGTCATAAGTGTGAAAATGGTTATGAGTCACTTTTTTCAGTGCCGTTGTAACTTTGAACAGTCACTAAAGGAACTGTAGTAAGTTGAGGACTTTGTGTATTTCTAAACCCTATACAACTTGTGAAGGGTCTGGGCTCTTTTTCATTTTTTAAAAATCCTTATTTCACACACAGAATTTCCTCCTTTCTCTGTTTTTGGGCTGAAAGTCTCCATGTGATTTCTGCTGGATGCAGGTGAAGGAATTGCAGGTAAAGGAATTGCAAAAGCTGTTAATATTGTTCTCATGAGTCAACTCTTGCAAGAGTGCTACAGCTTTTATCACCTCCTCTCTCTCCCTTTCACACAGTTCTCTAGATCAAGATCCAAAGGCTCAGGCAACTTTGATCTTATGATTATAATATGCTAACGAGGTGTATAAAAAGAATGTACGCGAGGGCGTATATATGTGAGAGAGAAAGTGACGAGACAGTCTGTATCAAGGATGTAGTAATAATTGCTGTGTCAAGGGTACTTTACTTGATTGGGCAAGAAAATGTCATATCCTTGAGATAACTTGAACACTTTACATAAACAAAACGATATAGTTATCAAAATATATACCGAAACAGATTATGCTCATCAGAAGGAAAGGCTCCAGCAGTAGTTCCATCAGGGAACCCTATTCTAATTTCCAGTTGCTGTTTGATAGTGCAATGGTTGTAAAAGGTGACTTTGCACTCTTTTGCTGTTCATTTCCACCCCCTTACCCCCAATCCAAATCTTGCAGCTGGTTCTGTTGGATGAAGCTGGAACATCTGTAAGATCTTTTTGCTGCTCAAAACTAATTTCAACCCTAACCCTCCTATTATATGTAATTCTCCAAAGAGAATTTTAGGAAATGAGGAGGAATCTACCATGTGCTTATAATTTAACACTTCCCAATTAGCCGTTTTCATCAATGGGTGCGGACAAATCAAACAAAAAGCACTCTTCCCCCAAGCCTCCTTCCAAAACAACTGATTTCTCAATACTCAATTCCATTATGAAAGAAACGGAAGAATTTTGCAGATGAATTAAAAGTCTTTCCACAAAGCAAGAAATAGGCATGTTTGTGTATTGCCAAAATGCTTCTCTGTGCAGCAGTGACCGTGTAAGAAATACATGAATTATTTTATGCCTTCAGCACATGTAATATAATAACACCATAACATTAAACGTTGTAATTGTTCAACATATAATTGTTTCTGCACTGTCTGCTTTTACTGTTGCAAAAAGCTAAAAGATATGTCTTGCATCAATATTCTCTCAGAGGGATAATATTCTCTCAGAGGAACTTGGAGAGCACAACTGCCATGGATGACTAACCTACCTCCAAAAGGGAATAAAGTGTTCTCTGTCCAGAAGGAGAACCACATGACTTTCTGGATGCTTCTAACATCCCCTTGGCACTTCTGGGGTACCCAAAGTATTATCTGAAAGATGCTAGTGACAGCTGCTTTGTTTTGAAACTTGCCAACTTCCCCGTTTATCTTTTTAATTAAAATAAATATTTTCTGGGTGCCACCAAATACCACCTACTATATATGACAAAGGAAAACCAGTGGGGCAATGTGAGTTCCACTTCTTTATCCGAATTCAAATCAGGCCCCCAAACTGTGCGCTGTAGTGTATTTCGCACAACCTGTACAAGGAAATAAAATAGTAACCAGAGAGGTAGTCTGGCTGGGGTTTCATTTTAAAATTGCTATCCCCACTGCGTGGACAATGATAATATAAATCAGGGGTGTCAAACTCAATCACATCACGGGCCATATCGTGACGTATCGGGGTTGTTTTTCCCTTCGCGGAGCCGGGGTGGGTGTGGCCTGTGTGGGTCATATGTGGCCCCTGCTGTAAGTGATATAGCTTGAAAGAAGGTCCAAACCAGGCATGATTACAGAAGACTCAATCCTAGGTTGCAGTCGGTGCTCAAATTTTGGTTCGTTCATAATGAGTTATTGAAAAAGTATGGTTTAGCATGAACTTACATTTAAGGAGGAAGGTATTTTATATCCTCCTCTAGTGCTTTTCTGTTATCTCTGAACCCAGCTCAGGAGAAAGATATTAGTCCTGTCAAGAAATAATTTGTTAATTAAAAAAAAAACAAGGCTGTTTTAAATGAAGACTGCAGACTAGTAAAAGTAATGTCAATGTCCACTCCCAAAGCCATTTTATAGGAAATCAGCAGAACTATCTCCTCTAATCATGCTCCAAGGCTTTGTGATGTACTAAACAATTATTCTTTTCACAGGACAATTCACACTCAAGAGAGCCTCAAGGCATAACTATTGACCACCCTCACTGTGTTAAATGACTGTAAATCCTACCAAATGACATTATTAACTCTTCTCATGTCAATTTCTGGAGAAACACTAGACTAAATAGTGGCCTTCTCATAAATGGAACATAATTTTCTTGACATGCCTTCCCGAGAACACTGGCTTATAGTTCACTCCCAGAATTATCAGCGGCATCACAGTGCAGAGTGAGCATGAAAGTAAAACTCATATCTATATTTGGAATTACAATGTTAGTATGTTCAGGTTTGTTTGGGTTTTTTCTAAAAAATTGCCTTTGACCAATGCAGACATTTAGAATATACCCTCCTGAAAAAGAAAGTTCCTTGAACCCAACTTGAGTATACAACAACACAATATTAGTGGCATTAACCCCCTTGCTCTCTGCTCTCTTCCCATCCATCTTTTTTTATCATATTGGTGAGTTCTCATGTTCTTTTTCATTCTTTACTGTTCTATTATTTTACTTCTATTTTGTTTACACTGTTCTCATATCTTTTTATTGTTGTAAGCTACCTGCGAGATAGGCAACAAATAAATTTAATAAATAAATATAAAGAGAAAGAAATAGCAAGCCTATTTAGCCCAGCACAAGTAAAACAAACACAAACACACACAGAAAGGCAAGTTCCATGGCTCCTTTTAATAGTGTCAAATCAAACACAGGTAGTCTTCAACTTACGTTCACAATTATGACAGAAACTTGCTAAGTGATGCAGTCGTAAAGCAAGATGTTATGGGATTACATTGCTTAGTGATTTAAATGCCTGCAATCCCGGTTGCTATCCTTAATCAAGAATCATGAATTGTTAACTGAGTACCCCATGGAAAGACAAGGATTCCTAATTCTGTAAATTTACCCCTTGCCCTCTGGAACTGAATAGTCTTTGCAATGCAGAATTTTCAATTAATTTCAACCTCTCACTTTCCAAGACCAAATGATGCACGCAACTTGACAGATTAGCTCCTTTATCAATCAAGACTCATACATTACACCCATTATTTTGCATGGAAGATGCCACTACTAAGCACACAGAGAACTGAAAGTTTCATTACTACTGAACAGTGTTCATTTTCTGGCTCTATTCCATTCTATGGCCAGAATCGCACACCACTTTAAACCACTGTGTAGTTTTTATTGTAGCTGGTAAACCGCTGTTTATGGTATTCGTGGGACACCAGCAATAGCTGGTCATGAGCCCTTAGATGTAGTCTTCAAAGTAGCTATTGCTGAAAATTGGCAGCATGGTCTCCTGTCCTTTGGAAGCTGAAAACACTGTATGTATAAGCTGAAAAATAGAATGGGTAAATCTTAAAAGCAAAGAAACAAAGCAAATAAATATCTCTTTGGCGGGGAAAACCGTGATTTTTAAAAATCAGATTTTAAATGTTTTGCAAAAATGTATTACACAGTTCAAAAAATATAATCATCATCATAACTTCTAACTATGTATTATTTTACTTGCCAGTGAAAAAATGAAAGATAAAGTTCTGATAATTAACCTACCTCTGAAAGAACAAAACCAAAAAGTTCTTGGGAAAAAAGCAAAACCATGCAAAAATATACCCATTCCCCAAAAAATCCTAAAAGGGGGCAAATTCACACAAAACTTAAACATATCACACACACACACACATTTCAGCTACTCAGATTTTAAACATTAAATTAAACATCCATACAGAGTCCATACAGAGTCACCTTTTCTGTTCTATTGATAAACAGCAAATTCAAAAGCCAACAGCAAAATGCATCAAGACTTCAAATCAAGAGTAACTTCCAACAAAGCTAAATTAATCTTTTGGTAGTGCTCCAACATCAATTAATTTAAATTCATTCATATAAATTAATAAATTCTATATATATATAATATATATAACTTCAATATATAATCCAACATTACATGAACGCTTTTACTTGATGGTTCTATATGTTGCAAAATCCCATCAAACTGTTTGAGTAAATCGCGTAGTAAATTTCACGGTTAGTACATTCATAATATTTATGAATCCAGCCATGGACTACTAATCAATTAAGAGAAGCCATCACAAGTAAAGTAATGTGAGTATTTGCCAAATTCTAGAACAACTAAAATATGCTCCCAGAGAGACATGTCTTCTCAAACCCTCTTTGGGTAGAATAGATAAATTAATTAAATATAGTAGCCCATCTTTAATTAGTTGATTAATTAACTATTCCAACTGCACTACCTCTCCCATAGAAATTATACAAATTATGGTTAGGCTCAGAAGGCTTCTTTTCACAAGTTACCAAAAACAAGAGAGAAGACTGTGTCCCTGAAGCTACGCTGTCAATATATCACATCACAACCACTTCAGGATAATTTATAACCAATCTCAAAGGAATTAGAGTCAATTATATTCACCCCTTAATTCAAATTAAGGGATCAAACACTTACGAATTAAGAGATAGGTATCTGTTCCATAGGATTCTTAGCAGTAGTGCTATAGTGTTATACTCTGCACACCCATGCTGCAGCTTATCTGCCTCCAATGAACTCCATGAGGAAGCTGCTGGTGTATCATCTCAATACCCTTCCTCCAAGCCAAGAAGGAATCACTTGAATTCAGGCACATGCCTCCCATTATACAATGCAGGCATACAAAGTCTATTTTGAGACTTTTGCTAGATAGGTCTGGGCATCTGTTCACATTATGTCAGAATTTTAAAATCAAAACCAAAACATCACGCAGCTAGAGAGGGGTGAGTTTGTAGATTTAGACTTCTAAAAGCATGCACATGAGAACTAATCACCTTAATCTGATCTCTGCTTGAAAACCTCATTCTGGTTTTTCCCCAGCATCAACTGTACATTCAATAGCCACTTGCATAATACAATGTTCCTGCCAAAGAGGAAATGGTCTTCTTCATGTGAGAAACACCCCTAATGTGCGCGAGTCAGTGATCATTTAATATCAGCAGCACATCATTAGACTACACAACCCTTTCCAAACCCTCAGCCCTGGCCTCCTCCTTCTCCTCTGGCCACGTGTCTTCCTTCAGAAACATTACATTTTATTACAAGTTGTGGGGAGGGAAGACACCCATTTGGAAACCCAGCCTCATCCGCTATATTCTCTGGGGTCCCAGCCCAAAAGGTTTTGTGCACAAGCCAGAAGAGCAAGAGCAATTCAGACACCCTCCTTCTCACAGCTTCCTTCTTTAAAAGGCAAATAGAAGAATGACAAGCACAAAGAGGAAATATTCAGAACAAGGAATGATGTAAGATCCAGTGATGTGTTTCTGGCTGCACAAGGCCATTCTGAATAAGGCTGGCAAGATCTATACAAGCCTCCTTCACAGATGCGAGCAGACATTACTTTTTATACGCATGCAAGGTATTTGGACAAAAGCATCCCCTCTTCGTCTTTCTGGAAGGGGGTAGTAAGTAGGAAATCATAAATGAAGGTGCCATTTCATCAGAGATTAGTCTCCAGAATTAAATTAGTTTGGGGGCCCAAGTCATATTCTGCAAATTCTAACTCATAAGATGTTGAGGTTATTTCACAATGATAGAAATGGCATTCTGCACATATGTAATTTGTTTTTCAACATAGTTTAACCTGAATGTGGGTTGAACTAGAATATCTCCAAAGTCCCTTTCCACCCATACATTCTTAGGCAGGTAATGATAAGTAAGCCTGGAAGATTCACTAGCAAATCATCTCTCAGTCAGTCAGTGAACAGATTCATAATGCATCCCAAGAATGACAAACCGTCTTTTATTCCTAACCTGGTTTGCAAAAAGCATAAGGGCTTGACTGTGATTAGTACTCAAGACTGGAAACCACCAGGAGTTACCAGAACTAAAGGCAGTGTGGAAAAGTGAAAAAGCAATTGCAAACCACTTTGATAGTGTTGCCACAAAACAGGAAAAAAAAAACCTGAACATGCCATTAAGTCACGAAGAGACAAGCTCAACTAAGCGATGATTTACTTTAGCCGGCGATACAAAAACTTGCTTTGAAAAGAGTTTTGACATGCATAAAGGAAGAGATAACAAGACCCCAAAGGTCTAGCTAAAGCAAAACTTACATATAGAATTTAAAAAAATTCCTGTGAAATACAGCTAAATTTAATAATTTAACCTTACAGAACTTTTTTTTTTTTCATTCTGACATAGACCCAGCTCAGCTTTTTTTGTTTCTCACTCTTTTTCACAGGCAATACAAATTTTGGAGCCCCTAGCATCTTCTCCTGGCTGATTAGAAATTCCGTCACAATAAAAAGAAGAAAGCAGAGTGTGCTGCTGCTACTGCTGGTACTTTCTCGCCTCAAACACAGCTTAAATTAGTCAGAAACAAAGCAACATTCTGCAGGCTTTGTTAATTGGAAAAGATACAGCCAGAATTGCTTGGGAAAAGATATATCACCATTCATCTTCAGATACAAGTATGAAAAATAAAAGGTCAGGCAATGCAGGTCAGCGAAATTGGGGAAGCACTAGCAGGATTTTTTTTTCTTTTCCAATTTAGGTCGCTCAACCTTTTTGATTACCAAAAATGAGAGCTTTGACATTTCAGTCATAACTAGTGTTGGAAAAACACAAATTACTCTGACTGCTGGATGCCTTCACGGTTATTCAACATTCTAATATTCTTCCACAAAGCATAGATTGTCAAAGAAAAGTGGTGCCAGGAAAATCTCTATCAATTCCACCAGCTCAGATTTTGTAGAAAAAAAACAGGCATCCAACACCCCACACACACACACACCACCACCACCATGAGGATCTGTTCCTTTATGACATTGATTGGGAGTAAAGAAAGAAAGAAAAAATTGAAAAGCATCTGTAGCTTCCACAATGCTGCACATTGTAGTAAGCCCTGGTTCGGTCCAAAGCTGGACCAATTACATGGTGGCTTAGGATAATGCAAAAACCTTGTCATTTATACCATCACTCCTGTTCAATAATTTCTAATACTTCATTTCAAAAGTTCTTTGAAATGCCAAGGGAATCAGTTTCTATCGCGTATTCAAAGCAATTAATGCTTGTAACTAGATCCAACAACCAACTGCTTTGTGAACAGAATTCCGAACATAGTTTTGGGTAACACGAAAGTTATCCTACCTGGATCAAGAAGAAATCCATGTTACACAGGGAACAAGGGCAGGTGCCTACTCCAACCCAGGAAAACTAGTAACCGAGTCTGATGAACTCTAGCAATAAATAAGCCCTCATGAGATGTGGTTAAGCTACAAGCTACAATCACCAGATCAATGGTTATGCTACAGGTGGTTCAGCTTCCTTAGTTTCCTGTATGGTGCAAAACCCTATTGGTTTTAAAACCAACAAGGTTTTGCGTCAACATGCTGTAGCTTAGCCACTGATTTAAAGAAAAAAAAACATCTAAGTGAAGCCTTTCTGGATTGTAACGGTTTGCAATGCACTTAATTGCCACCAGTTATCCAGATTTCAGGAGTCTTCTTTTTCCCCAGCTTTACGTAGACATCATGAAGATCAAACTAGGTCCTCTAGCATGAAAAGCCCCAACTTCATCTGTACTTTTTCCTATCCTTTTTAATGATTTTGGCAACAATGCCAACGTTTTTATTTTCATACCATCTCTTGTAGAGGAGTTCTTCTCTGGCTGATATCCTAAACCTCTCATCACAGAATACCAAATGCTTTTAACACTTTTGCTTGGCCAGCTACCCAGGAGTATCTAGAGATGCCTTTCCGATGCATTTGCTGCGTTTTCAAGACAGACTGTCATCACCTGCTTTAGTAAACAGAAATACATTTTTTATTTTCAGATTTACTTGACTTTACAGATTTACCTGATTTTTTTTTACTTTCAGAATTTCTTTACAGATTTACTTTACATTTTACTTATTACATTTTTACTCTTTATTTTTACTTTCTGGGTGTAGAATTTGTAATCTATGAATACATACCCATCCAACTGAGATTTATTCACTAAAGCCATACACAGCTTTAAGCAACAGGTGAAGCTCTTGCTGACGTTGCTTGGCTCTAGAATAGCAAGATGTGTAGCTATTATAGTTTGTAAATCACGATTATGTCTAAGTTTATTATTTATTTATTTATTTATTATTAATGGCTATGACGCTGAGCTTGTCGATCAGAAAGGTCGGCAGTTTGGCGGTTCGAATCCCTAGCAGCGCGTAATGGAGTGAGCTCCCATTATTTGTCCCAGCTTCTGCCAACCTAGCAGTTCGAAAGCACATAAAAATGCAAGTAGAAAAATAGGGAGGTAACATGGTGGGAAGGTAACAGCATTCCGTGCGCCTTCGGGGTTTAGTCATGCCGGCCACAGGACCATGGAGACGTCTTTGGACAGCGCTGGTCTTCAGCTTTGTAATGGAGATGAGCACCGTTGCCGAGCTGGAAATGACTAGCATGTATGTGCAAGGGAACCTTTACCTTTATTATGTCTTTTTGACTTCACATGTGGGATTTCTAGCCAACTCTGTCTTATTCAACAGGTGATGTTTAAGCAAATCAGATCTAACAGCTTTATGCATGTTATCATTCAAACTTTATGTCCAAATACAGTTCAAAGGTCTACCCACACTCAACCATAGATATTATTAAAAGTTTCAAACCTCCCAATAAGTCATAATTTGTTTGATCACAGATGACCCAATATCACAACTGGCTATGTTCACACAGTACACTGTCATAAATCATGAATCCAAATCATAATGGCTGGGTTCATACAACATGTTAGGTCACAATAATTAGTACAACTCATGAGTCCAGATCTATGAGTCAGATTTCTCATACATTTTTGTAAGACATAATGAGCACCAAGTAACTAATCATAACTTAACCTAGCACCTTACAGAAACTAAACACATGCAGTTATTTAATGCCTCAGTGTTTGATTATGTTAAGTGAGTAAACTGTAGTTCAACAAATGTGTCACAGAAACCTTGCTGTTCAAAGTTCAATAATTATATAGATTACACACATCCTGGAAGTTTGTAGGTTCTTGTCAAGACCTGTCGATTTTTCATATATTTAAAGAGCATGTTGAAAACACCAATTTATTTTGAGGTGGCAGATCCCCATAAAAGAGAAAGGTGTTTCCAAACCAAGACACATAAGCCATGCAGCAGCTATCAAAAAATAGTCTGATACAGACATGTATGAGTAATGAAAGACTTCAGTAATAATACATCATATATCACTACATGTTTTATCACTATAACATCATAACATATGATCCTCTAGAACAGGAACAGAAAGAGGATCTGAGACGTCAGGATGAAAGTAGGCATAAGCAATACCTTTATCTCTCAATCCACCTCCAAGAGTGGCCACCTATTTTATCATCTCAACATCTTACAAAGTAGGTTAGGACTGAGAAACTGGGGGCCCAAAAACACCCAGAGAGTTTCATGATCAATTGTGGATTTGAACTTGGGTTTTCTCAATTCTAGTTCATTGTAGTGTACCACCCTGGCTCTTCTGCTTCCTCAAATGCATGACATTAGACATTAGCTCATTATTGTTTCCATTTAAAGAACAATTTACTCTGTTGCACAGTTAATTGTTCCTCTTTTTTTGCCTAATTTTACAAGACAGTGTCTAGCTGGATAAAACTGCAAAACCAAGGGTGTTGCAAGTATAGACCAGAAGTAAATGTAATTTTGTCAGCTTCCTTCAAGACACTTTTTTTTCTTGCTGGATATGCACTCAAGAGTTGATGCCTCCCCACTCCAACAGTATTTGTGCTTTGACAAACCAGCATGCTAAAGAGTTTTAAAATGAACTATTGTAACCCTACTGAGGACAAAATCTCCAGCTCAAAATGTTTGTGAATTGATACATCTCTCCTCTAAAATAAGTATAAAGACTGACTTCAGAAGCCATTTAAAATAACCTTTATCAATCTCAATTGAAAGCATAATATTGCTTGCACATTCTACACAAATAAATGCCAATGGATATAATATATAGTTTTCATATTGTATTACAAAGTTAAATTCACAAAAAAGGTATCAAGAATAATAGCAAATTAACTTCTTCAATATTTTAAGGAAATGCTGAGATTCCTTAGCATACATACTGGGATTTACAAAATACATAAAACCTTGTGCCAAATACTATGAAGTTATGGCACTCAAAAGGGGAAGCAATCTGTGGACTAAACATCACATCAATCATTTACCCCACATCATCTATTGAAAATGTGGATCTAATGAGTAAAAAAAATAGTCTTTTATATATACCATGTTATAGGAAGACACAGTTAAGACCCTTAAATGTTTCTGAAGCAAAAGTGACTCAGGGCAACTGAGATGTGGATGCTGTCAATATGCAGTTTCTCTTAATCATTCAAGAAATAACAAGGAAAGCCCCAAACCTAGTGCATTTCCAGTGCACTACAACTATATTTCTATAAAATGCAATCCTTTTGTGTACTTTCACTTGAAATCAGTGCCACCAAGATCAGTCACGGTTGTTTGGGAGTAAAGGTGTATATAGAATAGGATCCCTTCCCCTGACCAGATTTAAAAACTTAATAGCCAACAAGGGGGGCGTGCAGATTTTCCACCCGGATTCAAAGAGGGAATGATTTTTCCCGACTGTTCCAGGTTTTCCCGACCGCTTTTCCTCTTCCACCCCTGCTTGTAAATGAGATGCAGATCTTTGCTGGGAACAAACCAGCAGTAGGAAGTGAATGGCCGCCTAGAAGGCAATAACTTTAAGCGGAGCCCCAGATCTTCACCGGATCGTAACACTTTTCAAAAGCCTCCAGGGGCTTCACAGTCCGTTTTGAAGAAAGCCTACGCCGGAGAAAGCACTGCAGGCTCCCCGTTTCCTTTGCACATCCCTTCGCACGGGGACAGCGACTCTCTGCGCGAAGCTCGCCCCTGGCCCCACTCCGCTTCAAACAATGGATCAGCTGCTGCTGCTGCAGAGACAGGCGATTTCCTACGTACCGTTCCGAGCCCCCTTCCTCTCCCCCCCCACCCCTTTGGGCTGGCCAAATAAAAGCCATCTAAAGATCGCGACGGGATGGGGACCCCACCGCTCCCCCTCGGCGCTGCCTGCGGAGCCTGGCTGGCGCATGCTGGCCAAAGGAGGCTGGGAAAAGGGGGAGAGGGAGAGAGAGAGAAGGGCCGACGGAAACCCCCCCCCCCCGTTTTCCACTTCCATTGGACTGTCTGCGCCGCGCTGGACCGGGATGGGGAAAGGGGGGGGAGGCGACAAGCCCACTCGGTGGTGCACTCACCAGCACGACGGCGAATCTCTCTTCCAGCTCGCCCGGGTCGGGCATCGGGAGCTTGAGGGGTAGATTGTGCGCCCTGAAGTCCGTCTGCTGAGAGTCCATGCTCCCCGCATTGCCCATGGCGACGGCCCTTCCTCGAGGAAGGGGAGCGGGGGAGATCGGTCCACCTCTCTTGCCCGGGTTTCTCCTGCCGGGTTTTCAAGCTCCAAACCGTTGCCGCTCCTCCACCAAGCTCCGCGCGCTGCAGCCGACTCGTTCCCCCGGCTTGCTCCGGTACTCCTTCCCCGCCCAGTCAGCCTGCGCTCTCCTCCGCTCTCCTCTCCTCTCCACGCGCCGATTTCCCCCAGCGCCCCACGCGCGCAACCCCCCCAAAAAAAATTTGTTAAGAATTAGAGCCGCGGGGAGACGAGGCGCGCAGATCTCTGTCTCCCTCTAGGACCGGCCTTGGAAATGCCCGCCCTCCGCCTCCTCCTCCTCCTCCTCCTTCTCCTCCCCAGCACAATCGGACTCCCTTTCTCCCAGCGCTCGTGCGGGGAACCCGGGAGCTTAGCGGTAGCAGCATGTTGCATGCTTTTGACTCCAAGGAGCCCGGGCTGGAAACCGCATGGCTGGGGCGGAGCAGTCCTCCTTAACAAGCCTCTGGACGGTCTCTGGACGATCGGCTGCAGCCAGAGCCGGGCTCGCCCGCCCCGCGCAGCGCCTACCAAGCGCAACCCGCAGAAGAGAACCAGCCGCCACAGACACCGCGCACCGCAGCACAAAGCCCCCTCTTCTTCAGACACCTCCTCCGGAGCTTCGCCACGCCCCTGCCCCGGGGAGAGCTGGGAAGCGTAGTCCTAGGGATTTTCCAAGGGACCGCGTCTGTCGGCAGGCCAGCCTCTCGACCTTCTCCCTCCCCGCATAAATATAACGAAATGCTTTTGTTTTTGTTTTGAAGTAGCAGGCTCTCCACTTCTGCCATCTGCAAGCAGAAATATGACGAAAATGAGCTTTGGGATCTAGACATGAACAGCAGAGCATCTTCTTCCACAAGAGATTGAGGTGTCCTGATTTGAGATGCTGGCTGAAGACAGCAGAGCCTTATTCAAGGTTTGTGCGCCCCAAAAAGCAAATTCCTGAATTCACCCAACAAATTACTATGCCATCAGTCCTGGTTTACAAATAAACTACCTTTTGGTTTAGCATACTGGGTGAACCGGTCATGGCATGTCATGGAAGGTCAGTCAATTTATTCTTTATGTAGCTGTTCAAATTCTGCCAGCAGTTTAGAAGATCATCAAACCACATTAAATCATCCATGGTACAAACTAATAAAAATAAATAATTGTAACCCTAATGCCTGAAAAAAGGTACTGTTTGTAAGATTTTTGCTACATAGTTGTCAAAAAGCCTTGACTGGCCTTTGAAATCAAGACTAGCAGGGATGATACACTTGACTGCTTACCTCGCTTTTCACAATTATTTCTCTCCCATCCCCACCCCAGGAAATATTTTTCATGGTATCTCTTCCTTTTCAACAGATATTTAAAAAAGAAAATTCAAAGAGGAATTTCTAGCCAGCACATAAGAGACTTCTAAAAAAATAAGGATACCTTGGTTATTCCAGTTTCACAGAGATAACCTGCTTTATCACCAAGTGGATATTTACCAGGAATCTGTACTAGAGGATAGTGTGCTTTATATAATGTTCTTAAAATGTACCCATATTTTTTCTTTTTTTTTTTTAATTACATTTATATGCCGCCCTTCTCCGAAGACTCAGGGCGGCTTACAATTTTTGGAGCACAACCCAATGCGCTCAGCAATAGCCTTCATTCCATTGTATATGCCTGCTTATTACTGCTTATTATTTCTTGAGTACAGCTTATTAAATAATATGTGGAATGGCAGCTGTGAATAGGATTGAGTTGAGTTTTCTTGCTGAAATAACACAGTGGTTTTCATAGAAACATAGAAAACTGATGGCAGAAAAAGATCTAGTGATCCATCAAGTCTGCCTTTTGAGATTTTTTGTTTATTTTTGTTTTCTTTTTAATTTATTTATTTTTATTATTTTTTTATTATTTCACTTAGAAGTATTTGTGATCCCAATTAGTAAATACCTTTTCTCTTCTTGCCTTTGCTGATCTGGTTGCTTGGCCTTGTTTATCAAAGAGCAGAATTAGAGAAAGTTCTCCTTGGAAGGCCTGCTATTCTTTGGGGTAAAACGGAGCCATCATTACATTTTCATAACATTCATCATAACTGGATTTAATGGCTGTTTCTTGGCGACTTCATTCCTTCCTTGTATACACATCCCTTTTGAGCTTGTGACATTGACACCATACAAAAAGGTGGGACTTGCATTAAAATGCTCTCCCCTTTCTTACCAATTCTGATCTCCATTGAGGGTGTTTATAAATTCTGGCCCCAGATGAAAATCCTGACATTTTTTGGTTGCGCCTTCCCAATCATTTCCCAATACACTGAGGATATATCACATTTTCTAATCAATGCAGGTAGTCTTTGAGTTACTGCCATAATTGAACCCTGCTATTATAGTCGTAAGTTGAGATGGTTGCAGCTCACCACATGACCTGATCTGCTTTTACACCCTTTCTTGCTGAGATTGTTAAGTGAGCCCTACATTCATTAAACCAACCTATTGTTTATTTTGGACTATTTTTTTCTTGAAAACTAGAAATAAACAACAGTTTTTGCAAAAAATTGTAAATCATGGACACATGACCACAGGGGGCTAAATGTAGGCTGATTGCCAAGCAGCCAAAATGTGATCATATAAGTAGGGGGGCAATGTTAGAACTTCAAAACTAGGTTGTAAGTAGCTTTTGAAGAAAGGGTGGGTTCTTTCAGAACCCTGAGTGGTTAAGAAGCAACCAGTCATAAGGAGGGCTATTTATACGACTTTTGAAAGTGCTGGTGTGAAACTATAGGAGTTGGAACTACAGCAAAATTGAAAGATGTGATTTGGGAAGGACTGTCCTTGTTCATGCTTTGAGTTCAGATTCTGAAATGGTCATTCGTTGTTTTTCTAAGTAGTCCAAGCAAAGCCTTTGAACCATTACAGGTAGTCCTCAACTTACAACAGTTCACTTAGTGGCCGTTCAAAATTACAACAGCACTGAAAAAAGTGACTTATGATCGCTTTTAACAGTTACGACCTTTGCAGCATCCCCATGATCATGTGATCAAAATTCAGATGCTTGGTAACTGGTTTATATTTATGATCGTTGTTGTGTCCCACGGTCAGGTGACCACCTTTTGTGAGCTTCTGACAAGCACAGTCAATGAGGAAGCCAGATTCACTTAACAACTGGGTTACTAACTTAACAACTGCAGTGATTCACTTAACAACTGAGAGAAGAAAGGTTGTAAAATGGGGCAAAACTCACTGAACGAATGTCTCACTTAACAGAAATTTGGGACTGAATTGTGGTCATAAGTTGAGGACTCTCTATATTCATAACTGAGAACCACACACAGGCAAGAAAGATGGATGTTTCGTATAGTAAAGCATCACAATACTTTGCCTTGAATAGAATTTGGAATAAAGTGGAAAGTAAGAACCGATGTTCCCTTATTTAAGGAAACAGCATTTTTAATTTATCTGATAAAGTATCATTGTTCTTGCTAAGGACAAAACTGCAGAAGTTGCCATAAAAACACTGCACCTCATTATTACATTTATTAGTCAGATAAGATTAAAATATTTCTAATAGATCTGTTAATTAAATCAATAAATTTGATATTAGATTTTTTTCACATTTTAATCAATTCAAGGCAGCAATGATACCTAATCCCCACCATTATTTTCTGCACAACACAACCCTGGGATTTAGGGTGGGCCCCAAATTGTCCAACATCTTAGCCCTACATCAAACTAGCTTTCTGATGCAGGCAAGAAAGCTTCCTAGTTCTTATTGAACAGTAGATCCCAGATCTCTTTTTTATAATAAAACTGTGCCCTTACAGTGAATGCAAAAAAGGGAACTTCCAATGTTTGGACTTCTGTCTCAACTCACATATACAGGTAGTTCTCGACTTACAACCACAACTGACCCCAAATTCCATGGTTAAGTGAGTTTTGCCCCCTTTCTTGGCACGGTTAGGTGAATCACTGCATTTGCTAGTAACGTTGTTAAGTGAATAGCAATAGCACTTAGACTTATATACCGCTTCACAGTGGTTTTACAGCCCTCTCTAAGCGTTTTTACAGAGTCAGCATATTGACCCCAACAAATTTGGTTTCCCCATTGACTTTGCTTGTCAGAAGGTCGCACAAGGAAATCAGGACACTACAACTGTCATAAATATGAACCACGTCCAAATTTTGATCACCTGATCATGCAAATGTTCTAAGTGTGCAAACCAGTCATAACTTTTTTCAGTGCCATGGTAACTTCACTAAATGAGTGATTTAAATTGAAGGCTACCTGTATGTATTTGTGCATGCATTTGTGATGCACATAAAGGAGTGAGGTTTCATCTGAACAGTCCTGCTCTTTTGATATGTTTGATTTCCCTTCGTCCTTCCTTTCCCAAGCATTTTTATAATTTTGCATTCAATTTTATCTCAAATTCCTGCTCTACGATGGAGCAGTCAATTTTCTGTATCTTATATTGTTTATTCATTTAACATTATTCTATTAACTACATTGTAATGTGTTACTGTTTTTCTGACATTTTTAGATTTTGCTTTAATGCCTCAAGTAACCATGAAATCTGCTCAGAAAATTTCACTTACTGAGCATATTAGAAACGTAACTCACAGTGGTGGGCTTCAAAAAATTTTACTACTGGTCCTGTGGGTGTGACTTGGTGGACGTGGCAGGGGAAGGATACTGTAAAATCTCCAGTCAGAGTGGTATTTGCCAGTTCTCCAAATTACTCAAAATTTCCGCTACCGGTTCTTCAGAACTGATCAGAACCTGCTGAATACCACCTCTGTTTATATGGCTCTATGTATTCACATTGTAGTAGCTCTCATGGAAGCTAATAGGACATGTCCTCTGTGACAGTGGTGGGATTCAAATTTTTTTTACTACCAGTTCTGTGGGCGTGGCTTGGTGGGTGTGGCAGGGGAAAGATACTGTAAAATCTCCAGTCGGAGGTGGTATTGGCCGGTTCTCCGAATTACTCAAAATTTCCACTACCAGTTCTCCAGAACTGGTCAGAACATGCTGAATACCACCTCTGGTAACTCATAAGAAATAAGATCAGTGCAAAAATCCCCAAAATCAAATTATTAAACTATGTATCAAGGAGTAAGAATTAGTGGACATCGCAAACTTATGTCAGGGAATTGGGCAGCTGCTATCCAGATGAAGTCAGAGACACTAACACAAACATGTAGCTTTTATGGTCATCACCCAGAAAGAGGAAACACAAGATAGTCAGGAACACAAGATTATCATGAGGTAAATTAAAGAGTATCCAGAACACACAGAAGAAAAAGTCGGAAAAAAAAGGGAAACTCCCCCTTTGTACTTACAGCAACCAATCCTAGTGCTGGTTGCCTCATGCATGAGTCAGCACTCTCTAACTAATCAACTACAACTGTGTGTTCTGGCCTATTGTACACTTCACTGTTCCAGCTACTAAATTCAATAGCCTAACAACATATATAATTTTTCTGCAGAGATATAATTATAAGCACACCACAAGCAAGTCAGTTCCTTTGAATTCAAGGAAGCTTACTTCTACTTGCTGGGATTGGGATAAAAGAGATCTGTAACTTTTTAAATTTATTATAGATAACAGCTATAGGTAAGCATCAGAAAAATCTCTTCAATACGTATCATTAAATTTATCATCAAATAGCTGTCAGGAAAACCTCTTTGATGTGTGTGTGTGTGTAGCAAAAAAAAGGTGAAAATGATATATCTTCTTGAAACATGGATACATCTTCTTGAAACCATATAATATGCAGTAAATACATTAAAGGAGGGAAACATGAGAGACAGTGTGAATTCCTATGTGGATGAACTATGTCCTTTATAATAGATTGGTGATGCAGTCATCTCTTAATCATTTTAAGTTCAACGTTTTCATGAAGAAGAGAAAGAATATAATACAAACCTTTATTTGCACAATTTATTTACAGTAGACAGTTTATTTGGACAATTTACAAACACTTTATTTGGGCAACCTCCCTTCACCCCAAATGATCCAATTCCTAAATAATGCCTAGCCTAAATACTTTAAATACCTTAAGATACATTATAAGTGAAACTTAACAATGTTTGAAGTTGTTTTAATCATATTTAGACTATTTGTATTGTTGTGAGTTACCTTTACCATCCTGTCATCATTATCATCATCATGTCTATGTATCAGTATGGCTTAGCAGTATGACACATTTAGACCTCAAGGCTATTATATCTGGGCTGCATAAATCTGGATGATCACTAGGTGGCAGCAATGAATATTTCTGTATCCTTTGAGCAGTTGAAATCTGGCAGCCTTTTACAATAGTACTAATTAAAAGTGGTGATGAAGTCAACTTTTAAAATTTTTACATTCAGTACTGTATTCTGTTTTCAACTGGTCAATGTACCAGTGAATGTACCAATGAAACCAAGTATAATGGTATTGCAGCAAAATTTATGCCTTTTTTTCTTCCTTCCTTCCTTCCTTCCTTCCTTCCTTCCTTCCTTCCTCTCTCCCTCTCTTTCTCTTTCTCTTTCTCTCTCTCTCTCTTTCTCTTTCTTTCTTCTTCCTTCCTGCCTTCCTTCCTTCCTTCCCTCCCTAAAATATACTTTTATATTTTGCAAAAAAAATATCCCCCCCCAAAAAAACCAAACCAAAAATGGCTTGACTGGGGTTACAACTACAATGTGCTAGTGGAGAAAACAAATCTCACCTGCCTTGTTTATAAATAAAAATCTTTCATGCACAGGGACAAGGAATAGAAACTTAAGCAAATGCAATTAAGATGTCCTTATGAGAATAGTTTTTATTTTTGCTTTGTGCCTATTCCTGCCCTCTTCATTGCTTCTTGGAGGACTGATATCTGTATAAATATTCTGTTCAATTAATTAGCCATTAGCTGTGGTTCAGAAGACACTCTGGATTGTTAAGATAACTTACAGAGGGCTGTAAAAATATGTAGATTTCATATTTGACTACCAGTAGTTAAATATTTAGAAGCTGCATCACATTTCATTACCTCAAAAACTCCACCACGATTTTTCTGTCTCTCTCTTTATAAATGGAAGTAGTTTTAGTTCTAGCTAATTTATGAAAAGCAGTTGGTAGAGCAGATGTTTTCCTATCACAAACCATTCATAAACATTATGGAGATTGAATTAGGCCAATGAGAAACAGCTCCCCCCCATTAGAAAACATTTAATCTCCAGTTGTGTGGTACCCAATAAAACCAGAATAATTTCAGCAATAATAATTACCTATTAAATATTATCTACTGCATTTTAAATGACAAAACTTCACGAGCACAGAGCTCTTAAGTCTTAGGTCTTCTGAAAGATGTTTTCTTCAAAGTGAATTATTTCAGTTTCAAGGCTTCACATTTTTTCCTTTGTTCTTTGACTTATTTTTTATTTGTGGTGACTGCCTGGAGATTTCCAAAGTGAGTTTGATATTGTCTTATTACCATGACTTAGAAAGACTGTGCCAAAGTCACCCAGCTGGCTTTGTGCTTAAAGCAGGAATAGAATTCTCAACCTCCATGTTTTTAACATGGTGCCTTAAACTATTTAAGCCACTACCCCAAACATACTCTCCAAACCTGCTTGAAAAAAATCTAAATCAGTTTTTTACATTCCTTCAAAACTACGGTTAGTCCTCAACTTACAACCAGTTACTTAACAACCACAGTTATGACGTACTTTAGAAAAAGTTACTTACGATACATTCTTAAAGTCACAACTGCCGCACCATCTACCTCAGTTATATTTATTGCATTTTGAAAGCTTAGTAACTTCTTCACGTTTATGATCAGTTGCAGCATCTCATAATCATGTTTCCCCCCCCCCTTTTTGGCAAAAATTGGATAATCTGGATTTGGACTTATGACCACATGATTCGCTTAACAACTGTGATAACTTATCGATTGTTGTAAAAATAGTCATAAAATTGAGTTTGGACACCCAGGTGCCCCGACTTATGACTCCAATGACTTATAACCAAAATTCCAGGCTCAATTGTAATTGTAAGTCAAGGACTCCCTGCACTATTGATTTAAATTTCTTATAGAGTTTGGGATCATCACTTACAATTTAGATATTTGTTTATAATACAATTTCTTTTCAGATCTATTCCTTACTCATTATTCTGTGGTGAATTTACAATGTGCAAGTAACCTGACCAAAACAAAAAAATGAATCACTTTGAGAATCTGAGCTGCTTTTGTTACATTTAGGCAAGTGATTTATCTGTGTGTTTTGTCATAACAGATCTATACTATACCTGTGTACACATGTTTCTTGTGCAACAGCAGACTTTGCCAGATGGAGGATGATAGGGGCTTGTGTGTTGTAAGCAGATAGTAATAGATCAACCTAAGTTAATACTTTAGTGGTCTGAGCACTGCATTATGTAATTTCCTTTTCAAATAGATATTAACCAACAGGCTTCAGCTGTGATTTAACTTAGAGTACAATCAGCATCAGTAAAATGCCTCTGAATGATTTAAGCTTCTATACTAAATTGATAAATAATGTATATCTATGGATGTCTACTCAGAAAAAAATTCCATAAATTGTAATAGGACTTACTCCCAAGTGTACAAAATTGTCTCACACAATTAATAGAGTTGCCATAGGCAAGATGGAGATACCTGTGGCTAAAGGGGGTTTGCCCACATATTGGATATTCCAAGGTTCGGCAACATTTAGTATCAGTGGGTTATTTACTATTTATTTATTTATTTATTTAGAAAATTTATATATCACTTTTGGCAGTGGGCAGGGCAAAAGTGCAGAATAGCAGCCCTGTATCTCATTGCAAGCCATCTGGACTGGAGTAGGCTGTTACAATACATTTAGTGACATAAATAAATGTGGACAGAGAGAAAAAAATCTACAGGGATTTCCAGACTTCGAGAGTGGGAACTTAGGTGATTTCCTTTACATTTAACTGATAGATTGCAGTTTTCTTGTGTTTTCTATTCCCTGTCTTTGAACCGGCAGGTTGCCCTCTGTTGCTAGATATAATGACAAATATACAAATAAATATTTGCATTATTTTATAAAGTTTGAAAATGTTGCAGATGAAAGACAGGTTGGCTTAAATGTACCTCAAACACAAGTGCTCATGGGTGGGGGACAATGTCAGAATTTCAAAAGGGAGGGGTCATAGAGAACTTTTGGGGGTCTGTCATAATTTTGAATGGTCACTAAGCTACCAGTCATAAATCAAAGACTACCTGTAGAACAATAACCTGACTTAGAATGTTGATTAAAAATCACAGTTCAGTTATTGATGTAATCAGTAGCCAAAGCTTCATCAGCTCTTTTGTATGAGAAATAGCAGCCATGTATCTGATTGTTCTTACTTAGCTCCTTCTTTGAGAAACAGTAGGTGCACAAAGCAGAGAGTCTCCATCTAGAGTTTCTTTAGTAGTACAGGTAATCCTTGAGTTACAACTGTTCATTTAGTAACCGTTCAAAGTTACAACAACACTGAAAAAAATGACTTGTTTTTCACAATTATGACCTTTGCTGCATCCCCATGATCATGTGATCAAAATTCAGTTGCTTGGCAACCGATTCATATGTCCTGGGGTCACATGATCACATTTTGCAATGTTCTGACAAGCAAAGTCAATGAAGAAGCCAGATTCACTGAACAAATGGGTTACTAACTTAACAACTGCAGTGATTCACTTAACAACTGTGACCAGAAAGGTCGTAAAATGGGGCAAAACTCACTTAACAAATGTTTCACTTAACAACAGAAATTTAGGGCTCAATTGTGATTGTAAGTCAAGGACTACCTGTATAACTGAACTGGGAACTCTAACCAGCAGGGCCAGATTAAGTCCAACTGAGGGCTTAAGTACTGCTCAACAATGGTGCCCCTCAATGGAAACAAAACTCTCACACCATGATATCTGACAACAACTTCAAACCAAACTTTTAAACCTTAGCCATCAACCATGTCCAAAAAGGCATTGTTTTTAACAATGTGGATCAACAAGGCAGATAAGGACAATTACAAAAAAATACGATAGTACAGCAATGGAAAGTTACCTGCCTGACAGTCAGGGGCAAATGCTCTTTGGTCCCCCCTTCCCTTGATTTCCCAAGCACGCATGTGCTTATTTTGCTTAATAGTTAATCCTGGCTATTGGCCAGAAAAGGTCAGGATTTCTTCTTGATTTTAAATCTGATTTAATGATGAGCTTTAAGTCTGCTGATCATTATATGTGTAGTGGGCCAATTTGTAATTCACAGTACCTTATGACAGGCCTTTTTTCTATTTTTCTTTGGAAGAGCAATTTTTAGTGCAAGAATTATTTTGCACCTATGATGATGATGATGAAATATATTCACTCCAATACAACTGACATTAACATAATTTAGTTTTTAGCAGCTCATTTATCCAAAATGACCTTATATTTTATTACTGAGAAAAATTCTCTTTAAAGACAAACATGAAATATGCTTAGGACAGGCAGAAGACATAATGATTCATAATATGTCACTATATTTAAAGCATGGAAACAAGACAAACTGCTCGCCTTTATGTTCATTCTTGCCAAATTTATTTATTTATTTATTTATTAATGGGACTTATATGCCGCCCCATCTCCGAAGACTCGCTTACAATAAAAACAGACACAATAAATATTTTAAAAAGAATTAAATTAATGGTCCCAATCAATACAAAACTAAAACACCCCACCCATAGGTCACAGCCCGGCTGAATAACCAGGTCTTCAAGTCATGGCGGAAGGTGCGGAGGTCAGGCCAGCCCCAGGGTTGATTCCAGAGTTCAGGGACATGACAGAATAGGCTCGTCGGGGGACCGCCAGCAGCATTGCCCGGCTGATGGGACAAGGAGTCCCTGTCTGTGACTTCGCAGAGGCGGTTAGTATTGATGTCGGCAGCAGTCTCTCCCTTAAATAATAAGGACCCATGTCATGTAGGACTTTGTATGTTAAAGTTAAAACCTTGAATCTCACCGGAGGGCAACGGCAACCAATGCAGGCAGCAGGAGGGGGCTAACATGGGAGAACAGGGAAACTCCCATCACCGCCAGCGCCATTTTGCACCAGCTGCAATCTCCGGATGGTATGCAAGGGCAGTCCTAATTCCTGAAACTAAAAATGAATATATTCTTTACTGGCCACATTCAAGCATTTCATACAGCCAAAAGGTAGTTTATTTCTGCTTAGGATTATAGATGATCAGCCATTCACATAATGTGAATTTTTATTCAATTACCATTATCTAAATGTATTCCTAAACCAGAATTTGCTAACATCATGTAATATGTCATAATATAAACTATGATTTAGAAATGGCAATGGCTGGGATTATTTCGCAAACTAAGCCAAAACCAAATCTACACAATGGCAGATTGTAGTGAATGAACCTTGTTTATTCAACAAACCATGGTTGGCACAAGTGACTGAATCATACACTGAGATATGTTTCTCTAAACAATAATTCAGTGAATTAGCATTCCATCAGGAACCCTTAATAGTTTTTTTTTAAATCCAGTTTATATTTGCCTTTTATTTCTATGAGCCAATTGAAAGATAATAGAAGAATTTTCTTTCATGCAGCAGGTTTAGGACCAGTGATATTACTCTAGCTGAGCATTATAGGTTTTTCACTGGTGTGATATGATTAGTAAGCTCACTGTTCAGGTTCCTGCTGATGCCATCTGTCAAAAGACAATGAAAAGTAGGTTTGGCAACTTGTATGTAGGATGGCTTGTTTTTCTCCCTTTTTCTTGGACAAGAATGGTCTTGTCTTTTATCATAGCATCTCCTCTTTTTGACTGTTGAAGATCCAGAACTAGACAAGTAAGTGGGCACCTTCAAACATTGACTGTCGCTCTTTGGATGTTTCTCTAATCTTGTCTTCATTCTCATTTTTTAAAGTCACTCCCATCTCTGTAAGTGTTTTCTCGCTGGGGGAATAGGCTATCGACATACACATTCAGTCCTCAGTTGCATGGAACAAATGCTGTTTTCTTCAAAAGCTCATGTGATCTGCTTGGCTTTCTCGCCAACATTATTTTGGCAAGGGGAGGAAGAGAGAGAGGTCATTTGCTCAGACATTTATCACTCAATTGGGGTATACATCAAGCACATTCAAAAGTCAGTTAATCTCTTATTTCATGGATAAAGTGGTTCTCTGTTCTGCTGTCCTTGCAATACATTTTGTGCCCAGGGAACAAACCAAAGACCACACGTTCTGGTACTCAGCTCTTTCCAAAGCAGTCTCTAGAACCTGCTGCAAAACGTATGCAATGAGCTCTTTATCCACAAAAGCTTTTGCCACCATAGATATGGTTACCCTTAAAACAGTGCATGTTGTGTTGGTTGTTTGCAAAAGATTAGCATCTTCTCTTACAGTAGTAAAAAGAAGCTAAGCCATCATCAATCCTCAAAAAAACTGTCATTTAAATAAAGTCTCTTTTAAATTGAGAACTCAGTTGTTGGAAATTTCATGACCATGTGTCAGTATTTGCCTTGGTAGCATGGTGTTATTTGTGGTCCCCAAACTAGCCTACAGCTGTCATAAAATCTGAAAGTCTCTCAGCCTTGCTAGTACCTACTGACACCGATCTTTCTTATAGTAACACTGATTATTCTGATTCTGCTAATAAAAATCAAGAGCTGATGCTGAACTCTGCTATACAATTTACTGAAAGTCCTGATCCTTACCTTGTCTCATTTCTGTCTGCTTAAACTTTATCATTTATTGTCCACACTAACAGAGACACACCCAAACACACATCCATGTACCATCTAAATTTTGACTTCGTGCTGTGTTGATTCTGTTCTTTTTCTTTGAGGGTCTTCAACTAAGTCTTAACTTCCAGTGATTCCCTGGACTAATCCCCATGTTTTTCCTGGCAGCATTTTTGAAGTGGCACTGCCTCTTTCCTACAGCTGAGAAAGAATGATTAGCCCAAAGTCACTCATTCAATTTTGTGTCTAAACAAGAGCAGGACTTGCAGTGTTCTGATTTCTGTCTTGGTACTTTTAACCATGGGACCAAACTGGCTCCCACGTTTTGTCTAGTTCTATGCAAAATAAAAATAAAAATAAAAATCCTCTCAGTTCCTATGAAGATAAGATGAAAAGCCCTCAGACTGGTTTTCCCTTTAAAAGATCTGAAGCCCAGGAACTAGGAAGTAGTGGATGAGTTTTTGCAAATGGAGAAACAATCCAGTCCCACAGAGCAGCTATAGAGTCACTGTGTGTGAGTTGGGCAGCCATATAAATCTACTTAATTAATACTGTTTTTTATTTAAAAAAACAGATTGTATTGTATTTCCAGAGAGACCTTAGCTCCTCTTTTCCTCTCTTGGTTGTGACAGATCTCGTGGGTCAGCCCAGTACTGAGGCACCATGTGGCTTCCTCACAGCAATTGGTCTTCTTCTGCTTTAGACCTACTCTTTTGGCTAGTGATGGAGGGAGGCATCATGCTCATGCCACATGCCTCCCTTTGGTGTCCCCTGCATGGCTCTTCCACTCTCCTGCAATATCTCTCTGTCATGTGCCCAGATGTTAGCACTGGCTGCAAACCACTCCCAGCTGCAAGCAAGATAAGTTTCTTTCAAACATGATTTACACACAGCACCTCTTGAGAGTTGGGTTAGAATTATTTCTTCCAAATCACCCATTCCTTTGAACGATTTAGCAGAAACAGAAAAACATGTCAGTACCAGATGATACTCTTGGCATCAACATCAAAAGAAAGAAAAGGTTTCTTGCTTTATTTTTAAAGAGCAGCGATCTCATGCTTTGCCATTCAAATGCATTGGATCCTGTGAAGGGATGAAGCCATTAATAATGTAATTCATGTGTGCACGCACGCACACACACACACACATCTACATATGAGAGCGGGGAGGGAGACGGGGAGAGAAAGGAGAGGGGGGGAGACAGAGGGAGAGAGAAAGGGAGAAAGTTTATATTCTGGCTTTCATTCAGGAGCTTGCTCCCTCTTTATCTTCTTCATAACAGTAACCCTGTGAAGTAGACTAGACTGAGAGAGGGTGAGTGGCCTTAAGTCACCCTGTGAACTAAGTCTGGTGGCTCAGGAGGAACTAGAATCCAAGACCTTAAATGTTACACCAAGATTAGCAAGATCAGGACAAAAACTTAATAGTCAATATTGTGAAACTGGAATAAGGTGGAATGAGAGGAGAAGGATTTTTTTTCCTCAGGGGAAGAAAGATGACAGAATATGGCAGCATTGAGGGGTGGGAGACAGCAGAGGAAAGCAGTGGTGGTAGGATGAGGCAGGAGGTAGGGGAAAAGATCAAGGGCTGACAGTGGCAATGTATACTGGTGCCAGGAGAATCTGTGAGATGTCTAGGATAATATGGCTACCTGGATGCAAGATTGGGACTGATTCTTTGTAGTATCTCACCTTTAAAAAAGAAGTAGTGCCACCTGAAATTACAGTACAAGGATTAAAGCCAAGAAGGCCAGGGAAAAAGAGAATGATCACATCAAGGCTCATATTGTGTATAGTGTCAGCATGGTGGAATTTATTGTAGGGTAAGCTGCTTGGAGAAATCAGTCATTAAGAGAGAGCGGCCTAATAAAAATGCTTTAAGTTTGCTGGTAAAAAAATTAACTATATGTTTAATTCACCTGATGACTCATATTCAAGACACAAGAGGATATTTTTCAAATGATGTTAGACAATAATACAGAACAATAAATAGTACAGAGAAGAAAGGAAAAGCCATAATACAGGCATTTAACATTTTCACAAATAAACTATTAAACTCTAAGTGTCTGAGAGCAGGGGAATTCATATTTTTCCTGGCCTGATACCAAAAATGTATCAGTATTAGATTCCAGGTGAACATTTTGGGGAGGAAATCTCATCATTGGTAAACTAAAACTGGAAAACATTTTCCTTGTAACCCCACCCCACCCCACCCCAAACTGCCCTAAAGAATCCCACAGATACAAATGAGTTTTGCAAAGAGTAGAATACCTTAAGTTAGACATTCCTGGAAGCAGAATGTTACCCTGCCTAAAATTGCCCTCCACAAAAGATGGAGAGTTTCCAGAAATTTGGAAGCAGTTCAAACAAAACCTAGTTGGTTTTTTTCTCCATGGTTTTAGCATTCTTTAAAAATACAGTTAAATTGCTGGTGGTGGTGGTAGCAATGGAGCAATAATTCGCTGGACTCCCAGTATTGTGGGACCCCAAGGAGAATATGAACAAGTCCACCAATTCCTAGATCAACAGTCGGGTGCCCAGGAGAAGCCACAATCTGTAATAGTATATGGGAAGACCTTGGGAAACAGGAAGAAGAGCCACAGATTAGACAATCATCTCACAAAAGTTATCTCAGCCCACAGGAGGAAAAGGTGCATAGGAAGCATCTCAAAAAAGACCCTCCCCAATTTTCCAGAAAGTAAAAATAAAGAAGGGGAGGAATGTGATCAGACTTAACAAGATTCTGTTATTGTATCCTAATTGTGTGTACTTCTTGTCTGGACTACCTTGAAGAGCTGACATCTACATCATATCACTGCACAATGATGAAATGTTGACGGATTATGTAATGTCTGTATTCATAACATAATTTGCTTCATGTGCCCAATGACATCATGACTTAACATTTTTGTTTTTACGCTACAGAGAGGAGTCTTTGCTTTACCTATGGCAGCAAATGTTATTTTGTGCTCTTGTCTGTTTTTATATTATTTCAGACCTCTGCCATGGAAATGTTCTATGAACAGTGTTTTACAGAATTATGCTGTTCCTTTTAAACTCAAATTATTATCTGTCCTACCCCAGACCTAACAGGTTTTTAAGAGAGACTGTTCTGAATTATTTAACTTTGGTTGAGGTGGAAGACAAATATTTAAAACAGATAGAAATACTGAGTCTAAGGTAGTTACATCTTCTAGACCAATGTGTTTTCAAACTTGCCATGCTTTAAATGTGTGGACTTCAAGTCCTAGAATTGTGGGACTTGAAGTCCACGCACCTTAAAGTTTCCAAGTTTGAAAAGTACTGTTTTAGTATTTGGTGTAGTTGTCTGAAGAGAGAATACCATGTAATGTTTAGTGCATAACATGATATACTGCGCTAAACATCCATTGCAAATGGCAACTGCTAGTAGAATTAGACTGACTTAGAAAAAGCTAAACACAGTTGTACCAGGTAAGAACCTGGATAGGAGACCACTAAGATGTCCCAGGATTGTAGGTTACACTCAGGAAATCCCAGGAGAAGTCAACATCAAGCTATTTCCATATTCTTGCAAGAAAATCTCATTAAATAAATAAATAAATAAATAAATAAATAAATAAATAAATAAAATGTCACGAATTTACCAGGATTAGTCTTTTTACCTCTTTAATATAGAAAAACAACATAATTGGTGTCATTTTTCTAAATAAACTATTCAGACTTTAATGCAGAAATGTTGCTTGTATGGAAATTAGAAAATTAAAACCCATCAGGCCCACCGCAGCCAACAATGCTTTGCTTCAATATATTTAACATCAACCAAACTTTGCATAGGAAATGAAGCGAACTGTTTCCTAATCGCATTCAGTTTGCTAACAGTGGACTCTTTCTCTGGATGACAAAATAGAGCTATTCAAACACAAAGCTGAAGAGATTCAAGCATTGTAGAAATATAAACTGACTTTAAGAGAAAAGAAATGAGCCCCCAAGGTATAAGAGAAAAAGCAGAAGTGTCATGTTGAGAACTAACTGAGCTTCAAGGCTGCAAAATTCTGTCTGACCATGGAAATGGAAAGAAACAACAAGAAGAGGGAAGCAGCTGTGACACTGATGATTCTGGAACAAAATATAGATGGCCTGACCCTTAATAAGAATATCCCATCCCATGGCATTCCATTGAAAACCCAAGTATCATCCTTATGTACAGGTTGTCCTCATTTTCCAACTGTGACTTATGATGGTTTTTCACATTTAATGACTGTTGCAGCCTCCCCATGGTCACATGATCAAAATTCAGGTGCTTGGCAATTGGCATGTATCTATCACAGCTGCAGTGTCCCAGCAGGGCCACGTTTTGCGACCTGACAAGCAAAGCCAGATTCACTTAACAACTGTGTCACTAACTTAACATCTGCAGTGATTGACTTAACACCTGTGACAAGGAAGGTCATAAAATGGGGCAAAACTCACTTAATAACTGTCCTGCATAGCAGTGGAAATGTTGGACTCAGTTGTAAGTTGAGGACTGCCTGGAATATCCTTAAACCCTCATTTTCCATCCTTTGTTATGTCATCACCTTGAATATTTCATCGAAGCAAACTAGACAGTCTTTTTGTCAGAAAGACTTCTTCCACCATTTTAATCAATGAGCCTTGGTGGCTCAGGCTGTTAAATGCCTCCGCTTAAGTTCCAGCTGTCTACAATTACTGTAGGCTCGAATCCCACCAGGCTCAAGGTTGACTCAGCCTTCCATCCTCTCGGGGTAGGTAAATTGAGGACCCAAGATTGTTGGGGCAATTGACCTTGTAAAAATGCCGCTTAGTAATAAGCAGGCATATACAATGGAATGAAGGCTATTGCTGAGCACTGGGTTGTATCCCAAAATTGTAAGTCGCCTGAGTCTTCGGAGAAGGGCCATATAAATGTAATTAAAAAAAAATCTGATGCTCATTGCCACTGTAATCATCCCCTTTCTGACTGTCACCTCCAGCCAAATGTTACATTCATTTAGGAAAAGAATGTCAAACTGGCTTCTGTGGTTGGTGAGTTTCCAAACCAGCCAATGAATTTCCATTGATTCAATGGTGTCTTGAATCCCTACATTTTTGAATGCATAATTCCATGCGACTCGAGTCCAATGGAATTGGGTAAGAAGGAATATAAATAGTAAATAAAATACTTGCACACAAGTGTATTGTGTTTACAAATCAAAGAAGTGCAGCATCTTTTTTTTTCAAAGAACCCTACAGTGAAAGATATAATTGACGATGGTGTACTCAGAGCCCCAAGAATACCTAAAATAAAAAATGTCCTGGGTAGCTTTTCAGTCCTGTTTTGCTATGCTTTCTTCTAGTCAGCAGTTGTCTTTTAAAAAAATTAAATTAAATTAAAAAGTTACTGCCCAGGCTGAATGAAACATCCTTCCCTTGCTTTCCATCCCTGCTCACAGTACTACAAAGCTTCCCTTCCCTCTATTTTTTAAGAGGATGTTTAAGTTACAAGCTGGAAACATTGCTGTGTTGTTTCTATAAAGCTGACCTATCAGTTCTTCCTTGCTACAAAGTTCCCCTGGAGCTAGAGAGGAAGTAGGAACGAAAGAGCAACTTTTTCCTATTACTCTGCTTGTAGCATGAGAGCTATGATGATGGTACTGGAAGGGGGAAAAAGAAACAAGAAAGGGTCTGCTTTAGTGTCAAAGGAAATACCTGTGTTCCCCTCCACCCCTGCAAAAAAGACCAGGACTTATATTAATTTTTGCTTCAAAAGATGCATTAGGGCTTATTTTCCAGTTAGGTCTTATTTTTGAGGAAATATGGTACTAAATGTGCCTGTCTGGCTGATGATCTTAACTGGGGCTTATTTTTGGGGTAGGGCTTATATTACAAGCATCCTGAAAAATCATACCAGGCCTTATTTCCCAGTTGGGTCTTATTTTCGGGGAAACATGGTTAAGTGGGGAGGAAAGAATGTGACAGCAGCTATGTGTTGTGTTGGAAAGCCAAGGAGAGGCATGGGGACTGGTCATAAGGGAATAACTCCCAAAAGGAAAAAGCAGGCACTGGAGGAGCAGTCCAATTAGTCAGTGAGCCCTGCCTTCTTTGCGCAGATAAGAAAGGCAAGATGTAGGGGAAAGACCAATCAGTTCAAAGTCTGAACTTTGAACATCAGCCCTGATGTATTATCAGCTCACTGCAATTTGGACTGGATTTCTGAAGTTGGCTTAAGAAAATTGGAAGCAGCCTGGCAGACAAGCAGCTTAAGTTGCTGTGCAGAATTGTCCTAAAACTGGGGAGACCAAAATCTAAATCTATTCTCAGTGGAGAAAGTCCTTTGTGTCCAACCAGTCCTTGACTTTGTGTTCAACCTATCTGGGGGAAATGTTATATAGGGGATAACATTAGGGGGCAGGAGGAATATTATATACATCATCTTGAGTTCCTGGATGTAGGATACCACTGATTGAATGAAGCCAGTTGGCTTCTTAACCCCTCCCTAGATAGGCATAACCTTCTTGGAGTTTTGATAGATTCTGATAGATCCCAATCACTTAATTTCAAGAACAACTGGGCAGTTAGACATGTGATTCTGATGTGACCACAGATAGGGCAGCCTTGTTTCTGATGCATCACAAGAGGTGACTAGTTTTCCCTTCCAGATAACTTTTTAAATGTCTGAGAAACAGCATTAGGGTTTTTGGGAATCCTTTGCAGTCATCTGGACTCAGATACAGTAGACTTATGCAACATGTTAAACTATAAAACTATAGTTTATATAGTTTTATAAACTATAAAACAAATTACATTTTAGGCTAGGACAAAATGCTAGACGGGGCATTTTCTGCCTGAACTTTTTCTTTCTTTCTTTGCTATACTATGGACTTGGCTTCAGTTGATGTTAAATACAGTAAACAGTGACTTAACTGAATTAGAGGTAGTGTTTGCATTATTTTTGATAGAGGTTCTTAAACTATCTTATATTGAGGCAATATAATGAAGGTAATTCTGTCTCCCAAAACACTAATTCCAGATATATGTTACAGAGTAAAACAAGAGTATGGGAAATCAGGACCATTCTCTCTCTACACACATACACTTTTTCATTTATTCTTTTTGCCTCTATTTCCAAATTAAAGTCATGTGTGGTTTTTCAAGTCAATTGCCATCCCAGAGGACAGTTATCTTGATTTTTCCCCATTCATCTTGCACTATAATAGTGAAATCCTCCCATTTTCAAATAAATGCTATGTCTGCATATGTGCATGTATGTGCTTCTCTTACCAGATTCTGGGTTCCCACATAGCACTGAGCCACAATGTTATTTTAATTGTGTGAATCCAGCCCAATGTCTCTGGATCTATGAAGGAGTGAAATGCTATATGATTTAGGCATGCAGAACTGTATAAATCCTCATTTTCCATCCTTTGTTATGTCATCACATAACAAAGCTCATGGGCTTGTGAAAATATACATCTGTGCTCCAACCTCACCTACTTTTGCTAACTTTGCTGCTAGATTTGGCATGTAGTTCCCAGAATGCAAGTCTCTATGAAAGTTTTCCACACATGAAGAGCTTCATTAGCTACTTTGTTGTTCATGCCTATTTCACAGGAATTTTCCCAGACTGGCATTTGCACCTGGACCAGTCTAGATGTCGGCTGGCGGTCCCCCGGCGACGAGCCTATTCTGTAGCGGTCCCCGACTTATGGAACGAACTGCCTCTGGACCTCCGTCTGGCCCTGGCCTCCACACCTTCGCGCATTTAAAGACCTGGTTGTTCGACCAAATCGGGCTGTGATTACCTCACCAGGGGCATGGGATTATTTTAAGTATTTTAATTTGGTTTTATTGGGCTTAAAATTGTTTAATTCTTTTTTAAATAATTATTGTATTGTATGTTTTAACTGTGAGCCTTGAGTCTTCGGAGATGGGGCGGCATATAAGTCCAATAAAAAATTTAAAAAAATAACGTTCAACGGCTTTCAGGAAGGGGGAGTTGGGCCTTGCCCTCTTGTGCCTACCTAAGGATTCCAGACTAATTCCCCACTTGACTCTTCCCCCTGGATCAGCCAGTCTCTCTCTGCCACTGTTCCTGGAGTAAGCAAAAGGTCTGAAGAATCTGGCATTGAGTTGAGTGGAAGAGTGAAATGACTGATTAGCCTTGATTCCCTTGTGGGGAGGAAGAGGCTGAATGGAGATTCTCCCTAAACTTTGCAGTATTTATCCAATAGTTATACAGTGTGTGCTTGAGTCTGGCAAGATTTGTGTCTATAGGTGAGCAACAATATACCACTCTGATCAGCTCATTTGTGTAGTTTCTTGTGCTTGACAGAAATTTTCAGAGCTCACCATCCCTTTGATCCTGAGGGTATTCAGATGATATAAATTTATTCAAAAGTGAGCTCAAAAGGAAATTACGACATTTCTGCACAGTAGTTGTGTAATGTAATTTACATAACATTTTTTTATGAAGTTGACAGATCCCAACCCACAATTTACAGGTTCATATTTGTTTGTTTCAACTTGCTCTTATCCTGCAAGGCCTTCAAATGTGATCTACTTATGTCTTAAACTAGAATCCCTATAAAACTGGGGTTGATTTCTTCTAAGCGAGGTCTTGTTTCTGATCTTAAAAGCAACATGCACATTTCAGTGAAAGATGATGGAACAAAGACCTTGGTGCTATGCAAAAAAAAAATTGTACCATTCATCAGCAGAAGGCACTAAGATGGATCATCTGTTGATAGGTTCTCTCATTGGGATATTTGTAAGAGGATTGGTAATTCCATCTTATTAACTGATGCTATACTTATTTAGTTTCTCAAATTCCAGATTATCATCTTTGTTGTTAATCGCTTCCTAAGAAATTGTTCATTGTCATGATGGAATGAACAGGAATTTTTAAAAAATTAAATTCATAGCACATAAAAGGTCACAGTAAATAAAGATGACTGTTGACATGTATTTGTGGTTTAGTACAGCACTGGTGACCATCTTGCTAATGTATGTCAGACCAAGTTATGTCATTTTCTGATTTGCTTCATTTGAGATGTATCAATGATGGAAAATGGTCACACCTCTAATGTCATCGGTATTATGCCAGAAGACCATTCTGGAAAGTTGTGGATTTCACTGCATCACATTCAAGTTAGTTCGGGACTTCTAGAATGTTGCAAGTTGATGACAAGGGAGAATCTTGGATAAATTGTGGGAATAGCACAAATGTGGCAGTTCCTAGAAGAATGGTGTGCAGAAGCTCCTCAAAAGAGGAAAAATGCTTCCCAGCTGTATGCCAGAGGCAGCTGCTGAACTGAGTCCAGGAATCACATCATGGGCCAGTGCAGCCACTAAGCAAGGAAGGAGTCAGAATGTATTAAGAAAGTCATTGTTGCTCAGGAAAAATCCTAGCGTAGACAAAAGTCTGTTATCACAGAAGCTTAGAGAATATACAATTCAAAAGTCTTATTGTGTGTTTTCCATAGTAACAAGTAAATGAAACTCCTACATAACCAAATCCAGCGACTGCTAGTGAATTAATCTTTCAAATACCATTATCCATGCATATTGTATACTGATTTTTATTAATGGGAAGCCTGGATGAGTGAAGCTTATCCTAAAATGGCAGCCATGAACACCAATGTGCCCAAAACATACCAAGCTGCTTGCCACGTATGCCTAACTTTTTATAATTAAACAGGAAATTAACATGCTACAAACAGAATCTAAAATTCAAATTTGACTTCGGATCCTATGTAAACTGCAGAGGCAATCTTATTAATAAGACAATGGTGAATATAGCCTAAAGTTTCGTTTCAAAAAATTCCCACTTCTCAGAAACAAAAACAGGGAAGTAACTTTAAGTTATATATAGCATCCTGAAAGGCTGAAGGTTTGAATGAGGAACAACCTCACTGGTTTTGCTTTCTGGTTAATGTTTGTGATTGGCCCCATCAGTTTCCACCACTTGTGAAAGTGTTCATAAAATGCTTTCACGTGTGTTCACTGGTCCAGAAAGACTGGGCATGTCTGAAAGTCTTGCTGTTGGGCCTTTTGAAGTTTTGCCAGGTTTCTAATAGTCCCCTTATTTTTGTAGTCCAGGTCAATGTTTCTTAAACTTGGCAGCTTGAAGATGTGTGGAGTTCAAGTCCCAGAATTCCCCAGCCAGCATACATGCTGGCTGAGGAATTCAAGGAGTTGAAGTCTACACATCTCCATGCATCCAAGTGAATAACATGAACAAATTTATCATAATCCTATTTCTGGTAGGGTTCACTATTTTTAATCAATCAATTTATTTAATTAATTTAAAGGGCATAATGTACTGTCATAGTGTTAGTTATGGATATAATTACAGACAGTTTTCAACTTACAACCTTACGTTTCACAACCGTTCGGAGTTACAAAGGTACTGAAAAAAGTGACTTATAAGATCCTCACACTTATGGCTGGTGCATCATCCCCACAGTCACATGATCAAAATTCAGGCACTTGGCAAACCATCATTTTTTTACCTTCCCAGCAGGCTGTGAACAAGCATAGTTAATGGAGGAAGCCGGATTTAGCTTATTGACAGCATTATTCACTTATCAGCTGAAGTGATTTGCTTAACCATGACGAAAAGTTCATAAAATTGGGCATGACTCACTTAAAACCACCTTTCTTAGCAACAAAGTTCTGGAACCAATTGTGGTCATAAGTCAAGGATTATTTGTATTGCTCCTGATAGGAGGATGGTATTGAGTCTATCACTGACACTGACCACGCTATTTATGAGATAATGACTTCAACATGATAGCACATGGAATAATCCTGGGCAATAGAGTATATTACTAAAAAATCATTTAGAAGAGCAATTTTCCACACATGAGGGCTGTGTTATTCCAGATTTGCCAGCTCAATTTTTCTTTGTCTGGCTCTCTCTGTCTCAATCCGGATGCTACCAGCAGTGGTTCTGGCTCTGATAGTTTGGATGACCTCAGACTCGACACCAAACAGATATCCAACTTAAAACAAGGAAATTGAATGCATTGTTTTCTAGCTGCACGCTCACTTTCTTGAAAACAGAAGAGCGGCCATTCTGCTGTTAACTCTTCTAGTACTTCCTGTAGTTTTAACCTCCCAGAGCCCTTTTTGCTTTCATTCCAGACCTCAAAAAGGTTGGAAACCATTTTTCATCTGTAATGTAAGGGAGGCCACAAGTAAAAATTGTATTGTCATACTAAGCAGACTTCATTTGCTTGAAGTGAGAAAGTGACGGGGGTTAATCAAAGTCCTACATTCTAAAATAAAAACCTTTCAAATATGTGTCATGATATAATTTAAATACGATGTCCAAAAATCTATGGTACATCTGTGTTTCAAACATACATGATTTTGAAGTTAATTTCAAGTCTGCTACTAATTAAAGAACTCTAAGAACACTTCATGTTGGAGATGGAAAGTTTTCACGCTGTACTAGTTTCCATGAGTCACTGGGAAGGTATTAAACACATTTGAAATTATTTTTTATCTATAGCAAACCTGACACATACCTGGGTTAAGGTTGGTTGTACTGCTAAATATGTTTTCCTAAAAATATTAGAAAAAAACAGCATTTTATTTCTTGTTTAGATTGTGCTATGGAAATAAGTGTTTTAAATGCTGCCTGTCATATATTAGTCATGGCTGCTGCTGAGTATATGTGACCTGGATTTCTATACATTTTACAACTCAAACAGCAATAAAAAAAGATATAAGAAATGTGATCATGTAAAACATCTACATAAATGTGCTTAGCATGAGTGTTGGATAGAAATTAAAGCAGAAACTGTTGCCCCTTGGATCGTGCAGAGTAAATTTCTCACAATCCTTTGTCCCAAAGGTGCTTTTCTAAAAGGCAACTGGACTTTGTTTTTCCTTGAAGATATTTTGCTTCTCCTCCAAGAAACTTCTTCAGTTCACTTCTACAAAATAACCTTGGAGGTCTTTTAGTCCAACTCCCAGTTCAAGCAGAAAACCCTAGACCATTTCAGACAAATTGTTGTCCAATCTCTTCTTAAAAACTTCCAGTATTGGAGCATTCACAACTTCTGGAGGCAAGTCGTTCCACTGATTAATTGTTCTCACTGCCAAGAAACTTCTCCAAAATTAAAGAAGTTTCTTGGAGGAGAAGCAAAATGTCTTCAAGGAAAAACAAAGTCCAGTTGCCTTTTGAAAAAGCACCGTGGGGACAACCATGACCTGAATCTCCACAGTGACAATCCTTTGCTACTGACCAGGTTTGCTGGAGCTAATTCCCAAATGTTGGGAAGTAACAAGGTGACTTAACCCTGGGTTATAGTGTTAGGCTTGGTTTAAATTTCCTGAATTCATTGAGTGATAGAAGTCAATACTTCTGTCTCAGCACAATCTACTTCCCAAGATTGTTGTGGGGAACATATTTGAAGAAGGGAGCAGATCGTTCTTGACTTACAATTATTCATCTGGTGACCGTTTGAAGTTACAACAGCAGTGAAAAAGGGAACTTATGACCATTTTTAACACAACCGTTGCAGCATCCCCATGGTCATATGTACAAAATTCAGATGCTGGCAACTGGTTCATATTTATGACACTTGCAGCATCTCAGCGACCTTCTGACAAGCACAATCAAATGGAGAAGCCATAATTCACTTAACAATCACGTTGCAAACTTAACTGCAGTGATTCATTTAACCATGTGGCAAGAAAGGTCATAAAATGGGTAATAACTGTCTTGTTTAGCAACATAGGGTTTGGGTCCAGTTGTGGTTGTAAGTTGAGGACAGAGGTGGTATTCAGGTTCTGACCAGTTCTGGAGAACCAGTAGCGGAAATTTTGAGTAGTTCGGAGAACCAGCAAATATCACCTCTGCCTCCCGAGTCCCAGCTGATTGGCTGGGTCCTCTTTTGTTGCCCTGCACAGGAGAACAGAGCTGGAAAGCAGGTTAGTGGGGTTGGGAGGGAATGGGATTTTGCAGTAACCTTCCCCCCAGGAGTGTGGAGGGAATGGAGATTTTACAGTGTCCTTTCACTGCCATGCCCACCAAGCCATGCCCACCAAGCCATGCCCACCAAGCCACATCCACAGAACTGGTAGGAAAAATTTTTGAATCCCACCACTGGTGGAGGACTACCTGTAAATATTGCCTTGAGCTCCTGCAGGAAAGATAGCTGCTTCACAGGAATTTCATGAGGAAAAAAAGGGAGGGTTAGTTAAAAATCACACCTGCCTATTGGAATTCCCCTTTAGAAATGTAGAATAAGAATGTAAACAATAAAACTCTCTCTATATATATATATGTATTTAAATATTCGCAGCTGTATCTTAAAAGCTGAAAAACAGCAGTAACCAGGATGTCTTTATTATTTATTTATTTATTTATTTTAATCCTGCTATTATTATTATTATTATTATTATTATTATTATTATTATTACAACTCAAGTTAGAGAACATACCTCATAGTCTTTCTGCTTCCTATGTTCCCCACAGCAACAACCCTGTGAGGTGGGTTAAGTTGAGAGATTGCGACAGGCCCAAAGTCACCCAGCTCGCTTTCATAGCTAAGGTGGGAATGGGACTCAGAGTCTCCCAGTCTTTCAAAGATTTGCAACAATCCAGTTAGGTGTTCAAATATACCTTTTAACAAGTGATAGAGAAGGAATTTAATTTACCTTCCTCTAATATTACTACCCAAGCATCGTGGCCTTAACTATCTCTGACTGTGCAAACAAAAAAGACTGCCTGATATTAGGCTTATCTAGGCCTTCCCATTAACTAAACTAGAAAATGCTTCAGCAACAGAAAATAAAAATAGGATTGTGCATTTAAATCTCCTTATCGTTTCAATAGCTGAGAAGGCATGTTTCTTCTTTTAGGGCTTCCTCTCAATTTCCTTGGGAGATTAAATCACAGTTCTGCTATTCTGGCAGGCAAGGCCCATCTGCTTCAATCGGCTGTAAATTACAAGAACAGTGTGCCTTGAGCTAATGAATTCTATTATTTTTTCCCCTCAGCGTAACAACTAGAAGTGAAGGTACTTGGTCGTAAAAGGGATGAGGAAGATTTAATTTGAATGCATCTCCTTTTACTTACTTATATGCATCTGTTTTGTGGTGGCCCATTACCAATATCCAGGTACTGACTGGAAAAACTGCTTTGTTTCTTAACAAGAATCAGATTCCTGAAGTATGCAAATCTGAGCCACACACTTTGAGTACAGAAATGAGCAGCTAAATGATTGATTAATAGATGAACTGTTGTTTTCCCTATTATCAGCCTGCTAGGTTGTTTTTATAACCTGTTTAGTGTAGCGGTTAAGGCATCAGTCTAAAACTAGGAGACCGTAAGTTCTAGCCCTGCCTGAGGCACAAAGCCATCTGGGTGACCTTGGGCCAGTCACTCTCTCTCAGCCCTTGGAAGGAGACAATAGTAAACCACCTTCAAAATTTTGCAAAGAAAATTGCAGGGACTTGTCCAGGCAGTTGATGAGAGTCAGCGTTTAGTTGAAGGAACAACAACAAGAAAAATATGAATAGAACATGAATAGAAATGCCTTCAATACCTACATTATTTATTCTTTGAAGATGTGAGAAATGGGTCCCAGACAGGGGTGGGATTCAAAAATGCCAGCAACTGGTTCTCTGCTCAGTTGCTGGGTGGGCATGGCCTACTGAAACTTCCAGGAAGACTGTTTTTCGCCTGCCCCAGAGTCCAGAGGCTTCCCTCGGGCCTCTGGGAGGCAAAAATGGCCTCCCCCAAGCTCCAGAGGGCCTCTGGAAGCCAGAAATAGGCCTGTTTCTAGACTTCTGAAACTTCTGCCCGTTTTTTGCCCTCCTAGAGCCTCCATGCTTACCTGCATCCAAAAAGGGCCATGTGGAAACTCCTGGGAGGGGAGGGGTAGGGTGGCGTGGGGTGGGCCAGCCAGTCAGTTCAACTACTGATTCAGCAAACCAAATATAAGTATATCAACTGGTTCACCCAAACCAGACCAAACCGGCTAAATCCCACCCCTGGTCCCAGAGTATAATTCATTAGTGTAATTGTGGGGAGGGGTCATTTAATGAACAGACTCATAAGAAGAGAATTTGCTTACAAACACTGGGCTGGAGACCCTGAGTTCTAGTCCTGACTTAGGCATAAAGCCAGTTGGGTACCTCTGAACCAGTGACTTTCTCTCGGGCCTAGTATGAAGGCAAACCACTTTCAGAATCTTGCCTTGAAAACTACAGATACCACAAGCAAAAAATGAATCAAAGGTGCACATGCACACATGAACACACACAAACACAGATACAAGAACACACACACACACAAAAGGATGAATTGCTTACTTCTGAAAGAGAGCTGTAAGACTATCCCCTGCTATACGGGATGCACATAATTTTGTTTATAAAAATTGGGAATCTCAACAAATGAGCAGTTACGGAGTTGCCATGATTCCTAAAGATGTTGCATGTAAACACCAGAAATTATATGTCATATATGCCATAAGCAGCCTTTGCACTCTGGAGCTTTACAGATGTCAACAATTCCTATGATTCCCAGAATGAAACGATCCAATTAGGGAAAGCCAGCAAAGGCCAATAAAAGTTCAAAAGAAATTGTTTGCAGTCTCTCACGTTAATTAAAATGGGAGGGTTCTTATTTCTCACGTAAGAATTCAGGGGGATAAGCTATTTCACGGGAATCATAACCTCTCCCTGGAACCTCTTATTTCAATAATTGCATTTAGTGATCTGGAAAAGAGTCAGTGGAATTCCCCACTACGCCCCCCACCCCATCACCACAGAGCCTAAAGGAAAATTTGTGAATATCGTACAATTAATGCTTAAGGGCCAATTAATGCTTAGGGCCTTGGTGGCTCAGGCTGTTAAATGCCTGCACTTAAGATCCAGCTGTCTACATTTACTGTAGGCTCGAATCCCACCAGGCCCAAGGTTGACTCAGCCTTCCATCCTCTCGGGGTAGGTAAATTGAGGACCCAAGATTGTTGGGGCAATAAGCTGACTTTGTAAAAATGCCGCTTAGTAATAAGCAGGCATATACAATGGAATGAAAGCTATTGCTGAGCACACTGGGTTGTATCCCAAAAAAATTGTAAGCCGCCCTGAGTCTTTGGAGAAGGGCGGCATATAAATGTAATTAAAAAATAAAAATAATAAAAATAATAATAAAAAAAGACAGTTATTGTGCTTTGTGGTTTCATTTACATAATTTGAAGTGATGCAATGCTATACCTAAAGGTGGTAATTAAGCAATTCTCATCATTTTTATCCTCACCGTTGGTTGCATAATACCCTACATAAAACAGAAAATCTCCGTATGATGCAACTGCTATGTTCCTTCAGTGGGATAGCAAAGCATTCCCAGATGATCTAAGAACAGGTTTAACAGACTTCTTTATTTTAATGAAAGATAAAGAGTTCCAAATAATAAAGATATGATTTGGTAAACTGCAAGGAAGCTAAAAAAAAAAAGGAAGCACATTCCATAGTATTAAATTCTTTCTAAGGCATTGATGAATGAAACAATGTTTATTGTAACAAAGAAACAGGTTACCCGAGTCTGCTGATATGCTGCTGAATTGGCCAGCTGATGGGTAACAGCTGATGCCGTCTGACAGCTCCCTTTTATAGTTCGCTGTCAGGCTGCTCAGCCAATCAGAACAAACAAAACTCCCGCTCAAAATGCAGACTAACAAATAGAACTTCTGTAGAACACAATACTCCTTTCCCCCAGCTAGGAGCATGGGTAATTATTTAAATAGGTGGGGTGTCATCTCTCTCACCCTGACCTGCGCAGTTCAGTCTTTGCAGCTGGTTGGAATGGATCGGCTGTCACCAAATGCTCCGGACATGGCAGCGCTGGACTTCTCGCCGAAGATTAGTCGGACTCTCTCAGGAACTCGTCATCAGGTAAGTTTGTGTCAGCACACGCATCAGCCATCAGTGTCTCGTACTCCGGTATGTCATACTCACAAAACATTCCTTCTGTTTGTTCGTTCCCTTCTGAGTTACTCTAGGATGAACCCCAACGACCTCTCAATTGGTCTATAGGGCATCGCCATATTCTGCCATCCTGTAACCCAATTTTATAAGACCTGGGACCTGTGACAGCCACCACTTGGCTGGGAAACAAGAGGGGATTACCCTCCAAATTCCTAGCATACACAGGGTCATTTACCTGGAATGACCTCCCCTGCTAAAAGAATCTAAAGGAATTGAAGGAGAGTAGTTTGGATGGAGCCTATCTAAGTTATTCCTAAGCCTCCTTCCCATCAGCAGCTCTGCTGGAGAATGATTTGTCACTGAGCTAGGGGTGATATGTTGTGATAGTAAATAAGTGGCTAATTTTGAGTGCCAATCTTCTCCCTCAAGTCTGCCTAAAACCTCCTTGGCTGCCCTTACAGCCCTTTCAGTTTGCCCATTCACTGCCGGGTGATAAGGGGCTGTCAGAGCGTGCCAGACCCCCTTCTTAGGTAGAAAAAATTCAAAACTAGCTGATGCAAATTGTGGACCATAGTCCAAAACAAGAATGTCTGGAAAACCATGAGTTGCAAACAAATGGTCTAACGCTTTTATGACAGCTGTCGAAGTAGTAGAATGCATGAGGGACAACTCAACCCATTTGGAATAAGAGTCCACTACAATTAAGAATATGCAGCCATGGAAAGGGCCCACCAAATCTATGTGGACTCTTGACCATTGGGACTTAGCCGATTCCCATTCCCCTGGATTGGCAGCTGGTGGGGCAGGCCTCGATAGCTGACATGCCTGGCATGTCCTGACCTTAGTAGTTATGTCTGCGTCTATGCCTGGCCACCAGACATAACTCCTTGCCAGTGCCTTCATTCTGGCAATACCTGGATTTCCTTCATGTAAACTATCAATTATCCCAGGCCTCAACATGCTAGGGACAATGACACGGCAACCCCATAATAAACACCCCTGCTGGGTGGACATCTCATGCTGCCTGGCTCTAAAAGGTAAGAATTTGGTGTCTAATATTCCTTCGGGCCAAACCCTTCTCACCCAGTCCAAAACCTGTAATAATACTTGTTCTCTCGATGAACATTGAGCAATATCTGCTGCAGGCAGAGGTAATTGTTGATCATCCAAAGAGAACACAGTTAATGATGGTGCGGGGTCAATTAAAGGGGTTGGTAAAGGACAACAGCTTAAAGCATCCGCATGACTAAGGTGTTTCCCAGCTCTGTGTATATGAATAGGCAGCAAGGAATATTGTCCACCTAGTCATTCTTGGAGACAACACTGTAGGACTTGGACAATCTCCAGACAAAATGCCTAATAAAGGTTTGTGATTGGTCACAAGCTGAAAATGGTGACCATAGAGGAACTCATGAAATTTTTTGATGGAAGCTACTGCTGCTAAGGCTTCCTTATCGATCTGTGCATAATTCCTCTCAGTACTTGATAAGGTCCTGGAGAAATATGCTATCGGCACTTCCATGCCATTTGGCAATTTGTGTGCCAACACAGTGCCTATCCCAAAAGGGGATGAATCGCAGCAAAGTATCAAAGGTAAATCCCTGTCAAATTGTATTAACACACTGTCAGATGACAACAGAGCTTTGACAGCATTGAAAGATAATTTTTCTTTGGGCCCCCATGACCAGGAAGCCTTCGCATCCAATAATCTATGTAACAGTTCCACTACAGAAGCCTTATGCAGAAGAAAAGAGCTATAGAAATTCAGGAGCCCCAAAAATGCTTGCAGTTCAGTCTTATTGGATGGTATAGGAGCCTCCTTAATAGTTCTTACCTTTGACTCAATGGAATGAATACCTTTGGCATCTATGTGGTATCCCAGAAAAACTACTTGGCTGACTGCAAATTTGCATTTGTTTTCCTTCAATTTAAGGCCTGCTGTTTTGAAACAGGCTAGGACCCTTCTGAGACATTTGAAAAGTTTTTCTTTGTTGCAAGCAGAAATGAGAACATCATCGAAGTAGGTCACTACCCCTGGAATGCCCTGAAGCAGTCTCTATATCAGGCATTGAAATAACCCTATTGCTACTGAAACTTCAAATTGTAATCTACTACATTTAAAAGCACCACGATGGGTGACAATTGTCTGTGCCTCTGCTGTAAGGTTGTCAACAGGTAGCTGTTGATAGGCATGAGCCATATCGAGTTTTGCAAAAATAGATCCCCTTCCCAGTGAATGCAACAGATGCTGGATTATTGGCACTGGGTAAGCATTGGTTTGCAAAGCCTTATTTATTGTACTTTTATAGTCCGCGCAAATCCTGATAGAACCATCACGCTTCAAAGGTGTCACAACAAGGGTCTCCCATTTTGCAAAATCTGTGGGTTCTAGAACCCCTTGGGCTACTAATTTATCCAATTCAGCATCTACTTTAGGTTGTAATGAAAAAGGAACTCTTCTAGGTTTTAACCTGATGGGTGCTATATTGGGGTCCAAGGTAAATGAGATTGGAGTTCCTACATACTGACCTAATTCATCACTAAATACTTCCTTAAAATCATTTAATAATGCTTGTAAATCCTGATCCTGAATGGAATGTATTCCAGATATTGTAAATCCCAAAAATGTGAACCAGTCTAACCCTAATAGGCTTGGTAGGGTGCCTTCTACTATTGTGAGAGGAAGTAGTCCCTCAAAGTTTTGAAACTGGATATTGAATTTACCTGTGCCAATTACTGGAATGGAATGCCCTTGGTAGTCTTTTAGGAACAGTTTGCATGGCTGGAGATGTTTCTTTGTGATAGCAGGAACTAACCTTTTTAACATGCTCCAGGATACAATGGATAGCGATGAGCCAGTATCAACTTCCATTGGACACTGCTTTCCTTCTAAGGAGACAGTCACATGGATTTTGTTAGTATAGATCTGGTTAAAATTGTTAGGTGACTTAGAATAGTAAGAAGCCCTAGTAATAGTAAAACGTTCTTCTTTTTGTTTCTGTGATCTAACTTGAGGCTGATATTGTGGATTAAAGTTTTTTCCTGATTTTCAAACCCTAGCTATGTGTCCCTTTCTTTGTTATTTTAAACAAATTACGTTTCTAAATCTGCATGTGGATCTAAAATGATTACCACCACAACTCAGGCAGGTTGTTTGCGGTTGCATAGATTTGTTATCAGGAATCCAATTTTTTTGCTGTGGTGGAGGCTATCCTCTGAGGCAATTTACATCTTCATTGGCTTCAGAAATTTCATCAGGAAAACTGTCATCATAATGCACAGTAGCATTCGGTTTGGATGTAGCAGTGCTATTAGAGCCTTGTATCACAGCAGCAGAGATAATTGACATTTTCTGCCGTTTGAGACTCCTCATCAGCCATCTTAAGGGTTAAATCACTTGGCAAGCAAGTGTCTTTGAAGCCTGAGGTCTCATACACCACATACTAATTGATCCAGCAATTGATCCTCGAGATCCTGGAAACCACAATGTAGTGCCGCTCTTCAGAGGGTGGCTATGTATGTACTGACAGTCTCTCCCTCAGCCTGTACTCGTCTCCTGAATGCGTGCTGCCTCTCAATTTTAGAAGGTTTAGGTGAGTAATGATTACTTAAAAGTTCTTGTATATCTTCCCAGGATATCGCTTTAACAGTCTGAGGTATCAACAGTGCTATGGCGGTATCAAAAACCATGGCCCCGCAAAAACTTAGGAAATACACTTTTTTCTTATGGCTTGAAATCTCAGAAAATCAGCAGCATCTAGGAAACAGTCAAAACGATTAATGTAAGATTCCCAAGTTTCTAATGATGGGTGAAAACACGGAAATGTCAGAGCAGTCAACATCTTGTCTATCCTGAGGTTAAAAAAAACACAATACCTGGCTCTGTTCTTCCTCAGCTTTCAGGCAGGTATCCCATCCTTGTCGCCAATATTAAATTCTTTCTAAGAATGAGCTGAAGCAGGCATTGATGAACGAAACAATGTTTATTGTAACAAAGAAACAGGTTACCTGAGTGTGCCGATATGCTGCCGAATTGCCAGCTGATGGGTAACAGCTGATGCCATCTGACAGCTGCCTTTTATAGTTCGCTGTCAGGCTGCTCAGCCAATCGGAACAAACAAAACTCCCACTCAAAATGCGGACCAACAAATAGAACTTCTGTAGAACACAATACATAGGTATTGGAACTAGGAGAAAAGTGATGAAAATAGTGTCAATCATGACAAGTTGACACACAAACTACAACTTAAATACTTGCTTCAAACACCAGGACATAGTTGGCATCGTGATATCAGAAACACATTGTTTCATTTCATCACTTCAATGCGAACTGGTTTTGCTACAGATTTCTATGGCCTGTTGATTTAGATAGGGAATTCTGAAATCTATTATTGGAAGTCTGAAATAAGGCAAATTAATCTTAAAAGGTTTAGCTTTGGTTGGATTAGGAATAAAAGAGCAAACAAGGATAAACACGGTTTTAAGATGAGGTATATCCAGCTAGCTATCCAGCTGTTTATCAATTTATCTGCATATGTACAGGTAGTCTGTTCTGACCCAACTCCCCAAACACAAAAACCCTCTGAAGTTAGCTGAAACATTCCTTCATTAGCAGCACCAGCAGCCCCGGCAAAGTTTCTCTCTCACCGCAGGCTAAAAGTCCATCCGGCAGGAAGATGAATATTTATTTATTTATTTATTATTTAGAATTGTATGCCACCCCATCTCCGAAGACTCGGGGAGGCTCACAACTAAAACCAACCACAACAATAAATTATTTAAAAGAATATTAAACAGTCACAAGTCCAATTATACTAAAAAAAACCCAGTGTGCATTATAAAATTTAAAACCCCACCTCAGAAGGTCAGCATAGCCCGGCCTGTTCGAATAGCCAAGTTTTCAGGTCATGACGGAAGGTGTGAAGGTCAGGGGCCAGGCGGAGTCCCAGGGGTAGTTGATTCCACAGGGCAGGAACCGCCACAGAATAGGCCCGTCCCCAGGGTGCCGCTAACCAGCATTGACTCGCCGACGGCACCGGGAGAAGCCCCTGTCTGTGTGCTCGTACAGGGTGGTTGGTACTCGATATCGGCACATCTAGATATTGTCTGCCACACCTATTCATCTCTGCCCCATGCCTTTTATCCCCAGAGCTAGGGTGGGGCTTTGCTAGCAGCAGTGACTCTTCCATCCCAAGGATCGGCCCATAGATTTCCACTGCTGTCCTCTCCTCTCTACATCCATGTGTCAGGCACTGGACCCAGCTGTTCCTCTTCTTCCTCATCAGCCACCTCCAGACCTGGGGGGCTGTTGACTCTCCATCTGAGGGCTGACGGACGGCCCAGGCTCAGCCTCTCTCTCTCTTTCTCTCTGACAGCTCATTCCCTCTTCCCCTTTGGAGCTCTCAGATTGCCTTGATGCTGATCCTGACTCCCACGTCTCCTCCTCCTCTGATTTGGTTGCTAGAGGAGCTGGTGGTCAACAGGCCACAACATAGTCCTCAACTTACAACCATTCATTTAGTGACCATACAAAGTTACAACAACACTGAAAAAAGCAACTTATAATCATTTTTCACACTTATGACCATTGTAGCATCCCCATGATCATTGATCAAAATTCAGATGTTTGGCAATGGATTAATATTTATGAAGGTTGCAGTGTCCCAGGGGCATGTGATCACCCTTTGCAACCTTCTGGCAAGCAAAATCAATGGGGGAGGTAGATTCACTTAACAACCGTGTTACTGACTTAACTATTGCAGTGATTCACTTAACAACTGTGGCAAGAAAGGGAATAAAATGGTGCAAAATTCATTTAACAACTATTTCGGTTAGGAACAGAAATTTTGGACTACTTGTGGTTGTAAATTGAGAACCACCTGTTTATTTTTGGGACTACTGGCATTCCTATAAGGTGCATTCATGCACACCCCTGGAATGCTTCCTCTAGATCAGTGGTCCTCAATCTTTCTGGATACATGGACCACCATCAGCAGCAGCAGAAGGGGTGGCGGATCCTTTCACACACGCAACCTAGCTCCCACCATGCACAAGTGAAGTTTCATGTCCTCACCCACCTCTTGCATGGCCTGGTACCAGTCCATGGCAGGGGTGGGCTGCTGGGGGTTCGCAGGGGTTCAGGAGAGCCCCTAGCTAAGATTCTGTGCAGTTCAGAGAACCCCCAAGTCTCACTCCTGGCTGGCCCTGCCCACCCCACCCCACCCTTCCCAGGAGTCCCCACACAGCCCATTTTGGATGCAGGTAAGTGCAGGATGCGCGCAGAGTCTTGGAGAGGTTGAAAAACGGGCCTCCTGGAAGTTCAAGAAGGCTGGGAATGGGCCCCATTTCCAGCTTCCAGAGAGCCTCCAGAGCCCGGGGAGGCCATTTCACCCTCCTGGAGGCTCGAGGAAAACCTCCAGAGCCTGAGGAGGGCAAAAACTCCTCCCCCCCTGGTGCAGGAGGCTGGCTAGGCCATGCCCACCAATGCCATGCCCACCCAGCAACCGGGCAGAGAACCCATTGCTAAAATTTTTGAAGCCCACCCCTGGTCCATGGCCTGGGGTTGAGGGACCCCTGCTTTATATAATCATGATATTGGCAACCCCTTTGTCTCATTAAGTAGCTTTATGCACAGCTCAATTTGGAAGACCATGTAGGAGCTGTGGCCAGGGGGGTATTTGCACAAGTTCATCTTGTGCACCAGTTGCACCCCTATCTGGACCGAGATGCCTTGCATATGGTTACTCATGCGCTCATTACCTCCCGTGTAGACTACTGCAATGCTCTCTACATGGGGCTGCCCTTGAGGACCACTTGGAGGCTTCAACTGGTGCAAAATGCAGCCGCGCGGGTTGTGATGGGAGTGTCCCCATGTTACAACCCTCCTGCATGAGCTGCACTGGCTGCCGGTTGCCCTCCGAGTGAGATTCAAGGTGCTAGTAATCATCTATAAACCCCTTCGTGGCTTAGGTCCAGGGTATTTGCGGGAGCACCTGCTGCCAGCAACGATTTCCCATTGCCCTGTGCGCTCCCACAGACAGGGTCTCCTCAGGGTGCCGTTGGCCAGTCAGTGTCGGCTGGCGACCCCCAGGGGGAGAGCCTTTTCTGTCGGTGTGCCCACCCTCTGGAACCAATTACCCGTGGAGCTGCGGGTGGCTCCTGACCTTCGATCCTTCTGTCATGACCTGAAGACTTGGCTTTTTTGATCAGCCAACCTGGACTGAAGGGGATTGTAATTGTTTTAATCCGTGCATTGGTTTTTAATGTTTTAAGGTTTATAACTGGGGTTTCTTCGATTTAATAGTTTTTTAAATTTTGTATTTCTGATTTTTATTGTTGTGAGCCGCCCTGAGTCCCTCGGGAGATAGGGCGGCATAGAAATCTCAATAAAACTTAAACTTTATGGCTTCAAAATAAAACGGTTATCAGGGTGTTGTAAAGCATTCCAGTATCATGTTTTCCCAATTCCATTCTGAAAGAAATCTACATTTAAAGATTACCTTCAAAAAGTTTGGATTGAAACAAGAAAAGACAAAAAGCTATTTTAGATATACAGCATTATTGTGCTCCTTGGGGTGGCGCCTCCTGGTCTGTCCAAAAGTTAAAATGACAGATGTTTGCTGTGATTCCCAATAGCAGCTCTCTTTTTAGGATTCTGGCACCAGGTTCAAAGGGCATCCAGCTGACATCAGCACCTGCTCTCTGTGAGCTTATGATGGACTGCATTAGCTCTGCAGTGTCCATTAAATGACTGCTAGCTGCCCATTGTTTTAAAATTCCATGGAGCGCTCTTCTGCTATATGGTAGAAAAGTTAAAATGCCTTTGAATAGCATGCTGCTAGGTAAAGTCGATCCAGGAGGAGAATTGATGACAAGACAGATTGACTCCAGAGCAAGTGTTAACTCTTCCAAGACCTCCAGAGCATTTTCTGTATTCACCTGTATGATTCCAAACAGTCTGGAGATGGGTATCGAAAGGTCAACTTTTAGGCTGAGTTTTGTTCATACAATAGTTGCAATGAACTTTGAGACGTATTAGGTGGGAATGAAAGATTAGACATCTTCTGTAACAACACTCAAAGTTAGACTAGCCTAAAAGTTTCAGTTGTAAGACTGCTTTGAATTTGTTAAAATTAAAATCTGTTATGCTATATGCCTCATAAGTAATTTTAAATAGCTCTGCGATCTTGCTTTAAAGTGTTGAACCAACCAAGATAATGTTGAGCTCTGGTGACACAGTAGTTAAAAAGTGCAGTATTGCCAGAAAACTGCCCACAGCCTAGAATTCAATCCTCACCATCTTTCCATCCTTCTGAGGTTGTTAATATGAGGACCCAAATTTTGGGGGGTAATAGGCAAATAAAGCTGCATTGTAAACTACCCAGAGACTTATGTAAAATACTATGGAGTGGTATATAAGCCTAAATACTATAGCAATTGCTAAAAAATTACATTCCTTTGATGTTTTATGATACTTCATTATTTTTTTAAAAAATAAATTTTAAAACTTTTTGGGGGGGGAGTAATTTCTTGTGTTATAGAAGTAGTCCTCGACCTGTGACTACAATTGGGACTGGAACTTCCATTTCTAAGTGATACAGTTATTAAGTGAGTCATGCTCAATTTTATGACTATTTTTGCTGCAGTTGTTAAGCGAATCTTGCAGTTGTTAATGCCAATCTGGTTTCCACCCCCATTGACTTTGTGGCAAGCTGGCTGGGAAGATCATAAATTGTGATTACTTCCTTGATCCTTGAGTTCTATATGGATTTTTGAGGACACATTGTGAAACTGGCTGCTGAAGTGGGTGCAGGGGACATAACTGAATACAAATTTGCCCCAATGTTATCCAGCGTTCTCTCTAACCTCCTTCCTGTAGACTATTCTCAACTTTCCTGTCTTACTTTTTTTTTCTTTTTGGGACAATGGGGATGCTTCCAAATGAAACCTGAGCTGCTGACACCCATCATTTTTATGTTTTAAACAAAAAACCCTCTAATTTAATAAAACTTTTTAAGTATGTAAACATTAATGCCCTAGGGGCACTCATGGAAAGAAAGATCTTTGACTTTGCTTTGCAGCTAGTGTGTGTGTGTGTGTGTGTGTGTGTGTTTTAAGTAAAGTGAGGTCATCAGGATCAAGGCAGAAGTCCAAGGGAACTTTAAAACTTATAAGCTTCATACTGGGGACTCAAGCTATAAATTCAATCTAATACTACACAAAACACTTCCAAACTTTCTTGCTATGACTCAACTGTAGGAGTAGCTTCTAGTGTTCTCCTGCAAGAGATGTGATTCTAAGCCCAATCTGAAATAAATTCTATTAAAGCTACAGGTAATACTGAAGCACTACAATTTAAAGTTATTGCAGGTTGGAGCCTCAAGCAGTTCTCAGCACTTGCTGTACATTTTTGAGGGTGACACTCCAATTATGGCATTCTCTCCTGGGGAAATTTTGGCTACCCACCCACTCCCCTTGTGTAATTTTAAAAGTGAACTTAAGACATGCTTAGTCATCTGGCACTTGCAGGGCAATAACTGCTTCAGGACCAGAGGTCCTGTTTTAATTGTCATGCAGCCATACTCCGCACTTAATTGCTTTTGCTCTTCTATTTTGTGTTCACTTGTTTCATTGCAGATTGCTTTATTTAATCTTTTTTTATAGAAGATTGCTTTGTTTTGTTGATTTTGCTTCTCTGCACTGATCCACGTTCCCTCAGAAGAGTAGAACAGAACAGAATAAAAGCAAGACAATAACAGTAACAGAGTTAGAAGGAACCTTTGAAGTCATCTAGTCTAACCCCCTGCTCTTGTAGGAGACCTATACTATTTTGCAAAGCAAATCAAGCAAAAAGCAAAGCCAAGATATAGGTAACAAGATGTTCTGTGTCACTTGGTTTCTACTTCTGCTCAAGGGAGCGACCAGTTTCAGCTGTGAGGTATCCTCACATTTTCAAACCATTCTTTCTGAATTTGGTGAATGATAAAGACTAAAATCATCATCATGTCTATTTCAGTTCAGGCAACCTGGATGCCTGTCAGTTGCAATTCTCAACACAGACTAAACCATATTTTGATCTGGATTGGAATATGGATCCAGCAGTGCTGGTTTAGTAGCCCTTTTCATTTTGGTGTCTTCAGTAAATCATGGCTAAAGCAGGGGTCTCCAACCTTGGCCACTTTAAAACTTGTAGACTTCAATTCCCAGAATTCTGGGAGTTGAAGCCCACAAGTCTTAAAGTGGCCAGGGTTGGAGAACCCTGGGCTAAAGCATGGTTCCATGCCAGAGGTCCCCAAACTTGACAACTTTAAGACTGGTGGACTTCAACTCCCAGAATTCTCCAGCCATCATAGCTGGGAGTTGAAGTCCACAAGTCTTAAAGGGGCCAAGTTTGGAGACCTCTGTTCCATGCAATGTGTGGGAACCCAATGGTATAATTGTAAAACAACTATCAGATATTACCTTTCGCCCGGCTGCCCTGTTTTGGGTTACCCATTCCCTCCTTCGTTTAGAAGGGGGTGGACCCGGCGGTAGAGCGAGGAGTTTGTTCAATATCTGTCAGATAAAATCGCTCGTATTCGGGATGGGTTACCCTCTGATTTGCAGTGGTCTGGGGAAAGGGGTGCTGGGAGTCTGGCCATTGTTACCTGGGATGAGTTTGATCCTGTTTCTGAGGATGAAGTGGACAGGATTATGCGGCAAATGAGTTCCACCACATGTTTGTTGGACCCGTGTCCCTCCTGGCTGACATATGCCGCCAGGGAGGCCACCTGGGTTGGCTCGGGCGGTTGTCAACGCTTCTTTAAGGGAGGTGTCTTTCCCTGCCTTGAAGGAGGCGGTGGTGAGGCCCCTTCTGAAGAAGCCTGCCCTGGACCCAGCCATGTTAGACAACTTTCGTCCAGTCTCCAACCTTCACTTTTTGGCGAAGGTTGTTGAGAGTGTGGTGGCTCAGCAGGTTCCACTTTTCCTGGATGAAGCGGACTACCTAGATCCATATCAATTGGGCTTCCGACCCGGTTACAGCACGGAGACGGCATTGGTCGCGCTGATGGATGATCTCTGGAGGGCCCGGGACAGGGGCTTTTCCTCTGTCCTGGTCCTATTAGACCTCTCGGCTTTGATACCATCGACCATGGTATCCTTTTGCCTCGGGGAGTTGGGAGTGGGAGGCACCGTTCTTCGGTGGTTCTCCTCCTACCTCTCGGGATGGTCGCAATTGGTGTTGGCAGGGGGTTAGGTCGTCCCCAAGGGTGCTCTCTTGTGGGGTCCCTCAGGGGTCGGTCCTCTCCCCTCTTATTCAACATCTACATGAAGCCGTTGGGTGAGATCATCCGTGGTTTCGGGTGAAGTTCCATCAGTATGCTGATGATACTCAGTTGTACATCTCCACCCCAAACCAGATCAGTGATGCCCTCTCCCTGATGACCGGTGTTTGGATGCGATGCGGATCTGGATGGCGGGAACATGCTTGACTCAACCCGGCCAAGACTGAGTGGCTGTGCATACCGGCGTCTCGGCCCGGTCAAGATTGTCCATCTTTGGCCATAGGGGAGAGTGTTGCCCCTGTGGATAGGGCGGAATCTGGGGGTCCTCCTGGATGTCGGCTCGGTTGGAGGAGCAGGTTGGGGCCGTCGCCAGGGGGGCCTTTGCCCAGCTCCGCCTTGTTCGACAGCTTCACCCTTTTCTGGACTGAGATGCCCTGCACAGTCACTCATGCCCTTGTCACCTCTAGACTTGACTACTGCAACGCTCTCTATTTAGGACTCCCCTTGCACACCATCCGGAGATTGCAGCTGGTGCAGAATGCGGCGCTGGTGGTGATGGGAGGTTGCGGTTCATAGGTTTTAGTGTTAACATATAAAGTCCTTCATGACATGGGTCCTCAATATTTAAGGGAGCGTCTTCTTCCAATATCGAATGCCGGCTGCCCTGTGCGAGCTCATAGGCAAGGACTCCTCGGATTCCGTCGGTGGTCAGTGCCGATTGGTAATTCCCGACGACGAGCCTTTTCTGTTGCGACCCCTGACCTCTGGAACCAACTGCCTTTGGAGCTCCGCCTGGCCCCTGACCTCCGCACCTTTCGCCGTGAGCTAAAAACTTGGTTGTTTGATCAACCTGGGCTGTGACCGCCCCCTTGGGTGAGGGATAGTTTTAATTGGTTTTAGTTTATATTATATTTGGACTTGTAATTTAAATTTAATGGTTTTTTAAGTATTTATTGTTTCATATTTTAACTGTGAGCGCTCGAGTCTTCGGAGATGGGGCGGCATACAAGTGCAAATAATAAAATAAATAAATAATAAAAGCATTTTTTGCAGTTATATGGGCTTGCATTGCAAAAATCTGGCTGACTTCAAAGACTATCAACAGGAAATGATGAAATTAGGATGGTGCAAGGCAGATAAAGATCAAGGAGAGGCAGGAATATGCCAGGGGCTTCAGGCAACAAAACAAGGATCTCCCCAGAGATAGTCCAGCTTGTTCCTTCTGAATACAGTTGAGGCATGCCGCTGTGATTCCAGCTGATTGTTAAGAAATCACCTTAAGAGTCACTGGAAACATGTGCATGTTCAATCCATTCTAAAAATCAAAGGGGCAGGCAATGTTGATTCAAGATTTTTTGTTGTAACTGGGGACTCATGTCTTGCAGCTATCACTGCGTATAATCTTTCTTCCTGAAGCTGTGTTGACAGCAAAAATTCATTTGTAGATTATAAGACTTCAAGTGCTTTGATCCCAAAGGCTTAATAAAAACAAAAGTAAAAAAGTTTTACTGCATTAGGATGGGAAGTGTTGAAACGTGTTGCTTCATGCATGTCATTGCAAAATAAAAAAAGAATTCTCTCACACGTTTGTCGTAGTGCCCGTACTTCAAAATTAGACAGGCAGGCCTTTAACCAAGTTTTTGCATCTGCAGTGCCCACCAACATTGGGTTGGCCTAAAAATATGTTCAATCTATCCTTTCTCCACAGACAAAAATGGGCTGAAAGGGGAAAAGGGAAAGGAGACCAAAACATTATTGTATGCTGATCAGACAAGAACCGCTCTCTAGCAATTGCTGATCTCCAGTTGGTTCTTCAAAAACATCCATAATTTTCAGCATTCGGAAGAAGGCATATCCGTTCCCCTGTTTCCAAGATGGTCTTCCCAGCACATGTAGTTTCTTTCCACCATCCAAAGTAACAATTTCAAAGGAAATAAACCCTGTCATTTAATACACCTGAGTATAGTATTATTTTGGGTATACAAGATAGATATCTCAGCCTATATTGATTTTCTACAGGAGGGAAATGGAAAAACTAAAACCCAAAGAAAGATACCAAGGGGCCTATGCAGTGGTGGGATTCAAAAAAATTTACTACTGGTTCTGTGGGTGTGGCTTGGTGGGCATGGCAGGGGAAGGATACTGTAAAATCTCCATTCCCAACCCACTCCTGGAAGAAGGTTACTGCAAAATCCCATTCCCTCCCCACCCCACTAACCTGACCTCCAGTTCCATTCTCCTGTGCAGGGCAACAAAAGAAGACCCAGCCAATCAGCTGGGACTTGGGAGGCAGAGAATAGATGGGGGCAGGGCCAGTCAGAGGTGGTATTTGCCAGTTCTCTGAACTACTCAAAATTTCCACTACCAGTTCTCCAGAACTGGCCAGAACCTGCTGAATACCACCTTTGGGCCTATGGAGAGACTATAGTGTATAGTGCCAAGTTATCCCCCAAGAATTCAAATGTTAAAGTGTTGATTTTCTATCAACATATATAACCTGTCCCTCAAATTAGGCTCATTGTCATAGAAGCTAGGCACTGTGGTCTCAAATTCTAAGAAGAGGCCAGAAAAGACCAGGGAAATTGTAAACCAAAGAGCCCATTGATAGAAATGGTAATCAGCAATAACAACAATAACAAAGAATGGCTAAAGGAAAATCAGGAGAAATTCCTTAGAGGCAAATCCTGCCTTACTAATCTTTTGACAGATGAACATAGGTAACACTGTCAATGCTTGTATACTTGTATTTTCAAAAAAATTGACAATCTATGCCCCCATCAAATATTCTTTTGTTGTTGTTGTTGTTATCTTGACAACAATGACTTGATGCAGCAGGAAAGTTTATTTTCCAAGAATGGTACAACATAGAACATATCAAATCAAACCAAACTATTTTGATCAAAGGCCAGCATATAATCCAGAGAAGTTAACTAATGTGTGACTGTCCATAGTAATCATATAGGGCAGGGGTGTCAAACTGGTAGCCCATGGGCTGGTTGCCTCATGCACAGGCCATGCTCACCCCAGCTCTGCAAGGGGAAATGTGATACGTCACATGACAACAAAGTGATGTGGCAGGTTTGACGCCCATAATGTAGGGAGATAGGACTTTTCTACTATTGCACAGTGTGATAATTTTGACAAGGAAGAATGCTCATGTCTGCAGAGAACTAGTAAGGAGTGGGGATCATAGCACCCATTTCAAATATTTGTCAAAATGCATGTTTCCCTGCTGACATACAAAAAAGTGATTATCTAAAGAAATGTAAAACCATATTTGATTTCAACCCGCCCCCTGGTTCTTCTCCAAAGGTGTCATCTTAGAAAGGAGGGAGTGCGGCCTGCTTTGATCTGCCAAAGGATGTCCAACATGGATGGTTTTATTGAGTGGTGTATCTTACAGGATCAAGAAATGCTGTCATGTTAAAAGCATTGGCTATCTGTGCTTATTGAAGACATTCCAGCCTAAGTAGATGCCGTGGGGTTGAGGAAAAGACTCGCGGAGTAAGAGCTGTCATCCACTTGGGGGGAATGGAGCCAAAACTTAATTTGTAGTTGGAATGCAATAGGGTTGACAGGTCTCAGGCAGGTTCTGACAGCATTGCTCCCTGCCACCCTTTCTCTGCAAAAGCAGTGCTGCGAATCTGCAGGTGCTTCTCACAACTCAGCCTTGGCTGAATTCAGGCAACTGTTCCACAAGAAGAAATGCATGTGGTGATGCAGAACCTCCTTGTTAGAGTTTGTGCTAAAGGCTTCAAATGCACACAATCCTTCTGTGGATTTCATTTTACTGGTTTTCTGTAAACCTATCCCATGAGAAGTGTTAGGTATTAGCATACTTACGCGTGATTGGAGGATTCCCCAGCGGTGGAAATTCAACGAGCTGTCACTGGGCACAAGCCGTGAGCAGCCAGCTATAAAGGCTGCCGCGGTTTCTTCCGTGAGCAGTTCTTTCTCCTGTATGCTTATGGAGAAATAAAAAGCTGTATCAGAACGTTGCTGTCCTGAGTACTTCCACGTGATACAACACTGGAGACGAAGGTGGGATACTGAGACATGAAGACCAACGAGCACACAGCGACTGAAGAAGTCTGGAACCAAACCGAAATGAAATGGCTGGGACTAACACGCCGCCTGCACCGTTCGATCCCACAACAGAAGACTGGGAATCGTACGTCAATCATTTCCAAATGTTCTTCGAAGGGAACGACCTCGTGACAATATCTGAACAAAGGAAGAGAGCAGTATAACTGCGGACCCACCGTTTTTAAAATGACAAAAGCCTTGTCGGCACTGACCAATGTAAAGACAATGGCATGGCCCAACTTAGAGCGACTCCTAAGGGCTCACTACACTCCGCCTGTATCCTGCCTCATCAAATGACATGAATTCTACCAGCGAGATCAAAAAGAAGGTGAGAGCATAGGCAATTTTGTTGCAAACCTGAGGGACATTGCCAGGGCGTGTGAATTCCTGACAATGGAGGAGGCCATGAGAGACCAAGTAGTCCTGGGACTGAGAGATTTAACACTACAAAGCAAGCTACTGACAAAGCCTAAGATAACACTAAAGGAAGCGATTGACGAGGTGACCGCAGTGGAAGCGACCAAGAAATCGGCAGTCACCATGCAGAAAATGAATAAGATGCCACAATAATTGACAAAAGACACAACCACCACACACCACGAAGACATCGAGTCTGAGTCAGAAGATGAAGGAGGTGAAGAAGGGGTTAATCAACTCTGCTCAGAATGAGAGACAAGAGGCCAGAATGGAAAAAGAAAAGAGTTTCACTGTGCCGGATGCAAAGGCCAGCATATAATGCTGGTTCCATGATCAGAATGCTGGTTCCTAGATGCTATCTGCCTCTGTTGCAAGCAGCAGGGACACATTGCACGAGCGTGCAGAGCAACAAAGAATTATTCCCCAAGAAGAAAATGGAGCCCAAACTCCCGGGACAGACAGAATAGAACCGGAAGCAGATGGAACCAGGCCATGAGGAATAGGCAGGAGAGAGACAACCAGCGGGAGAGATGAGACACACCAGACGGTGACCGTCGGACACTCAGATACCACAAAAGCCAGAAAAGTACATGTCCAAGTCAAAATGGAAGGGCCTTGGTGGCTCAGGCTGGAAGGGCCTTGGTGGCTCAGGCTGTTAAATGCCTAGCACTTAAGTTCCAGCTGCCTACAATTACTGTAGGCTCGAATCCCACCAGGCTCAAGGTTGACTCAGCCTTCCATCCTCTGGGGTAGGTAAATTGATGACCCAAGATTGTTGGGGGCAATAAGCTGACTTTGTAAAAATGCCACTTAGTAATAAGCAGGCATATACAATGGAATGAGGCTATTGCTGAGCACATTGGGTTGTATCCCAAAAATTGTAAGCCGCCCTGAGTCTTCAGAGAAGGGCAGCATATAAATGTAATTTAAAAAAAAATAGAGGAGCAATCATGTTGGATGGAAGTGGATTCCAGCTTATACTTGTCGATGGTATCCTGGGACACTATAAAGAGACTAATCCCAAGCATAAGCAGGAACCATCTTAAAAAACAAACCCTAACATTGAAAGACTACCAAGGAAACCAAATTCCCGTAGTAGGAATTGGACAATTCAGAATGGCATTCAAAAACCATTCAAAAATCCTGCCACTGACTATAGTAGACCAGGACTGACCCAGTTTGCTGGGGCTCGAATGGGTTGAACCATTGGGAATCAAAGTCACCAGAATAAACAGCATCGACAAGATGGACTGGGAGGAGACCCTGATGGCCAAATTGCAAGAGGTATTCGACAGAAAACTAGGCAACTACTTGGGGTCCCCAATCTCCTTTAATCTAGACTCAACCGTAACCCCTATAAGGTTAAAAGCGAGGCAGGTCCCCTTCACACTTAAATCTAAAATAGATGAACAACTAGATAAACTTATCACCCAAGAGGTTTTGGAACCAGTTGACCATGCAAAGTGGGAAACCCCTATTGTCACACCAATAAAACCGGATGGGTCTGTGCGAATCTGCAGGGACTACAAGGCAACCCTGAACCATGCACTACAACAAAGTGCATACCCCGTCCCCGTAGTACACCACCTATTGCACTCCCTGGGGGGGGGGGAAGTCTTCGCTAAACTAGATCTCACACAAGCCTACCAACAACTACCTGTAGACCCTGAGACAGCAGAAGCCCAGATGATCGTGACACACAGAGGGGCATTCAAATGCAACAGATTACAGTTTGGGGTCAGCGTTGCCCCCGGGGTATTCCAGAGTTTGATGGAACGATTACTACAAGGGATTAAAGGGGTGGTGCCATACTTTGATGATGTCCTTGTATCAGCCAAGGACAAAAGACAATTGCGTGACCACCTGAGGGAAGTCCTGCGTAAATTCAAGGAAGTGGGACTCAACATAAAAAAAGAGAAGTGCCAATTAGCAGCCAGCAGAGTCGAATTCCTAGGATACCTGATAGACAAAGAAGGGATCCACCCCACTGAGACCAAAGTCAAAGCAATCAAGGAAGCCCCCAGACCAACGAATAAAACTGACCTACAAGCATTCCTAGGACTTATTAACTTTTATAATATGTTCTTACTGCAGAAAGCGACGATTGTGGAACCACTACACTGATTGCTTGACAAAAAAGCAACCTGGGCCTGGGGCAATGGGAGGAAATGGCATTCCGGGAAATAAAAAACCTGATTATATCCGACTGCGTATTAATACAATACAGTGAAACACTTCCAATAATCCTAACCTGTGATGCATCACCTTTCAGTGTAGGCTGTCCTCAGCCATGAGTTACCCAATGGAAAAGAAGCCCCTATAGCATTCTACTCAAAGACTCTATCAAAACCAGAATGGAACTACAGCCAACTGGACAAGGAGGCACTAGCCACTGTCACTGCAATCAAGAAATTCCATGAATACATTTATGGAAGAACTTTCACTTTAGTAACAGACCACAAGCCTCTCCTGGGCATCATTGCAGGGAACAAAGCCATACCAAACATACTATCCCCCCGAATGACAAGGTGGTCCAAATTCCTGGCCGCATACAACTACAAACTAATTTACCAACCCGGAAAGGACATAAACCATGCAGATGCACTAAGCCGCTGCCCCCTACCAGACATAGAAGAAGACCCAGCACCCACCACATACACCCTTTTAATAGAGACACTAGAAAATTTACCGGCAACAGCAGCAGACATCGCGAGGGAAACAATGCGAGACAGACTCCTGGCGCGAATATTAAACTGGGTAAGGAAAGGTTGGCCAGAGACTGAAACTAACAAAGCCGCCAAACCTTTCAAAAACAGACAAACAGAACTTTCGATTATTAAGGGATGCATACTATGGGGGGACTGGGTAGTTATACCTGAAATATTAAGAGAAAGTGTACTAGAAATGCTACATGCAGGGCACCCGGGGATTGTAAAAATGAAATCCTTGGCTAGAAGTTATGTGTGGTGGCTAGGGATGGATAAAGAAATAGGATACCGGGTGGCAACTTGCAAAAGCTACCAAGAATCTAGGCCGACACCTCCCACAGCACCTAAACACGAATGGGAAACACCAAGGGGACCTTGGTCAAGACTACACATTGATTTTGCAGGCCCAACTAAAGGACATACATTCCTGATAGTCGTGGATAGTTACTCCAAATGGCTAGAAGCATCATGAAATCCACCACCACAGAAGCAGTTATTAAGCAGCTCAGGAGGCTTTTCACAACACACGGGTTGCCAGATTTAATTGTATCCGACAATGAGGCCCAATTCATGGCAACACAATTCGAGGGATTTTTAGCTAAAAATGGGATAAGGCATGCACTAACAGCCCCAGGACACCCGTCGACAAACGGACGGGTGGAATGGATGGTAAGATATACAAAGGAGAAATTACAACTAGGGCCAGGAAGAAAAGATAGACAAAATATTAAGTATACAACATATAACTCCCAGTGCAACAACAAACAAGAGCCCAGCCGAACTATTAATTGGGAGAAAACTAAGGTCACACCTAGACAGGTTACACCCCACATACAACCCAGAAAGACCAGTAGACTCTTCTAGCAGAACCCGAACATTCCAAACAGGTGACTTAGTATATGCAAAAAACTCACAGGGGACCCTTTGTGGATACCTGCAAAAATAATCCAGATAACCGGGCCTCAGTCATACAGGGTGGAAACAACTGATGGTATAAACTGGAAAAGTCACATAGACCAGCTCAGATCCAGGTCTATGAGAGATAACAAAAAGGGAGAAGAGGGGGAGACCCCTCACACAGACATAGCATAGCCAAGGAAGCAAGGGGAGACCCCACACACACCCAAAACAGAACCGGAGTGGAAGGGGGAGACCCTTCAAACAAACAAAAGATAAACGGAAGAATAGGGGAAGAACCTTCAAACAGAGACAACACAATCTGGGAAGAGGGGGAAGACCCCTCACAAGAATAAAAAAAGCAAAGGGGGAGGGGGGACCCTCCACATTTAGGAAAACAAACAGAACAAACTCTGACAACTAAAAGCACACAAAAATCACTAAGAAGTGTAGCCCCGGTTGGAAAGGCCAGACACGTACCTGAAACTGAAGAACAAGGCAGCAGAAGCAGGCCGGAACAAATCTGGGAAGCAGGCCCTGGCGGGAGCAGCATACCCAGCTCAACCTTCCAGGAGGTTCCAAGGGAAAGGACAAGAGCAGCGATAGATCCACTGACTGAGCTGCGCAGGTCCAGTCATGCCCATAAAAGCCCCGCCTACTTATGTGATTACGTACAGTAGGCAAGACTGGATTGGGTGGACCAGACCAGGTGGGGAGGGGTGTTAGGTATTAGCATACTTACGCATGATTGGAGGATTCCCCAGTGGCAGGAAATTCAATGAGCTGTCACTGGACACAAGCCACAAGCAGCCAGCTATAAAGGCTGCTGCGGTTTCTTCTGCGAGCAGTTCTTTTTCCTGTATGCCTATGGAGAAAAGCTGTATCAGAACGTTGGTGTCCTGAGTACTTCCACGCGATACAACAAGAAATTAGTGCTGTGGATGTTCAGTACAGCACATAAGGAGCAAACTAAGGCAAGGAACCGTAATGGATTGTACATTCTTTGGCAAAACCAAGTGTACCTGGTTGTCAAACATCTGCACATTGTGCTAGTTGCTTCTCATAAAGCAGCAAAGAACAATCTGGGAGTCTGAGGTACTCAGTCATCAGTGTGGCCCTTAGAAATATCTTCAAAAGTTATTGCTGAATTGTAATTTATAATGTGGCAGGAGAGGGAATCAAATCTGCAGAGAATATATCAATTGTACTGAACTGATTTAAAACGAAAGTCTAATATGATGTAATTTAATGTTTGCCGTGGCCCCATCATTTTGTTGAACTTTGGCCCTCTCAGCAGGCCTCTAAATCTGTATGTAAGTTGGGTATATAGTTGAAAAGTCTGCAAATTATCTCTACATATATTTTGATCTCTAAACATTCTATTCTTTTCCAATGAGAAGTACATTAAGAGGGTTAAGTTATAAAAGACAGTTGCAAATTACTTCTTCTCCAGAGTTTTTTTTTTACATTTATATGCGCCCTTCTCCGAAGACTCAGGGCAGCTTACAATTTTTGGAGCACAACCCAATGCGCTCAGCAATAGCCTTCATTCCATTGTATATGCCTGCTTATTACTAAGCGGCATTTTTACAAGGTCAGCTAATTGCCCCGAACAATCTTGGGTCGTCAATTTACCTACCCCGAGAGGATGGAAGGCTGAGTCAACCTTGAGCCTGGTGGGATTCGAGCCTACAGTAATTGTAGACAGCTGGATCTTAAGAGCAGGCATTTAACAGCCTGAGCCACCAAAGCTCCTTTAAGTTGGGTAGATCCTGTAAGTAAATGCTAGTTTCTGAAGGGGAATGTAAATTAACAGTCATGTGACCGTGGGATTCTGGAAATTGCAGTAAATTTGGGCCATTTGTTGAGCACTCAAAATGCAGTCATGATTGTGGGGAGGATGCCTTGGTGGTGCAGGCTGTTAAACACCTAGCACTTAGCTCCAGCTGCCTGCAATTAGTGCAGGCTCGAATCCCACCAGGCTCAAGGTTGACTCAGCCTTCCATCCTCTTGGGGTAGGTAAATTGAGGACCCAAGATTGTTGGGGTCAATAAGCTGACTTTGTAACAATGCCGCTTAGTAATAAGCAGGCATATACAATGGAATGAAGGCTATTGCTGCGCGCATTGGGTTGTGCTCCAAAGATTGTAAGCCGCCCTGAGTCTCCGGAGAAGGACGGCATATAAATGTGAATTTTAAAAAAAACTTTGAATCTGGGCCATAAGTCCTTTTTTGGGGGTCCACTGTAACTTCAAACAGTTCCTAAGTCAAGGACTACCAATTTTTCACCTAACTTATTCCTCAAGAACCTCCCTTTGTTATGTTTGCTGCAAGTTTTTCACTCACTGTGATTGCAGTAATGGAGTACTGTACTAACACCACACATTCTCCAATTATCTTGTCACTCTGACTAAAGAGAAACTGGAACCATTTGCACAAAAGCTTGTGAAATGAGGAGGAGGGATCTCCTGTTTTCCCCATCCCAAATCTAGGAAAAATGAGGGAGAAGGAGCATAACAACTTGCACCACAGTGGAATTTTACCACTTGGTGTACCAGCTATAGTCAGATACCCAAGAGCATAGCTAAAGCTGGAAATCTAGGAAAAGATCTGTAGGCTGATAACATTTGTGTCAGATGCCCTGCTACTTGATGGCTTAATGGATAAAACTTCTTATAGCACAACATATGCCTTAAATTTGTATCTGGTAACGTTGTTTCAACTTCCTCAAGGGTGGTCATTAGTAGGACTACATCTCTACACAGCTGAGAAATAATATTGTTCCTCTCTTCTAATTATCCTCAAGCAAGATGACCCTTTTCTTCATTTAGTCCAACAATCAGGAATAAGTTATGTGCCTAATTTATTAACTGATCAGGTTCACTGATTACTGAGATGGTGGAAAGGCATTGTGTAATTATGCAACTTCAGATAAAATACCACTCAGGAGGGAACTGAATCTCGGCCTTGTGTGCTGCTGACTCCACTCCAAGTACACTCATGGACTTGAATCTATTTGCCTCAGGTGCCTTGGCTGTGCTGGTATTTATTTGTTTGTTTATTTAATTTATATGCCACACGTCTCAACATCCAAAGTGACTCTGGGCAGTTAGTTAGCTGGGTTGCTGGTGGAGCAGAAACATTCGTGATCCTCCCAAAGTGCTTCTGTGATGTCCTTTCTGGATGAGACTACTTGCTCCTGAAATCCTAGGTGATTTTTCCTTCAGAGTTTTGATAAAGTAATTCACCAGTCTGCTTTTAGGTAAAATAGGCTTCACAAGGAACTGGGCACTGTACCAATAGCTTAAGCCTTAAGAATTTCATGGGACCTTTTTGGAACAATACTGCCACCTATAGGGCATGCATATGAATCTATTCAAAATACGGTAACAGGTCAAAGTACGCAATATTGTACTGTAAATTTAGTAGCACTTTCATGACTAAGCAACTTTATTGGGACATTTGCTTTTGTAGCTCACTTTATCAAAGGCATATAGTGGGTCAAAGTATGGTTCCTGGAGAATCTAAGGGAATCAACCCCAATCTGGCAGGGGAGGGATTATAGCTCCAACAACTTAATATAACTGAATTCAAGACATAATGAAGTAATCAGAAAAACTGAGTAGCCATTTCTCATTGCAATGGAATGCTGTCCATTCTTCTGGTTTATCATTCTTAATACAAATGTATCTCAATTTCATTTGTATTACAGTTATTGAACCTCACCCAGTCCAGTATGGTATCACAGTAACCTATATGAGAGCTGGTGTGATATAGTAGTTGAGGTGCTGGATAATGGTTTTCTATTGTTTGCCATCCTTTCAGGGATTTGGAGAATATTATCGCCTTCCTCCCTCAATTTTTTTTCTTTTCAATTTTCTCTCATGGATCTTAGTTTCTAGTGGTTCCCTTCTCTGAAGCTGTTTCCAATTTTTACTGAAACCTGATAAAAGTCCAGAACCTGGAAAAGGCCACAATATTTGAGATGGGGTCTGACCAATTTAGAATAAAGCAAACTTTCTAGTATTATTTTTTTTGTCATAGCTTTAAATTGCATTTTAATTTTTGGCATTTTCATAACAATACTGGTTCATTTTCAGATTGCACTCAGCTGCTATACCACATTTTCCCCACAAGTGTTAAATCTCAAGCCAAGTATCCCCTATCCTATACCCAAATTCATTTCTTAAGTGAACCTGTTGCATTTATCTCATCTATATTTTAATTCCAATAATTTCCGTCCATTTCTCTACCCTACAATTTTGAATTTTATCTTTATTATTTAGTCTTAGCTATTCCACTCAGTGTTCTGTCAGCAGCAAATCTGATAAATATTCTCTTCAGCGCCTATCTAAGTCATTAATAAAAATATTGAATAATACAAAAACAAGGGATAAACCTTTGATTCCTCTCTCCAATGAGGCAGAGTGATGTGCAACCATTGAGGAGCACTCAATAAGAATTTTGTCATCTCTATTTCCACTTAACTGTTACACCACCAAATTCACACTTAACTAGCTTGATAATCAAATATCATGAGCTACTTAGTCATACTTACTATTATTTACTAGATATACTGTATGCTTTCTTGAAATTTAAATATACTATACTACTCAAATATAATACTTCAAGAGAAAGATGTATGTGTGTGTGTATGTATGTATGTATGTATGTATGTATGTATCTATCTATGTATGTATGTATGTATGTATGTATGTATGTATGTATGTATCAAACTTCTAAACCACCAATCTGCCTCGTAAAGGTTTCTCTAATTTGGACTAAGCAGATCATCCCACTTCAGATCAGAGTGACCAAGGGATGCTGTAATAATTCTAAATTCAGACTTTCCATAAGTGAGGGCAACTTGTTTCCAGCATATACATCTTGCTAGAAGAAAAAAATTGTCATCAATTTACCCTTACATGTTCAAGTAGCATTTCTAACCTTGTCCTTTATAGGAGGCACTAGAACCATGTAAGAGAATAGAAAGTGGTGAAAATTGACATCCTGCTTCTTATGAAAAGAGTTGAAGTTGTCAAAAAATGCAACAAACAATAAAAGGGTTTTTAAAATATATATTCTTAATAAAAGGAAGAGTCAGAAGATCAGCTACTCAGAGAAAGTTAATGCTAGCAACCAAGAAAAAGCAAAGCTACACCGTTATTTTTGAGTACCACTCTAATTATCTCACTAAACAGATGTGTGCAATCAAATACTTTGCTGTGGTATTAAATAATATATTCTAAGTTGTGTAGCTCCCCCAGAGTGGGATTCAAAATTTTTGCTACTGGTTCTGTGGGCATGGCTTGGTGGGCATGGTGTGGCTTGGTGGGCATGACAGGAGAAGGATACTGTAAAATCTCTATTCCCTCCCCACCCCACTAATCTGCTTTCCAGCTCTGTTCTCCTGTTGCAGGGCAACAAGGAAAGCACTCCAGAGGGTTAATGTCATTGCCCAGAAGATCATTGGTTGCCCTCTCCCCTCTTTGGAAGAGCTTTATAGCTCCCACTGCCTTAAGAAAGTTCAAAACATTCTCAAAGATCCATCTCATCCTGGAACCCTTTTTTTGAACTATTACCATCTGGCAGACGGTACAGAATAATAAAAACAAGGGCAAATAGGCTGAAAAACAGCTTCTATCCCAGGGCAGTAGCTCTTTTGAATTCTGCTGTATAGTGCAGTGTTGGTGTGGTGTCGGGGGTTTCCGGTTCAATGTGTGAAGGGTGAAGGATGTGTGTTTGTGTTTATTTTCATGGTCGTGGTCATGATGTGCACTGAAGATGGTGTTTGATTTCATTGTACAAGGTGCAATGAAAATAAACTAAACTAAACTAAACTAAACAAAAGAAGACCTAGCTGATCAGCTGGGACTCGGGAGGCAGAGAATAGATGGGGGCAGGGCCAGTCCGAAGTGGTATTTGCCAGTTCTCTGAACTACTCAAAATTTCTGCTACTGGTTCTCCAGAACTGGTCAGAACCTGCTGAATACCAAGTCTGAACTCTCCATCCTGTTTTAGGTCTTCTTTTGGCAGCAGTAGATATCCGATATCATCTGTTAAAAGCACAGATTGGAACAGTTATGGTCTTGCTTTTATTTTTGGATAGCATTGACCAGTACCCAAAGGGATATCTCCTCACTTCATTGATTGCCCTATGTGTTTGTGAGGGTTTTGATCATGCAAATTGTTCGATCCAGATTTGGAAGAGGTATAGATGGTGTCCCGGATGCAGGTGAGGTCCCAAGTGACTTGGGTCTCAAGTTGGGGACTGGACTAGTTCAGGTTCCTTAAGATGTGGTGGGTGACAGCTTGAGTACAACTTTGGCTGACAATTTTCAGGGACAGTGAGCAGTAACCTGATTGCAATCTCAGGTGAGGAAGTTGCAAATAAGATAAGGCTAAATATATAAACTGTTGGGCTATTAAATGGCCAAGGAAATGGCACATCAATAAGAAACCCATCAAGGAGTTTCAGTCCCTACTCACTGGAACTTTTGCTCTTAAAATGTTGCAACCTCTACATTTTTGTTGGGAAGTTGCCCCATAAGGCCTATGAACAAAGATGACAAGAACTAGGATCTGTTCTTTTGTTCCAGGGTATAGAATAACAAGAGTAGTGAATGTAAATTACAGAAAAGCAGATTCCAATTGAATTTTAGAAAATACTTCATAGCAGCCAGAGGAATTTCTCAGTGGTACTCATTATCCACTCATTATTGATGGGCAGGAAACTCAGGTCTCCCCTTGACCGCCTTCATCCCACTTACACACCCAACGCACCACTAGATTCCACTAGTAAAATTCGCACTTTCACTGTGGGTGATTCTGTTTATGCTAAGAACCTTATGGGTGAACCATTATGGATTCCTGCTGAGATAACCCAAATCACAGGCCCCAGGTCTTACAGGGTACAAACCGAGGATGGTGTCCTCTGGAGCAGGCACATTGATCAGTTAAGATCCAGATTGCCTCAGGAGCATCGCCATTGCTCCTCTCTGGTTCCAATACCTACTGTCTCTTCTAGGGGGGAAGGGGAGGATCATGAGTGTAATGAACAAGCAAGAATCAACCCCATGTGTAATGAGCTAACACGACAGGAACCATCCCAAAACCTGTCACAGTACCAACAACCATTTTCACAAATGGAAGATTGCATATCACTACCTGACTTAGGTGCTGACATTGGTTTGGAGATGGATTGGGAGGAGAGACCAGGTTGTAGTAACCAAACTGGTTCTACCATTTCTAGAAGTCCAAGTAAGGAAATGTCAACAGACACATTTCCTCTCACAAGGTGAGAACCTTAAACATCTGAACCACGTAGGTCTCAACGCACGTAAGAGCCCCACCTATTTAAAAGAATACATTAGATAGATGGGGTTTGAGTATGGACTGAACCTAGTGGGGAGGGGTGTTATGTATGTAGGTTTAAAGTCATTGGTTTAGTTTGAACTGTTCTTGTAAAATGTTAGAAATGATTGGTTTAAAAGTGTGGGAAAACCCTGCACTCTGATTGGCTGTCAACTGCGGCTGCTGGCTATAAGTAGCAGCCGCAGCCCAGCCAAATCGGGTCCGTTCTGAGCTGTAGTCACTAATAAACTAAAGAGCTTGAAGCACTCTGCGTCTGTCTCTTCATGCAAACTTAACAGAAGTATTAATTTAATTTTAATTTAATTAAAGTAATTTAATTAATTTAAGGAACAGGGTCTAAAACTTGGCAAAGTGCTAGTGGACTGAAACAACTGAATAAAAAAGAACACACACTATTAAGAGATTTTGCAATTTTTATAGCAATTATAAAACAAACATTTAATTTGAATTTCAGGCAAAAATGTATTTATTTTGTCAATAAATACACGTAGCATATTGTTAGAATCACCTTAAACAATGGCTGCCCTTAACAGTTTATACACAATCCCAGGAAAAAAATTGTTTGCTTTAAGATGATATATGCTATATGTACATCCTTATAAGCTCTGAATCCTAGTTTATCCTTCTGCTCAGCCCTATAGCTTTGCCTTTACTTGGTTGTTAGCATTTAATCACCTTGACTGAGCAAGTAATATGTATTTTCCTTTTATTATGACATGTAAAAATGTTTTATTGTTTGTTTAACCACCTCATATAAGGAACAGAATGTCACTTTTCATTCGTTCTTCCTTCTTATGAAGCAGGGGTTGCCAACCTTTTGGACCTCAGGGACCACCAAAGTCATAATTTTAAATCCCATGGACCAGAGACCCCTGGGAAAATCCCAAAAGAAGTCTGCAGGAAAATTACCCACCCCGTTTTCCTTCTTTATTTGGGATCACAGGATACTGTCTCCAGCTCTGTTCTTGGAGGCGGGGGAGAGAGAGAGAGGGACTGACTTTTGGCTTCATGCAGGGAAAGCAGCAGAAGCAGCAGAAGTCTTTCTTTCTTTCCTCCAAACTCCGCCAGAAATGAGTCTTTGTGAGACTTGTTGCACTGGTGCAGCCTCTTGGAGCAGGATGCCTTGCAGGGTCCCAAAGACTCATTTCTGGCGGAGTTTGGGGGAGAGAAAGAAAGACTTTTGCTGCTTTCCTTGCATGCAGCCAAAAGCAGCAGATGGCCAGGCCAGGCATGTTCAAGTTCCGGCTCTGCCCTTCCCACCTCCCCTCACTACCTTGTGTTGTTCACAATGCAAGTTCCTGTGGGCCATGTGGGCAGCGCAGCCTTGTGTTCCCGCGCAGCCTGGAATAATTGCTTTGGGGATGCTTTGGGGATGACATTTCTCTGCGGACCACCAAAATTTCCTCACGGACCACCAGTGGTCCTCGCCACTGGTTGGCAACCACTGTTATAAAGGACTAGTGTCTCCTATAAAGGATAAAGTTAGAAGGTGGTATCTGGATGTAAGGGTAAATCACTGACCATCTTTTTCTTCCAGCAAGATTGTATTGCACAAACAAGTTGTTCTTAATAATGGAAAGCTTGAACTTTGGAATTTCGTAATCAACAGGCATTTATGACCATCACTGCGTCCCACACTCATGACTGCTGTTCATGTGCTTTCCAGCTGGCTTCCCACAAGCAGAATCAATGGAGAAGCCAATAGTGGAATTTCAAGTCAGTCATGTGATGTGTTGCTTAATGACCACAGTGATTCACTAAACAAAAGTAACAGCAGGAGGTCGTAACTCAGTTGAGTCATGTCTTAATTACTGCTTTGTGCAGCAATGAAGGTGCCAGTCCCAACTCAAGAATTGTTAAGGGGGGGCTATTTGTATGTTTCATATGATCATCCATATTTACGGCACAAATGACCAGGCTCAAATGATCCTCCTTTAGGCACAGAATAATAAGAGTTGGAAGGGACCTTGGAGGTCTTTTAGTCCAACCCCCTTTTCAAGCAATAGACCCAATACAGGCAGTCCTCAACTTATGACAGTAAAGCCCAACATTTTTGTTGCTAAATGAGACATTTGTTAATTTTGTGAAATTTACCCCATTTTACGCCATTTCCTGCCACCGTTAAGTGAATCGCTATAGTTAAATTAGTGACACATTTGTAAAGTGAATCTGGCTTCCCCATTGACTTTGCTTGTTAGAAGGTCACAAAAGATGATCCCATGACTCTGGGACACTGCAACCATCATGAGTCAGCTGTCAAGTGTCTTAATTTTGAGCATGTGAACCCATGGGGTGGTTCAACAGTGGTAAAAGTGTGAAAAACGGTCATAGCTCATTTTTTTCCAGTGTCGTCGTAACTTTGAACGGTCACTAAGCGGTTGTAAGGCGAGGACTACCTGTACCAATTTAGACAAGCAGTCATCCCATTTCTTCTTTAAAAAGCTGCAGTGATGGTGCGTCCACAAGCAAAGACACAATGATTTGAAAAAAGGCTTGTGTAGGAAAGGTGGAAGGAAAGAGAAGAGGGAGGGTAGCATCAAAGTGGATGGACTCAGTAACATTGGTGATGATTGCCCCAAAGGTGCTTTTTCAGGAGGCAACTGGGCTTTGTTTTTTCTTTCTTTGAAGCCATTTTGCTTCTCATCCAAGAAGCCATTTTGCTTCTCATCCCTCACAGACACGCCTAGGGCAATCAATGAAGTGAGGAAGTGTCCCTTTGGGTACTGGTCAATGCTATCAAAAAAAAGGCAGGGCCATAACTGTACCAATCTGTGCTTTTAACAGATGATATCTGATATCTACTGCTGCCAAAAGAAGACCTAAAACAGGATGGGGAGTTACACAACTTAGAATATATGATTTAATACCACAGCAAAGTATTTGATTCCTGTCTCCTTGCAGGCAGGAATATAAATCCTTCCATTCCGCACTATCCTGTCACAGCTTGAAGAAGCTTCTTGGATGAGAAGCAAAACGCCTTCAAAAGAAAAAAAAACACAAAGTCCAGTTGCCTCCTCAAAAAGCACATTCGGGACAACCATGACTAAGAATCTCTACAGGCTATTGGCGATGACTGCACCATTAGAAGACGTGAAAGACCAGGTTAGGAACAAACCGTCAGGGTGGAAATGTGTCTACGTGGCCACAAGGAATCGAAAGAACTTGATCAATCATTCATTTAGGAATAAATAACCGCTGCTTTAGCATTAAACAAAATATGAACGCTCTCAAATATTAATAACAATTCCGGCATGAATACATTGACACCGTGCCTTCAACAAGCGCGCACGCGCATCTCTCCCTCGTCCCCAATCCATTTCCTCCTCTTTTCTCAGCCCCACCTCCCCGCGCCTACTTGAAATCCCATTTGACTCGCGACAAAGAGACAGGAAAATGACGTAGGCAAAACCTGACGAGGCACTAGATCTAGAAAAGTTAGAGCTACAGAATTTATTACAAGTATTCAGAAACACTTCCAGCTACTGTTTCCGGTTATTTTTTATCGGCGCAAATCGGAGCCATACATCGTTATTATCTATTCAGCGGCTCAACTCTGTGTTTCGGTATAAGAAAACAGCTTTGACACCGTTTTGTTTTCTTCAATTTCTAACTCTATGCACGTTTTTCTGCCCCGAGGACCCCATATTTTTGCCTACACCGTTGCCTGTTTCTTACACCGAAGGGTCTCTATTCAGTGGGGTCCACACACACACACCGCCGATGCTGGCTGCTGAAATAAGAAACGAAATTCAAAAAAAAACTGTTCGCGGTTTGTTGTTATCAGGAATGCCCACTTTTCGGGAGTCTTCGAAACCGGCGATAGAGTCAGGCGGCTGCGAGAGACGACAGGGGAAGACAGAGAGGGCGCGCTGGGGTCCTTCGCGATGTCGGAACAGGAAGTGGAGGAGAGAAGGGGCGTGGCCGTGTCGAGGGCGGGGACTGCTGCGAAGTGAGTCGCGTCCTGAGGTGGGACTGCTGCCGAACGGGACCGCGCCAGGTTGACCCCTCACTCCTGCCGCCTTGGGGTGTTGCCGTTAACGTTCGTGTTGCTGCCGCCGCCGCCGCCAACGTTGTCATGCCTCTCTTCGCCCCCAACCCCTTCGAGCAGGATGTGGGTGAGTGGAACGGGATTTTTCTGCCCGGCAGAAGAAGAGCAGCAGCCGCCTTAAAGGCTCCGGGCACGGCCTCGGGTCTTCCCACCCCCCGGGAGTGGGATCAGCTCCGTCGGCGTAGCCAAGCCCCATTTCCGTCCGCCGAAGACGGGCGCGGGGTGCGGAGGGGTCTGCTTCTCAGTCCCGTCCCAAGACTGTCCTCTCGACAAGGAGGTCGGTCGTCCTGTGAGGAACTGAGTTGAGGCCACCTTTGCGGGGGAGGAAGTGGAGCAAGAGGCCCCCGATACCTGGAGGGAATAACATGGGGTTGTTTCCCCTCCCCACTTCTTTTCCTTAAGAGGCTCAAGTGATTTTGCGAAATACTCTCCTCTGGCTGGGCAAAACCTGATTCTCGTCCTCTTTGCCAGGTCAGACCTGAGAGCAAACGATTTGTCCAAGATTAAGGGTGGATCCTAATCTGGTCTATTATTGTTTAAAAGGAAATCGGCTTCAGGGGAAAAATCCACAGGCCCACCTCTTATCTGTATTATTCACAGTCATATTGCCAGAACTATGGACACCAAATGGCTTAATATCAAAAGAAGTTAACTTTAGATTGAATATATATGTGTGTGTGTGTGTGTGTGTGTGTTATATATATGTTATATATATATATATGAGTTATATATATATAAGATATGTATATATAAGATATATATATATAAGATATATATATATATATATATATGAATGAATTTTATACACACACACACACAGAGGTAAGTACAGTGAGCTTTTTTTTTAATGCTAATAGAGAAGGAATGGCCGCATTTCATTAAAGGATGGTTTCATAGAAAGGAATTTAATTTGCATTCCCAACAGCTAAACACCCTTTGGTGGGTTTTTTTGGTCAGCACAGGTTTATAAGGCAAGAAATGGTCTTTAAAATATAACCATGCAAGTGGAATTAGGAGAGGTGGCCAGTTATGTTGACGATTCAAAGACCAGTTTTGATTGGTAGGAATAGAAGTTAAGTTCTTAAAGGGTCTTAAATAATTGATTGCTGTCTTGATTTCACTATATAGAGCTGTTGCTTGGTTAAACCTCAAAAACAAAGATCTTTATTCCAAAACATAATGATACAAGATTTCCAGGTACTGAAGTTTAACTTCTTAGATTTATTTTGCCCTCTTTGCTGCTTTATACCTTTATTTCAGCTTCTCTTGCTGAGTTGAATTCATGAGAACTGGATCTAAAAGTGAAATAATTCATGACTTTTCAATTTATTTAAAGCTGTGTATTACTGAAGGGGGATTAGTAAGAACTCATACAGCAGTAGAGATGACAAGACACTTTTCTTATTACAGCTGTAAGTCATCTGCATGTTGCAGGATAACATTTCTGATGGGTGAGGGAAATATCCTGTTAAAACTCAGTTGGGTTTACAATATTTTATATTTATATGTGTATAAGTATATAAGGCTTAATAAATTATGTGCTTGAAGATTTGAGTCTCATTTGTACTATACATTATTGTCATGAATTTTTCAAGAAATGTATTTTTCATATCTAAAAATACTTGATCAATTTTTTAAAAATGTCACTAAATCAAAGCTTTTAAAAATTGTACAAGAATGTTCAGAAAAATCAACACAAAATACTTTCAAAAATTAAATGTCATCTTTGAGTTATCCAAAAAAGACATAACTAAGAAAACATTTTTCTTCAGAAGGTACAGTAGATTGATGTGTATTACAGCTGAGAAAGTTGACTTGCCAGTGTTTGCCTCTAGGGGTGAATGTTCTTCATGGGCAAAGAACAGAGACACATAACGGACATATAATATTAAGTTGTAATGTGGTTTAATATTGCCTTTGGTTTAGCTTCACTGAAAGCCCCCAAGAAGGAGCTATTGTTACATATTACAGTGGCTGAATTTGCAAATATATTTGCATATATTTTTACCCTGCAAGAAGCCTTAAAATAATGTTCAGGTTCCTCCATAAAAATGCATTAAAAAAAATCACACACATACACAAAAACCGCAGAATGAAATTCATTTCTGTCCTATCCATGTTTTTCCACAAGTAGCAAGGCATGTAAAGATCCTGAATCCTGGCGTGTAAAAATTCCCATCAGTGTGGATGCTAGCCTCACACTGTGTATAACATTAAAAAAATGGTTATATTTTTCAATCACAATCTCTAATGGAACCGCTAGCGACCTCTTGCGGAATTGTAGTTGAGAAAAACTGGCTTAGAGCCTAGAATATTGGAAGATTATTCTTCAGTGTGTGCAGATGTTAGATTGTATAAGCATTCAAAAGAGATTTTAAATTGAATAGCTGGGAAATTAGCTGCAATTTAATAAAAATTTATGGGCTTTTTATTAAATTTCTGTCAGAAACAATTATGTTTTATGTTAGCTGAAGCTTCCAGAAACAACACAGGTCCCTACTCAGATTTATATACTATGACTAACCTTTTATTAATGAGAAAACATTTACTATCAGAACCATTTTTTTTCTCATGAGAACTTAAATTCTGAAAATGGTAATGTTTTGTTGATGAAAGTTGCAATCCTGTGCATGCTTCCTCAGATTTTATTGATGTAAATTGTTTAACTGCTGTTTTAATTTATGGTGACAAGATGTTTTTAATTCCAAGATCATATTTTTAAATATTTCACCAAGGGAGAGAATAAACAGAGTCAAATGTTAAGCTTTTTTATATCTATAAATGTCCATAAAATATTTAATTCTAGCACAATGCACATTATATATCTTTAGAAGAATCATAGAAACAGTGCTCTTGCATGTTGTTGTTAAAATAAGTGTTTTAAAAGTAGACATTTTAATCAAAAAATCAAAGATAAAATTTACAAAGGTTCTTAGAGATCATCTAGCCCCATGCAGAAATCTACTATTATAGCACCTTTAGCAAATGACCACCCAGACTATTTAAATACAGCACAAAGAAGGGCCTGCTACTTCCTAAGATCTTCCTGGTGTCCACCTCAAATCTTCCTTGTGATTTAAATCCACTATTGCTTGTCTTCCTGAGCAGATTTGCAAGGTGCTTCCTAAATATATTTTTCTTAGTTCTTCTGTGTTGTAGCCTATTACTTGCCAAGAGTCCCTCCTCTTGGAAATACGTTCCATGATCAAACCATTCCCTATGGTACGATCTGCATGCCACCTGTTTGCTTCCAGTATTCTTCTCTATTTTCTTGAACCAAGGAGGAGTGAAAAAATATCACCTGTGTCCTCAGCATCATCTTCTTGGTGCTTTATCATACAGTATCTTCAGGATTGTATCATTTATTCCCATATGGATTAGTGATGGCGGATAATGGTTAGTAGACATCAAGTAGTGGGAGCCTTGTATATGTATGCTGTTTTTATATGCCATCCAGTCTTAAGGACTCTACATGGCTAAGAATCTGATAAAATTACACCTGTAAAAAAAGAAAAAGAGACAAAACCCCAAATATACATAAAGTTAAAAGGTAGGATACATAAAATGTCGACAATTGGCACAAAGGAGTAACTATGGTAATGCTATTGTTATATTTTTAATCTGCTGTCAGTTCTGGATAAACCAGACTTCCATGACTAGATGAGCTAAATCTACTTTATTGTAAGACTACATTAACACAATTTTACAAATCTGAAAGTACAAAAGTCCAACCCCAGTTTTAATGGCTTGATCCATTAGGCTGCTCTTTCTAAATTTCTTAATCTGACTATTATATCACTGAGAGCTCCTGCCTTGTTTGTCTGATTGTTTCCTGGGCAGCATTTCTTCCACATTCCTCAAGATTATTTACCCATTTCATTACCCTTGCCCTTTATATAGGTCAACTATATATAGGTCAACTCAAGGCAGTGAACACATCTAATACTCTGTGCCTCCTATTTCCCCACAACAACAATTTTGTGAGGTAGGTTAGACTGAGAGAGTAACTGGCCCAAAGTCACTCAGCTGGCTTTGATGCCCAAGGATGGCTAAAACTCACAGCCTCTTGGTTTCTCAGCCACTACCATAATCACTGCACCAAACTCAATAAAAGTTCAGACGTTCTCACAGGAAGATACCAAGGTTGCAAAACATCTGAGACAAATAACACACTTGTTCTTAGTGAACTTGCAGACCGATTACCTCTCCGCTCCCCAGCAGTTTCAACATATGTTAAAGAGAAGTAGAAGAAAGCAGAGCCCTTAGCCACTTCATAGACTAAGGTTGTCTTTCCATCACATTTGAAACTGGTCCTTCAGGAAGGAAGGCAACTACTGCAAGATAATGGCTCCCGCAATCATACTGAAATCCAGTGACACATCAAGAAGGACCGTGTTATATTTCCCAATTTCTCAATAGGTTGCCCATAAGCATAATGCAAGCACGACTGCTGTAACTTGGCCTTAAACTTGGCTCTGTAAATCCAAATAATCCCCTTCCTTTAGATCTCAGTGGAGCTGTGGGTCCACCATTCTCTCTGCACTTGCTCCCAGAAAGATCTGAATTGTAGACAGATCTGAAATGTTCCAGAACAAATAAAAGTGATATAACAGCCCCCTCACAGAAAGAAGCATTGATTATTACTTGACTACAACTTCCTTCCACCTCATAAGAGGCCTCTACCATTCCTCCAAGCAGGATATGATGGAAGTGACTCTAAAGAAAGTCCTCATGGGTTCAAAGCCCTTCACGGGTTCAAAATGATCCCAGGTCACAAGACAAAAGCCCCAGTCACTTCTACTGGTACTGTCCTGTTGGATTCAAACACTCTTTCGTTACAACTTGAATGTGAATCCCAGAAAGAAGCTCACACTGTATAAAACACCCTGAAGCTTGTAGTAACTCCTCCAATATAAATTGAAAAGCTCTGGAATATATTCTGAAGCTCCAAAGAAAAAGACTTATCTTGGCTAGCGTTTGTTTTTCATACCAAATTCTTCCGTTTTCTCAGCCTCGCTTTGTTTGGTTTTCTACAGGCTTCTTGGTGCTATTATCCCCCCATAAGCACTTCTGTATGTGATCAAGAATTCCTCATCTTCCCTGATAAATTGGGGAATGGACAGGTTCACTTCTACACTTCTTCACTTTTCTTTCAGGAAAGCAATCAACTTAGACCTTCTTCTTGTGTAGTTCTTATCTTCTCCAGAGAGGAAAGCACACATGTCCCCAACAAGTCATGAGAGCAATTCTCTTTGTCTATAACTGGCCCTTCAGGAAGGAAGGCAACTGCTGCAAGATAATGGCTCCCGCAGTCGTACTGAAATCCAATGACAGATCAAGAAGGACCATGTTGTATTTCCCAAATCCCATTTCTCAATAGGTTGTGTTCCTCAGATAAACAGAGGGAGGGGAAAAAAATCTCATTAAGATCCTCAGTTATATTCCACAAAACAGCCATACAGAACATTCGATGAATTGTCCCTGCCATTAGCTTTTGAGAGGAACCGTCCAGTGGACTTTGTCACCAAATTTTTGTTTGCTTTCCCTATTTGGTCACTTGGTAATTTTGTTATTTCTGAAATGGATATCTTCACTTGATCTTTACTAAGGAGTGAATGAGGTTCAGCACATTTGAAGGGCATTGAGTTGGGGAAAGTTGCTTTACAAAATGTGAGAATGGATTGTCCTGCTAGAAATTCAGCTTGGTATGATAAAGCTGATATATATGAAGTTCAGTGTAAATGGACTTCTATTTTTTTACATGAGCCACTCTTTTTTAGTCAACATTATCAAAAGCTCATGTGTTAACTTGTTTGTTTTAGTGACCCGCTTGCTCTCAATCTACAAAATGCTACTTAAAATGAGTTGATGTAAAATTGTAAATCTTTCTTTGCTGTTATACTGAGCCTGATAAATATATTTTGAGTTTCTTTCAACGTGTGGAACCCAAAGTTGTAAACAAGCAGCTTGAAGGATGGCATGCTAAAAAATCCTCTCGATTTAGAAGATAGAAGAAGACGCTTATTTAGCCCTTAGTAAAAGCTAACACATTTTTCAAAGAAAAGGTATTTTCTGTTGTTCTCAGAAATCTCATAGGGAATATTCTGTTGTAAAAATCCTTAATCTGAATTCTATTGTAATGAATAATTTAATATCGAAATAGGTGCTTTTTTCTTGAAAAATGTAGCATAGCAGCGAGATAGAGGGACAAGTAATCTTGCATAATACATCTGCTATTTTGAATCTACACCCATTTGGCTTCAAATGATTGCCCAAGTTGTATCTTCTGCCAAGGAACGCAGGGCTGTTGTTCTCTTGGCTCCCTTAGTAGACTTTGATTCTATTGATCATGATGTCCTTTTGAGTGATTGAAATTGCAATGGTTTCAGACCTTTAGGTTGGTTAAACTGACATAATGATTGGTTGGTTAAACAATATAATGATGTTGGGAGCTTCTAGTCGTCTTCATGGATTTTGAGGTGCCATAAATTTAATCTTGTGGCTTTTCAGTTTTTCTGTGAAGATATAGAAAACAATCATTTGAAGACTTAGATGATACATTTGTTAATAATACATTGAGGAATTTCTGAAGTATGATCTAAAAGCCTGGGGTGGGGAAAAATGAAAGTTAACATGGAAAATATACAGGAATTGTTATTAGTTTGACATACCTCTACTATTACTGTGCTGGTTATTTACCCCCTCTCAAAACAAATTTAAAAATTTACCTATAATATGCTCCCAAAATGCATGTTTTTTTAAAAAGTGAAAGATACAAAAAATGCGGAAATATAAAACAAACTAATATAACAAATTTTCTTTCCAATGCTGCAATATCAGTTTTTTTGCAATAGTAAGGGCATTGAAAATCTATTTGTGTTGCCCAGTTGTCAAATTCCATGCAATAGCTATGTAATTCAACAGAATATTATCCTTTGAAAATTTTAGTTTTTGTTGCCCAATATTGATTATTTATATAGTCCACCATTTTTTCCCAAAATATAGTAAGTATTGGACATTGTAAAAACATGTGTTTTAAAGAAGCATTATCCTTATTATTTCTCAAACAAAATGCTATCTCTTTTTGGAGAATGTATGTTTTTGCATAAAATTTATTTTAACATTTGGTCCTTTTCTGTTATTTTAAAATCAATAAAATGTAAATATATAAAACATTACTTATGATACATTACTTATAATATTACTGTATCCATAGATCCAACAGTCTTCAGTAACTATCAGTCATTCTTTAAATTTCCCTTTTAGGGGAAGGTTTTTGAGAAGGTGGTCAGCCTACAGCTGATAAGAACCTAAGAAATGGATTATCTAGACTTGTTTCAACCAGGTTTCAAGCTGGGATTTATTACTAAAATAGCTTTGGTTGTGCTTGTTGATTTGCAAACAATGGAACATCCCATCAGTGGCTAGAAAGGGCTGCCCATTGATCATAGCAGCCCAAGAACAGGCACTAGGCAGTAGATGATAGAAGCAAGGATTTACCACATTAGATAAGACCTGAGGCCCAAAATATGCAAAGAGGCCTCAAAGAATTTCAATAAATAGTTGTAGGGGGTAAGATGCAGGCAGGAACACCATACATCAAAATGGCACGATCTAATACCTGGCATTGTATACAGGAACATCCCCACAGGCTAGATCCTCCTAAATCTAGATGGGAACTTCTACAGAAGGTTGTGGAGAATAGCAGGGATAGATTCTGTGGGATTTCTAGATTCAATGGACAGGCAGGTAGTGGTCAATCAATTGGGACATTATGGTGGTAGACTAAGGACTAGAAGACATTAGTACTGATAGATGAAGTGATGCCAAGAGACAGCAGTATCAGAAAAAAAGAGTATAAGAATCTAGAAATATACCAGGACCTAATGGAGGAACTAGGAATGATATGGAAAGTAAAGGCTAAAATGGTCCCAGTGGGGTAGGAACATCCGGGTCTATGACTCCTGGAAAGTGGCTCCAACAGATCCCAGGAAGAACGCAGTGTGAGGAAACAGCTAAGATACTGCACAGAATCTTCATTCTTCCACATCTCTGGTAGAGGACCCAAGATTGAAGAAGGCATACCACCCATAGGGGTGAGAAAGGATAATTTTTTAATATATAATATTTATTTAAAACATTTTTAAAAGAATAAAAACAATAAACTTTTGAAAGAATAAGGAAAAATAGTAAGTAGGAGAAAATACGAAGAAAGAAATAAGAGAAGAGAAAGAAAACAAAAGTTATAAATAAGCAGCTTCCAATTTTCTTAACAGCTGTTAGAAGTACACTTATATTTCACCCTTTCTAAGAGGTTTCACAATTATTCAGTGTCTATCACCAATAATGTCTTTTATTCTTAGGGATTTTTAATTGTGTCATTGAATGAGGAGATGTATCTGTGTGTGTGTGTAAATTTGTTTTTAAATTTATTTTAACAGTGAGAATAACATTTATACTTGCTGGGAGATTAGAGATTAAAATTATTAAATGACTAAAAAATTCCATTCTGTAGGTAGTATTGCTTCTAAAAAGCTGCATTCAATTGTTTATTTTGTCAAACATGAAGAATTGATGCTAATACACCCCCAAATACAACTCATGTTGATAATATGAATAACTTGCTTTTTCACTTGATAGTGTACTTTATTCACAAAGTGGAAATATTGTGCTTATGTTTAATTTCCTATGTGAGAATGAATGCTGGTATATGTTCATACTTTGATCTGTCGATGCCACATAAATCAACTGTCAGATTGAGAAGAAAATAAGACAGTTATTTGTAGACTTCTAAGAGATAAAATATGAACATTCATATTTCTTCAATATGAAGAAAACATATTTTCTTTCAAACTCCAATCTGTTATAGCTTACTATTCATTTGAAATTGTAATGTTGGGATTATTTTTTCCACTGCACTGAAGTAAAACTGTCCAATTTTAAACATAGAATGCAAAACAACCTTGCTTTGTGAATTTAGGATTCTAGTAGAATAGTGAAAGTACTTTTTAAGCTAGCAACCATTTCGGACAGAAGATGCTTGTATCCTGCCTGAAAGGCTGTTGATTTTTGTATGTTATTTTTGTCTACAGAAAAGGCTACAAATGAGTACAACACTGTTGAAGATTGGGCAGTTATTATGGATATTTGTGACAAAGTTGGAAGCACTCCTAATGGGTAAGACCCACCAGCATCTTGAATGTCATTTTGTAAATACTCTGATTAATTTGTGCTTTCTGCCTAGATCTGTCATTTTAAACTTATATGCATATTTATATATATGCTTACTTATAAACATTCATATATGTACACACCAACACACATACTCCCAGACACAGAGTGATTATGCTACATTATCTTGTTTAAAAGGTTGTGGGGAGAAGTAAATCCACTTTATACCAAATCAAAATGTGTACCTTAAAACTAGGTCACTTTAGAAGATGTCCAGAACAGAAAGTAGCTTTCGTATGTGTTATGAAGAAGGACAACCAGTCAGTCCTAAGGGGAACATAAATAAAAATAGCAAACTTTTCTGCTAATCTTTAGTTCTATTCTCAGAAACTGGTTGTTATTAATTTCCACTGTTAAGTAGTTATTTTAAAAAAAGGCTCATGAAATGCTCGAAGTTAGACTGGACTAAAAAAGTAAACTATGGATGGTTGAAAGACACCAGCGTCTGCTTTTATTTGAATAATAAAAAAGTATTTCAAGTAGTAATTAGCATGCCGGGGCTGTTTTGCTTGTAATTGTGTTTGTGTGTTGTTCTATAGGTTATTGTTGTCTAAACTAGACACATGAAACATTTCCAGGTGATTAGGCCCTTTCGCATTACCTTTTGTATCAACATGTAAGAAGGTGACAGGTTTGCCTCTTGTTGATTGCTGCTATAATGTCTATGTTCATATGGACCCAGTAAAACAAAACTCAGCCATTTGTGAATCCCTAGACACATAGAACCTGTTAGTATACTCTGTACACATGCATTCAATCCATGCTGAGACAGCACGTATGATTCTGCTGCCATTCCCTGCATTACTGTTAGCCTTTTAAGATAGGCTAGTTAAGGAAAGCTGTCCTTCTTGACAGCTACCAGCAGCAGTGTTACTGCTCCCTCCCTCTCTGCCCCTTCTAGAGAGGCAACTTTAATTTTCTTTTTTGCACAATCTTGTTTCCCAGACCGAGCTCGTGTTTTGCTGGCTGCTACACTCCTCCATCACAACCATTTCCATGACACTCTACAGTAGATATTGGAGCCACATCAGTTGTCATGTTATAGCAGCTATTGTGTTTTGTAAATTATTGTTTATGCCTTGGTTTTTGTGTGAATTCAGTTACAGTTCAGTTATTGAACAAACTGATGTGGGAACCCTGACCAAATCAGAAACTGAACAATAGCCTTAATAAACCATGATTCGAGCTGAAGCGTTGAAATACTTAAATAATTGAAAGCTACCTATTTTATCCTGGACATTTTCTCTTAGAGATAGGTCTATTGAACTTGCTTTGCAGGATATGATTGGGTTTTGAGGTTGAAGTATTAGAAGTGGATCTTTTGTGTCACTAATAATAAAATGATGCCCCAAAGCTCTTTCTTCAATGTCTTCTTTCTGGGACTTTTTGTTCCCTTTTAAGTTACTAAAATAAGAGACTGACACAGATATTATTTTATCTAGAGCAAAAGACTGCCTCAAAGCCATTTTAAAGAGAGTAAATCATAAAGTACCCCATGTTGCACTGCAGGCACTAACTGTAAGTATGCACATAATTTATTCAAGGGTGAAAATTCTCAGGTTCTTAATAAAACAATCCTTGTGAACTTTAAAAAAATAATCTATTGATATTGATGACTAAAATAATATTTATCTTATTTATTTCTCAGTATTACTGGACTGTTTTATTCCTATCCAGCTCTAGTGGGGAGGGACTGATTAGGATTAATATCCTTATAATTGTTTATATGGGCAGCTTTTTGCAATTTATTGTGAATGGTCTCATTTATTCAATTCTGTTCTCATTTTGTTAGCTGTTGGGAGCCTGTGTATCAAATTGTGGAAAAAATTTCCACTTAGAAATCTGCTCGCGTGACTTTGCCAGTGAAGTGCGTGTCATAATAAACAAGGTAAGGTTTTTAGATGTGTCATGTTTAGAGAAAATAAATAAAAAAGTGTATTGATTGTTTCACCGCACTTATGTTTTGCATTTCTAATATTAACTTAGAATATAGAAATGAAATAAAGAAACAATACGGTCTTGATGTAGAGAAGGTAAAGCTGTACAAAATTATGGTGTTATACTCAGAAGATTTGCTTTCATCATGACTGCTACAAAGAACATTTAATTTTTGCAATATCTGAACTGACAGCTTCCGCAGAGGAACAACAGATTGCAAAGAAAGGTTGAATATTCTCTCCTATGCTGTGTTACAGTTAAAACAGCAGGAACATTTCATAATCATTTGAACAGTGAATTATGAAAGTGGCACAGATACATCATCAGTGTTTAGGATAGTACCGTCAATGTGGAAAGTCGGATTCGCTTATCAGCCACAAAGTTTATTTAATTGTAGTGATTTGCTTAATACCATGGTGACAAAGGTCGTAAAATCGGGCATGGCTCACTTGACTGCCTTGCTTAGCAATGGAAAAAAAGTCAAGGACCAGCTGTAGATAAAAACAGAACCCAGAGTCACTTAGTGAGGTGGAGAGAGATTGTGGACTGTTTAGAGACAGTATTGTTTTGACAACATTTAGACTGCAGAAGGTCAGCCAAAAAGATAGGGATAAGCAGGGTAATGCAGGGTCTCAATCTGCACCCACTGAGGTTTGTTGGCTGTTTTGAGAATCGTACACAGGTGTTGGAACTAAACAATTGGTTAGATCCAGAGCTACTCACATCACTCCTTGTCCTCAAATATATCATGAAGTGCCTTATGGTGTCATTTGGGAGATTGTGGAGTTGCTATCACCTGAAGGGGCTTCCCAGAAACCGGCAGCCTCTCAATTCCTTCCTCTCCAATTAATTCTTTCTAGAGACTTACTGCTGATAAGTCAGTATGGCCATGTGGGGGATGTAGCTTATATTAACAGATGAATTGTATGTTATCTGTAAAAAAGACTCTGCTAGAGAAATGTCAAGTCATTGTTTGGGTCCAGATTTCTGAAAAGAGGAAGGAGAATTTAAAAAAAAAACTATTTGTGCTGAAGCATTAGGTTACCCAGTTCATGCATCTGAACTGCGAACAGGTAGGAACAGTCTCTTCCTGGAGCCAACCTGACATAGACTGGCTATTTCTGGAGCCTAGGAACTGGCTGCCAAGTTGGTTGGGCAGTTCCTTTATATAGACCTACCAAGAGCTTTATTTATTTCTGTGTTCATATTTACATCCTGCCTTTTCTTCAAGAGCTCCGGGCAGCATACATAGGAGCTTCTTCCAATATTTTCCCACAACATTAATTTTATGGGGCAAGTTGGGCAAAAAGGGAGCAAAGGGACCAGATCCATTTTCCTGTGGCTGAGGATGGACTTGAACATGGGCCTCTCTAATGCTAGTTCAACTCTTTAATCACTACATTACATTAGCTCTCATTGGTTTTTATATTGTGAAGCTAAGTCTTTTAATCTCTGTGTTAAAATACATGTCATCATACAATGGTCAGCCATCTCTAATATCATTTTTTAAATTTTTCTGTTAAACATGTCAGATTGTAGGTTTTCTTCGGACAACCAACTTCTTTGGCAGTTTGTTTTGTCAATTATTTGAAGCTAATTTTGCTTCTGCCTATTGTGCTTTCCTTTTTTAGGCACACCCTAAAGTATGTGACAAATTAAAAGCTCTAATGGTAGAATGGTCAGAAGAATTTCAGAAGGACCCCCAGTTCAGCTTAATATCAGCCACCATTAAATCTCTTAAGGAAGAAGGGATTGTGTTTCCTACAGCTGGGACACAGGTAAGAGGTTAGAATTCATTTATGCCTACAAAAGTTTGGGGTTTGGTGCTAACAGGAGAATGACTGAATTTAAATTTTGAATGTGACCTCTATCCACATTCAGTTATTCAAATTTAATGGCATCCACCAATACAAATTTTTCCACAAGCAGTCCTCACACAGGTACTACAGAGCTGAGAAATGCTCTGTGGTGCACAGGGCAAATGGGCCTTGGGATGAGTAGATGCTCATAATACATTATTATGCCTACTATATAATATACACAATATGTATGTAAGATTATTTGCTTCATAAACACTTTAAACGTTGATTGGAGTCTTTGCAGAGTTGGATAATACTCTGTGTTGAAGTGGGAATGATTACTGTAGAATATTAATCCTGCTTTTGAAAATGTGCAGAAATAGTTTTCAGATCTAAAATGCAGTTGTATTAAATGAAGCACTAAAATGCTTATAATATTTGTGTTGCTTAGACAAGGAGTGTTTTGTACCAAATCCAAATGTATAAGAGCAGATATAGCGCAGCTTTAAAAACAAGGACATATGGTTTATCCATATTTGGGTTGTTTGAGTGGACCTGGCAAATATCGACAGCCATTTGCTGTGGGAAAATGACTTAATCTAACAGGCAGCAGTCTTTCTCCAGGACCAGCTCAGCCTATTACTCCATTTGTTTTTGTTTCATGACCGGCTCAAGGTTGACTCGCCTTCATCCTTCTGAGGATCCAGATTGTTGTGGGCAATATGCTGACCTTGTAAACTGGCCAGAGCGTGCTGTAAAGTCCTATGATAGATAGATAAGTCTTAAGTGCTATTGCTATTATTATTAATAGTCAATATGTGACTTTGGTTCATTCCCAAAAAATGATAACTGCTCCAAGCACCTGTTGGGTATGATTCCTATGTTTTCTGACTTTAAACAATTAAAAAATATTTACCACAAGGTAAGCTAAAATAACACCAGTATTGTTTTCAAAGTGCAGGCAAATATAGAACTTTTCCCACTTGAAGTAGCATGTTTATATTGCAAGTATATTTACAGAGTCCCTCGGCTGCTGCCAAGAATGGTGCATCATCAGGCAAAAGCAAAGAAGAAGAAGATATAGCTAAAGGTAAAACTTTAGTCATCAGTTCTTGAGTGATAACAATATTTTACATGTTTCTAAGTTTGTACTTGGGAACATGCTTGATGGTTAAAATGTGTGACATTCTCCGTTGAATACCAATTCAAATTGAATCTTTGCTATATAGCCAGTAGTAGCAAAGGAAAGTTTGAACAATTGTATTTTTTAAACTTTGTGAAGGAAGCTATAAAGGAAACAGATGTATCTCTCAACAAATGCATTTTTAAAAATGCTTTTGATCTGCTTGGAATTCTAAGGTTGTTTGCCATTTCTTAAAACAATTTCCAAAAGTATTAACATTTTATATTACAACTTGCCAGTTTCTGACTCTGCTATTTTTAAATATTTTACATATGTTTGGTTTTGAGTTATTAGATGCTTATAACCCCAGCTAACAAATAATAAGTATAATTATTTGAGTTGGATTTGATTTCATTTACACAATATAAATTGTATATGGATTTCCTCAAAACAGTTTTTAAGAATTCTTGGCTTACGCTTTGTGTATTGAGTTTTTCTTGTTGCCTGGTTTTGAATCTTCATCTTTTTGACTTGTTCACAATTCATAAGCTAAAAACTCTCATCACAGAAAATTTCAGTCATATTGACCCTATTAATTAGAGGCATTAATGCTCTAAGAATTATATGTGACTTAATCATGCTTTTAATAGCTGTGTATGATTCTGGTCACTGAGAATTCACACCAACATGATGACACTTAATCAGTCAGACAGCCTTGGCAATTTTGTTCAAATCCTGCTTTTGGAAAATGTCCATATATATTTGGATGGGACCATATAACAAATAGGTTCAGTCAATCTCTAAGCAGTTTACAGGCTATGGTTAACCTATGCCTTATTTAATAGTTAGTATATGAACATCTATATTTATTTTACTACAGTACTTTAAGGTGTTGACTTTGTATATAATTATAACTACTTGTATGGAAGGCTGCAACCTGTTTTGCCTTCCTCCCCCTAGTTATACTGTAACAACAACTAACTTCCTACCTCGACAACTTCAATTTTCAATCTATAGTAATGGTGATAACTGTGAAGCATTTTGAGAAATTAGCATCTTGTTTCCCACAGTCAGCAGAGCTTGGATGTACTGAGTGGCTAGATTCAGTCATCATGCTAAGTTTAACTGTGGTTTACTGAGTAAAAGACATGGCTGTATTCACACAGCTCACTAAACTAAAACTAAGCAAACCGCATGACAGCTTTCTTAGGTTTTCTGGAGCATGTTTACAAGTAGAGTTTTTGGAATGTCCCAATCATTTTCTAATCTCAGCATTGGGATGCACCTCCATTCACAGATCAATTCATCCAGAATTGGCTATATGTACTGATAGTCCTCGAGTTACGACCACAATTGAGTCCAAAATGTTTGTTGCTAAGTGAAACATTCGTTAACTTTCCTCCATCTTAGATCTTTCTTGCCACAGTTGTTAAGTGAATCATTACGGTTGTTAAGTTACTAATCTGATTGTTAAGTGAATCTGGCTTCCCCATTGACTTTGCTTGTCAGAAAGTCGATCGCATGACCTTGGGACACTGCAACTGTCATAAATATGAGCCTGTTGCCAAGCATCTGAATTTTGATCACGTGACCATGGGGATGCTGCAACAGACGTAAGCGTGAAAAACAGTCATAAGTCACCTTTTCAATGTTGCAACTTTAAATGGTCACTAAATGAACTGTTGTTAAGTCGAGGACTACTCGTACAGAGTTCTGAATGAGCATCTTTGTATATTTTTGATGCCCGAAGCTAAAGTCAAATGAAAAGACACTTAACTTGGAACATTTTAGAGAGCTTTGTGCTAAATCATGCCTTGCAAGCAATTCACATAATTTTAACTGGTATAAAATGTGCTTCTGTTCTTCAAATTTGTAGCTATTGAATTATCTTTGCAAGAACAGAAGCAGCAGCAGCAAACCGAGACAAAATCTTTATACCCATCTATAGACGTTCAGCATAGCCATCAAAAGCTCTCAAGAAAAGTGCGAGCCTTGTATGACTTTGAGGCAGTCGAGGATAATGAACTTACCTTTAAGAGTGGCGATATTATTGTTGTTTTGGATGACAGGTATGTTTGTATTTTTATTATTTGTATTCAGATAGGGATTTATTGAACTTAAATCTGTCTTTTAATATGCTACCTGCACTTTGAACAACCGCTTCAGTGATTATTTCCAAACTTTTCTATCAACAAGGTTAATTCAGTTCAATAAACTACAATTTATTTACTATTCAGAAAATTTCCATAGCCATCATTTTCAGTAAAAATTCACTCCCCTTATTTGAGTATAAATTCAGTGCAGATTCTTCAGCACTCAGAGAGATGTGGTTTCATTGTTAGTTAGGATATACCATATAAAATTATTTTGTTAGGCCTTTTTTTCCAGAATAACTTTTACCAAAAAATAGAATAATGATCTTAGAGCCAACCTGATGACAGTCAAGTTTATACATATATTTGTAAAGTTATTAGAGACCAAAGACATTCCAATTTAATTATTGTTTATGGCTGCTTGGAGAATATTTTTGCCAGGAGGTTCTGAAAGAACAGTTATCAGCAGCTTTTGCAATTATATTACTCCATCAGCTCACATTCCCTATTAATTGAACTTTTTGCCTTTGAAGTTTTAGAGAGAAGTTACTATCCTGATTTTTAACTTATTTTAACTATTAGCAAATAGAATAGCAAGTATGCTGATCAGTATATGCTTGAGCTTTATTTTTATGAAATACTTGTTAAAATGAAAATCCAGCTTAAATTTTAGTCTTTAAAAATGATTACTTTTTAATTTGCCTTGTCTGTAAAAAGTTATCAATTTTTTAAAAAGGTATAGGAACCACTCTTTCTTATTCATGTATAGCTGGTACTGTTTGTGCATTTAAGTCATGACCTACACCTTGTAATAAAGAGAAAAGGCCCAGGATTGAAAACTATTGTAATTGCTATAACTCTATCCCACTTCCAAAGTCTATTTAGAAAATTATTGTATTGGATGAATTGGCTCTTTCTGAGCCAGATGAAGGTTCAAAGAGAAAAAAATAGGCATTGCTAAGAGCTGTTTCTCATTAGTTTGTATTTCCTAATGGATAGGTTCTCATTGACATCTTTATAGCCATAACTTTCCCCACCCTTGTGTCCTCTAGATGAATTGGAATTATAACTCTCAGAATCCTTGTAATTACAGTCACAGCATATATTGAAAACATTAAATTGAGAAGATGACATGCATCCTTTTTTTAACCTTGTAAAAATGAAATGACAGCCATTTTGGTGAAGTGGTGAAGTAGTGAAGGCACTAGGCTAGAAACCAGTAGACTGTGCATTCTAGTTCCACCTTAAGCAAAAAGGCAGCCGGGTGATCGATGATTTTATGCTGAGGGTGGAAGAACAAAAATCTTAACATCAGGTTTTTATTTACATGTGTGTGTTAAAATATCCCTTTTTTTAAAATTGTGCAGTGATGCCAATTGGTGGAAAGGAGAAAATCACAGAGGAATAGGATTATTCCCTTCTAACTTTGTGACTCCTAATTTAAATGATGAGCCTGAGACAGGTAAATTTAACAGAAATTTGATTTTCAGAACACTTCGGGTATCATATATGTAATATCATCCCATTTTTATTGAGGAAACTACTAAAAAAACTGAATGATTTGTCCAAAGCTGCTAAGAATGCTGGAAAGTTTTCTGCCTTGTAATGCCCACTCCTGTTCTAATTGTTAACTCACTGTTACTTAATGTTCAATAATCAGAAGGCCTCGCACTTGCTGAGAAGTAATTTGTCTTGTGTTTGTTAATGGTGTATTGTTCTGGAGCTGCATATGGAGATGATACGAATTGTATTCATGAAGAAAGTTTATTCTTAAATGTCATGTTCATGATCTAGTGTTTTTACTGTTGCCAGACAAAAGTATTCTAATATCATGAGTCAGACACTGCTATAATCATGATTTATAGAGTAATTTGCTCTGAGTTATGCATTTAGATACAAAGTGCTTTTATATTTTAGAAGAAATAGTTTGAAATCACACAAACAGAATTTAAAACTTATTTTCTCTGTGTTTATATGTTCTTCACCAGGGGTTTCCAGCCATTTGGGTTAATGAAAAATATCCAAAACTACCAAAACATATATTGAATATCCATGGATTGATTAGGTTATTAAGCCAAACATCTCAAGCATCAGGGTTATTAAACTATGAAATACCTTCCAGCCTTTATATTATCTTTATCCTGATATTTATTTCAGTCTGTAACTTTACCCTGTGTTGCATAATGTATGCCACCCAAAAGCGTTTGTTTTTTTGCCTCTGCATCCCTTAGGGTTTCTTGCCACACAGTACTTTACAAAGATACCCAAATTAGATTAAAAACATTGAAACAAGTACTGAACATGATCCCTTCTGTACTAGCTGTCTTGACTGAAAAGCTCAATTTCCAAAGTTTGCCCATCTTGCTGTTTGTTTGTACACAGTAATCTTAAGTTGTTAATAATCCAAGTTGTTAGGTCTGTCTTTGAATCTGAACATGGGGTATATTGACAAAAATTTATTGTATGCTGAGAAGCTAGATTTGGAGGAAGGCTAATGTTGTCATGGTCTTTACGCAGTGCCTGTAGACAAGGATGCTTCTGAAGACACTACTGAAATTACAAAACCTGAGCCAGAGCCAGTGTACATAGATGAGGTATGCCTTGGCTTTCCACCAGCATAATACATTTGAGGCAGCTTTTTCTTTGAAGAAGCTACCATGTCCCCTTGTCACAAAATAAAGTTTATACTGGGTTTTGAGAATTTGAACTCCCAATTTGAATATCTTTCTAAATATGTATTTCTCTGTCTTCCAGAATAAGATGGATAAGACACTGCAGTTACTTCAGAGCATAGATCCAACAGATCCTAAATCTGATTCTCCTGAACTTCTGGATTTAGAAGGTATCACTACTGCTAAATATGATTTTTTTTTAAAAAAATCCTAATACAGAGCTATTGTCATTTTCATGTTTTTCATTTGCTAACCCAAGTCTGAAAGGCAGGTGAAATTCTCCTTTTTTTTCCGCACGCTAGGCAAATTATCCTTGCATTGCATTCACCTCAGTGCTTTTATTTATGAGCAATTAACCGATCAGATGTTTGTATTTTACTGTTCATAGATGTCTGTCAACAGATGGGTCCCATGATAGATGAAAAGCTAGAAGAAATTGATAGGTAAGGCAATTGCGTAATGCTTACAAGTAAAAAAAATGCAATTTATATTTCAGTAGTACAGTACATGAGCAAAAAATAAGATGGGTCATCAAACAGCTTCAAAAATTCAGATATCCTACATAGTGTAATAATTGTGAAAACTAAGCCCAAAGGACTATGTGTAGTTTGTCATATGCAAACTGGCATATGACATATTCAGCAGTTAATAATTTATTTCCAAGGATTTTCATTTCTAGGCTGAAGTTTTACTGAGGGTGCTTTATGCTCTCTGAGTTTGGTTGTTTTTCTTGCTGATGTTTCATTCATTTCATCATCATGCTAGCACTTGAGTAATGAAAAGTCAGCAAGAAAACAGCCAAGCTCAGAGAGTACCGAGAATTCCTCATTTGAACCCTGAGCTGCAAATATTCTTCCTTATGAAGTTTTTTTTATACTCAAATTAAACAAAACCAATTGACCAGTGATAACTGAAACTACTTCATTCACTCGAATAGGAAACATTCAGAATTGTCCGAACTAAATGTGAAAGTGATGGAAGCTTTGGAACTCTACAATAAATTAATGAATGAAGCTCCTATGTATTCTACATACTCCAAGATGCAAGCAGCACAGTATGCACCCACGTCAGCCAGTGTTCCAGTGCAGGTCAGTATCTTATTTTTACTTCTACTTTCTAGAAGGATTCCCTTCACATACAGCATAATGGTTGCTGCCATGTGCACAAGAACAGATCACTGCAATATGAAGGACTTGAATTTCCACAAAGATTTTAAATGTCTACTGCAGAACGTGTCAGCATATGCTTAAACAGATGTAGATCTTACCTCTTAGAATCAAGGAGTGTCAAACAGTGTTGCAATTGCAGCTTTTCCATGAACCTTCAATGCAAAGAACTCTGTTAGTTGAAAGCAGCATTTCATGATATTTGTCAGTTCTGTCTTCTCCAGAACCCTTCAAAGCAGCTCTCATAAAAAGAAGGTATTGCAAAACCTTGTATGCAGTGGGGGTTTTGTGAGTCTCAGTTAGGATTTAATTAAACATGTCTCCATCAAAACTTAATAAATGAGTGAACAGAGTTGCTTTCCCAATATGACTCAGATGGCTTATGTAAGACTTGCTGGGATAATGGGCAAAATCTTGGGCACTATCCTCCCAAACACTTGATCTCCTTCATAAATGACATCTCCACATTCATATATCAGTGCATTTTGAGTTGCTTTATGGACTTTCAGTGAGACTGCAATTGAGAGTTGTTGTTTCTGTGCTGAGTTAACATACCTCACAATTTGACATGCACCACTACTCTGAATCTACATCCCACTTTGATTTATTTAATTTGTGTTTTTTATAAAAGAATTGCTGGGGGATGGAGTTTGAGGGAAGAAAAGTTAGAAGAGCAATTAAATGAAAAAGTGGTTGCGTATTTTAGATGGATTTTACATAATACAGTATGAAAAGAATAGTTACTATGGTAACTGCCACATCAAAGATAGTGCATTCATCTGTTATATTTTCCATGAGCTCTTTGAAATGATTGACAGTATTTGGGGATGTGAGGGGAAATAATGAGCATTAGATGAACTAATATTCCTCTCAAGGTAATATTGTATTCAGTTGAAGACTAAAGAACAATAAGGGAACATCTACATTTAAAGGAGCAAATATTTTTATAATATTTAATCTCTACTTACACATCGTTGAATCCCAAAACAATCATTTTCTGTAAAAATGCTTTCTATATTACTTCAGTATTTTCTTCTTTCTATATTCATTCATTCATTTAAACAGTTTTAATGATATGTTTAGAAAAAAAATCTCTTAAAGCAGAATATAGCATTTAAAGCCACAGTTGTGATATAAATAACATTTTATTAAAACCTTATAAACATAATAAAATACATTCATTGCTAATAAATCAAGCATTTATTTAACTCTGTTATAAATTCTGGACTGATAAAAGATATTTTTTGCGAAAACAGCCATATAATCTGGACCATATGAGATTATCTTCGTTTAGGGTGAAAATATGCTCACATTTTCTTCATAAAACGATAGGCCAAAAGTCCTCTTTTTAGGACCATTGGATTTAGTACATTTTTAAAATGAAGCACTCTAATTTATATAACATTTATCTCATTCTAATACATTTTGGAAAACATACATAATTTTCTTGCCATCCATGTTGTTCTGATAATCCTGTGACAGTCCTGGTCTGAGATACCAAAATTGCCCTATGCTTATTTTATAAGCTTTGTAGCTTTAATAACGTCCTGATGTAAACTTATTACTTCCAGTGTAGCAGAAATGTAAAGCAAGCTGCTTGAAATCTGTTGTAACGGACAATGGCATTTCTTCTTGGGCTAAAATCATATTCAGTCTTATCTGGCATCTTGAAAGTTGCATTAGAAATGGGCAGAGTTTGAGCAAGAAGAAACTAGCATCACTTAATTTTCTCAGCTGAGTTACCTTTTTCATTATTTAATTTCCAAAGTGGGTATGGGTGCATGCATGCTACAGCTAGGTGAATCTGATAAACCTTTGATAAAGATAGTAGCCACAAAACAACCACAACAAAGCTTCAGTTCTATTAAATAAGAATACAAAAGCTATAATTACATTAAAATAGTGGAAGCAGAATGCAGTGATCTGTTTTTGCAAATTTGCTTCAGGCCACATAGCTCAGTGGAAATTAAGAAAAGGTATGGGTCCTTTACAGTGCACCAACTGTGCCACAAACATGACCCCTGTCCCCCACCCTCCAGCATCTGTTTTGAGTAATCACTTTCTTAAACCCCTGCAGATGATTCTTGCAAGCTCTGAAGGTTCATGGATTCATTCAGTGATAAAACTATTTCGCTTCTCATGTAGTGAACGTTCTTTCCTCTCTTCCCATCTCTTCCATGTTCAAATCAGTTTCAGAAAGTCCTCATCTGTCTGTACCTAGCAAGATTTGAAAGATGATTTTGGTAATAAAAAATAGGCTCCGTCCGCATGGTATTGGTGTACTTTTTAGGTTCTTGTATTAATGACTACTGGAAGAGTTACTGCTCCTTCCTTTTTAGAAATATCCTTGTGCTTCAGAAGGTCAGTTCTGTTCTGTTCCTTTTGCAGTCATATCCCATCCATCCTCACAGTGGGAATTATGTGGTCCATGGTATGCCTCAAAGCTACAATCCAGGAAACGATCAGATTGGTCCACTGAGGTCTTTGCCTCCAACCGTGAATCCCTCAGTAACATCTCAGCCCGCTCCGACCTACATGAGGTAACCCTTTAGCAAGTTTTATCTAATCAGCTTTATCCCCATCTCTCCATTATGCTTGTGGGGTTTGCTGAGCCTAATGTCTTTATTGTATTTCAGCCCTGGTCTAGATTCTGTGACCGGTTCTACTTACATGAACCAGAATTCTTGCCTCCCGCCCGCTGGTCCCGTTTCTTATGCCCAGCCGATGGGCATGCCGGTGGATATGCTAGCCTACCAGAACACTGCGTCCAGTTTGCCTCAAGCTCCGTGCTATCCAGCAGTTCCCACTCATTCACTTCCACAGCAGCAAACAAATTATCACCAGCAGCCTCTCCTGTGAAAATGCAGAGTCGGAGCCTGGGAACCGTTTTAGATGTTGCTGACCCGTAATCTTTTAAATTGTCCTTCCATTGATTTAAAAGGATACTTCTGCTGAAGGGAACAGACAACTAAGCAATTTCAAAGTAAATGTTAATTCAGGCTTAACTGTTTTTCTGCATAGCTGTTTAAAGTAGGTGAGCTGAGGTTGTGTTTAAAAAAAAAAGCTTTCCAATCCTGACTTCTGTAATATTCTGTGTCTCTAGCTATTTATAAAAATGCCACTTCAATTTTTCTCTTGTAAGAGAAGCTTGAAAACAAAGCTGATATATGCAACTCCCTTTGTTTGTTCTTTCAGACTTTGGGAACATAGTAATTGTTTTTTAATGGAAGCCTTACAATTTGAAGTGCTTTCTTTGAAACTCAGTTTAATTGGTTAGTTTGGATTTTGGTTTACACCCTTTTGAGATCATAATCTTAACAAGATTGCCTTTTGAGATTATACAATAAAGTCGTTATGAACCTGAGAGGATAACTTAAACACACACACCACACACACACACACACACCCCACAACGTCAGAGAAGTTAATGGATTTTATGGTTTCTGCCAGAATGGATTTCTTACTTGCTTTTCTCAAAAACTAGTTTTATTGCTGTGGAGAGTAATATTCTGTATCTGAAGATGGAGAATTTAAAGAGTGCATTTGTAACTTCATAGATTTCCTAACACAAATGGACCTGATCAAATCTGGATCAGTCTTTCCTCTCTGTTCTCATTCCCTGGCATTACTGAATGTTTACCTATATGAAGGAGAAGCTGATAATTATGCTGTACTGTAGTCACAGCAAGGATTTATGTGCAGTTTTTTTAACCTTAACTGGTAAAATACGCATTGTGTAAGGGAGTGCGAAAAGGCATATGACAATGTATTTTTTTTATTGTTGAGGGGTCAAAAAGAGTTCCTGTCCAGGTTTTTAAAAAGAAAAATTTTCTGTTCTGGATACTTGCTCATTTCTTGCTGCTCATGGATTTTATCCTATTAATAACAGGATTATTCCAAGGGAGGGAAAATAGATCTTGCATACACTATAGTTGGAAATGGGAATGGACACATTATTAAAATAAGTTGAAATGTATAAGTCAATGCAAGGAAATTATTGGCATTTTATACTATGCTCTAAAGAACTCTTTAGAGTGTCTAAAGAGTTCTGCAGTATCTGATGCCTGTTGTATCTATCATCAAATGATCTCCATTTTTCGCTTCCAATATTGGTGCTAAGTAAGCTATTTAAATTTCTGGTAATGTAGTGATCTAGACCACAGTGTCTTTGAGAAGGCGGTTTCAGAAAAATGTTCATCTCTTTTCTATCAACAAGAACACTTGTGTTTTCCTTTTTGGTGTTGGTTTCATTTTAATCTTCTCAAAAATGTTTTAATTTTAAAGGCTGCTTTTTAAAATCCTGATTTAGAACCCTGATTCAGGGTTTTCTCATTCAGCTCCAACATTTTATAAACAAAGTGAGGATTTTGAATAGTGCATTGCTCTTCCATGCTGATACATTATTAGATGGTCCATTTATATTGATCACAATCTTTGATACTACTTTAAGCGGTACCCAATATCTGACTGTGATGTTGAGTTGAAACAGTCTTTTTTCACTGCATTTTCTCCTTTATATATAATGTATAAATAATAAATGTGTGTATATATATCCACTGGTCTGAGATTTTATACACAGCTATATATACTAATTCTCTCAAATCACTGAAGTTTTATAGGTAGCTGCATTTGGCTCTATTGTTAATTGGTGTAATCTTAAAATGCATTTATGCAGGCTGTAAATATGTATAAATTCTGATGTTCAATTGGTGTATTTAATGTTTTGGTGTCAGTAGGGATCATGTTTCTTCCCTTTTCTAAACTAAAATATTTATTGTTAAGGCATGATTATAATGATGCTACCAAAGGAATTAACAAATTTCCATAGTTAGGGCCCAGACTTTCATTTGCATCAGTGAGTATTTAGCCATTGATTTGAATGGAATTTCAACTATACTGCAGACGTATACCTATTTTTATATTAAGAGTAAACAATACTTACTTTGCTTGACATACATTAACTGAATAAATAGAAATTCTTTACAGTTCATAATGAGTGTTGTTTTGTAATTTGTTTTGTGGGCATTCAATTAAGGTTCAATTTATGTTTAGAAATAATTTGCTATCTTAAATTTGTATTTGAAAAGTTGCCCAGGATAATTGTCCAAGCTATATCACCATACGTTTCAATTTTTTTCCCTTCAAAGAGATTCATTCTTAAATAGCCTTGTGGTTTCAAAAACTATGGAGTCCAAATATTTTCATATTTCCATTTGCCATGCCCCACCCCCTTTTAGAGTTGCAAGATTTTTAAATATCCCTTATTACAGCGATCCCCAACCTTTTGGGCACCAGGGACCGGTTTGGCGGAAAGAGGTTTATCTGCAGACTGGAGGGGGCGTGGTTTCGCATGTCGCCTGCATCCTGCGGATGGGGCTTCGCTTGTTTGCGTGGACTGGTTTCTGGCAGGCCACGGACCGGTGCCGGTCCACGGACGGGGGTTGTGGACCCCTGCCTTATTACTTTCTTGCTGACTTGGTTTTCCAGAAAATAAAAGAGCCTAGGAGTTCAATACTTCTTTTATTAGGTATCAGTGCTGCCCTGTAATCAATTTAAAGGGAACCAGTGGTGGAATTACATCCCCCAACTTCATACAAGCCCTTTGTAGCTATGGCTTATTAGATTGGGGAGACATGCAGGATGGGTACAAAGAGGAAAGCAGAAGGATAAATAGAATTACACAGAATCATAGGGCTGGAAGCGATGTTGGAGGTCTCCAAGCCCAACCACCCACCCCAATCAAGCCGGGAGATGTTATATATATAGAATACCTTTATTGTCATTGCATTCTACAAATACAGTGAAATTTGAAAGCTACTCACTCCAGCACAGTGTCCCAAACACCACATCACAATCACACTACAGAGTATTTAATAATAATAATAATAATAATAATAATAAACCTAGTCTAAAACCTATCTAAAACATATAGTAAGTTAGATAGTTTAAAAATGCCACTATCTACATAGGACTAAATCACAAATGCACTGTTTGATTCAAGACAATTACTGCCTTGGAAAAGAAACTGTTTCTCAATCTATTAGTCCTCATTTTGAGACTCAACGTCTCCCTGATGGTAACAGTTCAAAATATGAATGACCAGAATGAGAACGGTCTGTGGAGATTTTTAGTGCTCTAGAGAGGAGTCTGGTCTTCGCAATCTCTTCCAAAGAAGAAAGAGAGCAACCGATGATTTTTTTTTGTGCTGTGTTTATAACTCTCTGGAGCATCTTTTTATCCACTACAGAGTATCCAGCATACCACACCGTTACACAGTATGCCAAAATGCTCTCGATGGTAGAACGGTAAAAAGTAGCCAGCAACTTCTCACCCAGACCACTCGGATCTAGATATCATCTAGGACAAGTAGATATCCAATCATTTTTTGAAGCACTGGGGCACCTCCAACTCTGGGAGGCCAACTCTTCCATTGATGAATTGATTGCTGTCAGGAAGTTTCTCCTTAATTCCAGGTTGGATCTCGCTTTATCAAGTGTCCACCCATTGCTTCTTGTCCTGCCCTCAGTTGCTTTAAAGAATAAGTTGACCCCCATGGTGACTGACCCTTAAGTACCAGAAGGCAATTGTCATGCCACCCCTATTTGTTGGACTAGACATCCTTAATTTCCTTAACCATTCCTCATACGATTTAACCTCCAAATCTCTTTGCTGCTCTTCCTTGCACATTTTTCCCCAGAGTTTCAGCATCTTTTGGGCATTGTGGCCACCAAAACGGAACACAGTGTACCAAGTGTGGCCTCTCTAGCACCACACTTAGTAGGTTGTATTTTTGTAAAAGGTATTGTTAATGTAATGCCTGAATATAACCATAATTTCTCAAAAATGTGCCAGGATGCTGCACATAATCAGGAAGTTGTTTATTTGTTTGCTTTTGTAATAAACTTACATAGAAAACTTAACTCCTCACGACACTGAATTAAATTTACTCTGAAATTGCATTTTAAGTGGTGGGAAAAAAAGGGATTCTACTACAGAAAGTTGGGATCAGTGAAATGCATTCTGAAGATTAATCTGTAGAAAAACGCTATTATTCTGGTTACTTGTTCAAGATCATATTTAATCATTTCTTTCCTGCAACAAATTACATTTTGAATATTTCTGTACAATATTTTTCAAGCAACCTCTGGTATTAACTGTGCAATCCATTACTTTAGAATATCTTGTCTCAACTTATTTGCACAGACTTGTGCAAATAAAAAATTTTCAATAAATTCTTTAGTTGTCTTTTATATTGTGGTAGTGCCGTGGGTAGAATGTAGTACTGCAGGCTACTTCTGCTGGCTGCCAGCAGTTCAGCAGTTTGGTCCTGACCGGGCCAAGATTGACTCAGCCTTCCATCCTTCCAGGGTTGGTAAAATGAGGGCACAGGTTGTTGGGGGCAGTATGCTGACTCTGTAAACCACTTAGAGCTGTAAAGCACTGTGAAGCGGTATATAAGCCTAAGTGCCATTGCTATTACTTCATGGTTGATCCCCAGTAACTTAAATTTGTTTGTTTCTTGGAATGGAAGCTGGCTTTTTTTCAGGCTAACTCCAGGAGGAAATTGCCTTCTCCTATTGTTATTGCATTACATTGGACAGGTGGGAGGGGGAGAGTGTCTTTTGTGGAAATCAAAATGGCGACTTTGTACAATTCCAAGTCTCAGGCCAACTGCATTCACAATTGATATTAGAAATGGGCCCTTAGCATTCCAAGGGTAGCTGATACTGATGCCAGATGACCTTTTCATTCAGTTTAGTTTTTTCCCCCTACGCATTTGGGTATCTTTTCAACTGCAGGGGTTGTAAAGAAAATTATGTACTGAAACCAAATATCGCCACAAGCCTATACAGTTCGACACAGCATGATTTGGAACAAAGAGCAGTTATATAAACAGTTGTTGCCTTTTGCAGCTAATTGCTTCTCCTGGAAAATGGTTTGAGTAGCCCCAAAACTGGAAAATATAGAACCTTGTGGTATGCGATGCTAAAGGTGATTATTGAGAGTTAGTGGAAAGGCCCAAGAGATGTGCAAAATATTTTTAAAATGGAACAGTTGTGAATTTGAAAAGAGCTGTTTTGACCTGATTGGAAGTGTTCCAATGCTCCTCCAAGCTTAAAATATCTTACTTTGCACTTAAAACACACAGTGGGGTTTAAAAGATTTCTGCTGAGGCCAGAACAGCCTGTTTTGGAGTCAGGGCTGTTCACATTTCAAATATTTGCAGTTTCTAGATAATTTCACCCTCACAAGCAAGGTTCCTTCAGTTCTTGCAAACAATCACTTAGATGTCATTCTCAAATTCCAGATTTACAGCATACATAAATAGTCTCAGTCCATATGTGTGGTAATAATAGGCTATGTATGATCCAGAAAGGAGCTATAGTTCTCCTTCCAATATAGTATGGTCCTTCGGCTTTGTAGATAATTATAGTATTGGTTAGACTATATCAGATTGTTCAACCTCGGCAAGCTGTATATATGTGGATATCAACTCCCAATATTCTCAACAATGACTACTTTGGTTGGGAATTCTAGTTTATGTCTGCATCTGAAGCCTGTCTGCTTGGAAAGGCTGGGTTACATACAGAAGGCTATTTGGGACAATAATGCTGTATTTATATTGCTGATTATATTTTATTACTGTGCCCCTGTGGATAAACGCAGCCTCAGCATATTTCTCTTGTTAACTTCATACTGAAATTGTGGTGTTGAGACACCAATTGCTGATATGTCTTTTCTAAAAAAAATAGGAAAGTGGGAGAATGACGAGGAATCAAGGAAGCAAAAAGTTCAGAATATTAGCAGTCATTAAGACAAAATATTACTTTGAACATAACACAAGCTAAGGATACCTTATGACCCAGTTAAGAGTGGGAACTAAAAGGATTATGTAATTTGCCCTCCTTATAAGGCTTGGAAGCAAACTCTTCCTGTGAGTCATTCTTCCTCTGTAATTCACAAGATCCTATACTGTCAATTACTTATTTGCCTTGATGGCATCACTTGAATCTTTGGGTGTTTTAGCATCTTTAACAGAAGAAAAGCCCCTATAATCTTATTGGGATTGCTTATCTTGTGCCATTTTGGAATGCTCAGATTCTGACAATCTGGCATCCTCTTAAGAGAGATGGAATGAAAGTAGAAGAGAGAGGAGAATAAAAATTTATGATGTGTAAAGTTGGTTTGAAGTCAATAAAGGTTTTGAACAGTTATTCCTCATTAATTAATGCACCTGATTTCTAAATGGAATGAAACAAAGTCAGATAATAAAAAGTGTTCATCTTTACATATGAAACTTCAATTTCAAAGGACGTCCTATATCTTAAAAAAAAAGCTGAGATACTTTTTGATGCTTGTGTATGGAGATTTTCAGTCATCCAAGACATGGTTATCCCAAAGGTGCTTTTTCAAGAGGCAACTTTCTGATTTTTTATTCAAGATGTTGAAGAGCTGAAGAAGCTTCTTGGATGAGAAGTGAAAGATCTTCAAAGAAAAACCAGAAAGTACATTTGCCTCTTGAAAAAGCATCTTTGGGACATTTTTTGTGCTTGCAATGTTCATTATCTGTTAGCCCTTCTGTTTTACACACGACTTTGTTTAATACTCCAGAACTGATAGCAATCTTGTTTTATTTCCAGAAGGAAAATTCCTCTGATAAATTACAGTATTCAAAATTATTAGCAATTCTTTTTATATGGCTGCTTTCAAAGCCAAAATAATTCAGATAAGAGATACAGTATTATGTTTTCTCATGACAGAATTTCTTTACTCTTTTGACCTCTTGTCATCACTGTTGCTTTATCATTGTATATCTGCTAATTTTATGGGCATCAGATCTATGTCTGGATGAGACGAACTAAACTTCAGATATTTTGTTCTAATGTATCCTAACGAAGCAAGAAATAAGGAATATTATGGCTTCAACCCCTTTACCAGCAGTGGTTAGAGGAATTCTGAGTAAGAGGTTAATCTCTGTGTAGTTCTGCTCTCCGCTTATTCAGGTGCTCTGAATTCCATAGTCAAGAGGGAGAATGGCTTAGAATAAAGGAGTTCCCACAGCATTTCAGACTGCTAATTTGTCTTTCTGTGCCGAGAGAATTTTTCTGATTTTTGTGTTCTTCATAGCCCCAGTGGTGATTGATCAAATTTGATCATTCTTTAATTGTTTGATCATTCTTTATCAGCTTCTCCCCTGACAGCCAGTGCAGTCTCATCTGTTATTATCCTGCTGATGGAGAGACTACCCTGCCCCTTCACAGTTTCTTTTCAATACACTGTGGTTTGAAAAAGACACAATAACAAAAGAGGAAAAATACGCTGTATGTGGCTTCTAGATTTCTTTTCCTGCAGCTTTGTCAGCAATGGCCCCAGGAGGCATTTGTTGCATCTCTTTCGATTGGCATGTTTCTGCTCTCCCCTTGTGTTTACTAGGAAGCATAGAGAGGCTATGTACACACTCTCTGAACTGAAGAAAAGGGGACTTAGAATGGCAATATTGTGAACTGTTACCCAATTGCCTCTCCCACTGGGGAGACTCTTTTATGAAAGAATCCAGTGATTTCACCCAGCCTGGTTTTGAATTGGCTTTTCTTTTGCCAGCAATTTTCACCTCACTAAATTTGTCCAGTTCTATTTTGGGGAAGTTATTATGCTGATAAAGACGAAGCCAGTGGTGTCCATGATGTGTGTGCATGTGGAGGGGAGGCACATTAGAAAATAAGCATTTCATGAAGTTTCACAGTCCTTTTGAACTGCACCATGAGGTTGCATATGTGGTTGGAAGCGACAAAATGTGTGACATCCCATCACCATCTATGTTTTGTTCCTTTGACCCAACTATCAGATTCCACAGATGCCTGACCTGAGATTCTTTGCATATGGTTTCCATATTGTAGAAAGTGCAAAATGACATTGGATGCAGATATTTGTTGCAACTATCTCAAGTATTAAGCTTACTGTTAGCATTTGAGATTTTTAAGTGTAGGGGTTGAGCAGGATAAGCCTAAGGGCAGGGTTAAACACATCATTAGTTTGTAATCACTGCACAGTCACAAGAGCCCCAAGTCCAGTTCCCCTCCCCATGAATTCCATTGAACTTATCTAGCACCAATTTGCCTTGACTATTAGTAAGCCAGAGTCTTGTGGATAGATAACATGCAATAAACTTATATTGCTTGGAACTCGACTCCTATTCCTGCTTACTTGTGCCTGACATTAAGTTCCCCTAAGAATATTTAGCTTAAACCATTCTAGCCAAAGTTGGTCAATGTAGCATTTAAATTATCAAATGATAAAGAAATAAGCACCTTCCTCCTGTTTATGTATAATATTTTGGATGAAAAGTATTTCATCTGTACATTTTCTTCATTATATATTGGTCAACCTTTCAGATACTTCCAGATACAATGTACTACAAATCCTATTATATAGAAATTTTTTAAGGATAGATCCAAAATAGCATTTTGCTTTCTCATAACTATGATAGCTGTAATATTACAATTACATTTATGTTTATTATTAAAAAGAGCTTCTAATTCATCCTATGGGAAGACATTTCTCCCATAAGATAGTTATAAAGGATGGAAAAGAAACATAGGGACATTGTAAGCACAAAACAAAAAATAAATATCAAATATCATTTTGGAACTATTAGTAAGAACTACCAGTAGCTAGAAACTATTTCACATGTTAGGTAGCTTGGAAAAAACTAACAGTGATAAAACTGTGGATGTATCTCCCTAGAAATGTTGTCTCAGATTAATGGATTCAATGCAGAAAATATTCTGGTATCCAGTTGATATCTCTTACTGGTGGAGCAATAAGCAACTTCGGAAGATCTTCATACTCAAAACAGTAGATGCTAGTGGACCTTCAGTTAATCTGGCTCAAATATGGCAGATACTGAATATCAAAAACAATTTAAATCAGATTTCAAAACCAACAGATAGCCAGGAGAACTAAGACAGAATCTGTATAAGATTTGGATGTTTTATTCCTGTATGCAGTTAGCTACCACAGACTGAAACAATACTTTTGGAATTATTTTCAAGGCTGCCCTGTGTAGATTGCATTACTATAATTATGGACATTTGTAAAATCTGTTCTGCAACTAACATTATGAAAGCAGTTCTTGCAAAGATGAAGAATTCACCTTTATATCAAATGCAGCCTTCAACAGAATGTACTGTGGTTAGCTCTTGTTCCAGATACTTGATTTCCATCTGCTTCCTATTTTATCGCTTTCCACCATCAAAATGTCAATATTCCATGCCCACTGAATATAATCAGCCTTCCTTGGACTATTTTTATTCTGTTCTGCCTTCTTTCGTCTTTAAGTTCCACCACCTCCAAAGATTTTTTGTGTACTTGGGGAACCTCCAAGTTTCCCTTTTAGGCACCAATAGCGCTGCTATGGCTACAGAAGCTTATGCATTCACACAATTGGTATAGAGATGGCAACTTGGAAAAACAAGCTGATTCAATGCCGTTTACTTCCACTTGAATATAAGGCAGTAAGTAAGCAGGAGACATTCTGTGTCTCGTGCCTGAGGGAAGATTTGAGTGTGATGCTGCAGTAGGATAAACATATATATGCATTTCCATACTATTAATATATATTTAATAGGAGTGTAGATGTATGTTAGCCTCTATGTTTTAGCATCTAAAGAAAAAAACATCAAACCCCAAACTCCAACCTGACCTTACCACATTTGTGGTGTTTCCTTACAGCCCTTTGTGTTCTACTGTTGCTATGCAACCTATTACTGGGATAATATTCAAATTGTTCCCTTTGTGGTGAATTTTATTCACCAGCTGCCCATTTATCAGCAGCAACTGTATTGCAAGATATGTTTGTTTTTATAGGATTTGTCCTTTAGCCTAGACATGGTCTAAGGATTGCTGGGCGCTTCTTTCTTGAACTACGACTTGAATCTAAGTTAGTAAAATATTTCATGCCTCCTTGTTCTCCTTAGCTATGGGCAATGGGAACAAAAATGCTGACTAACAAAACTTTTTAATGTTCTGCTTTTCAGTGCATTAATTCTGGTATAGACATACATTGACCTATAATAGGAAATTGAATAAGATGTAGGTGAATTTAAAAATGACAGCTTTTAGAAAACTAACAAATCTGTAATTGAATGAGCAGAAAAATTACTTTTGGAATGTAGTTAATTTTACCTCACTAAAATTAAGATTATTATATACAAGTAGTCCTTGACTTACAAGAGTTTTTAGTGACAGTTCAAAGTTACAATGGCACTAAAAAAAGTGACATGTCCATTTTTCATACTTACGCAGGACCCCATGTTCAAAATTTGGATGTTTGGCAACTGGTTCATATTTATGACAGTTGAAGTGTCCCAGAATCATGTAATCAACTTTTGCCTCATTCTGACAAGCAAAGTCAATGGGGAAGCCTGATTCACTTAACTACATTACTAACTTAACAACTGTAATGATTCACTTAACAAATGTGGAAAGAAAGATTTTAAAATGGGGCAAAACTCATTTGACAAATGTTTCATTTAGCAACATAAATTTTGGGCTTAATCAAGAATTATCTGTACAGTAATCCATTCAGCTTGCTAATGTGCAGACAGCATAGTTTTAATAGCTTTTTGCTTAAAAGGTAAAGCAGAAAAATGCATGTTAAGCTCAGTCACAGAGAAAAGAGGAATCCATCTTCAAAATTCTTTGTCCCGTCTGAGATAAGAGGCAACGGGAGATTAGAATTGGAAAGGGTTTTTTTCCAGATAGGAAGTCCTTTAAAAGTATTGCTTTATTTATGCTGTTGGACAGTTCTTAAAACGCCCTAAGATTCAGGTTGCAATCATCTAAATTTAATTTGTTAACAAGGTTTTAATTTTCTATTGATCAATCAAAAACTTAATCACAGTGAATTATAACATATTAATATATTTTGCCTAACAGCATAATTATAATTAGTAAGTAGCGCTGGCCTTTTGGGGAGACCTCCAATCAAACATTGTCTAGGATTGTGAGCTAAATAGGATTGTGGTGGATTAAAGACCATCAAGAAATTCCACAGGGGGAGATTTGACAGGGATTTTTGTAGGAAAAAAAATCTTGGAAAAAGGCAATGGCAAAAAATTTCAGCCAGTCTTGTCATTATTTATGAACCGTCTGTGGGAAATAGTTCCAAGTACAGCTTTATTAATATAAAGGAGAATATCTGTAGCTCAGGGTTGACATGAGGGTTCTTGGTGGTCTCTGAGCTTGTTTTCTTGCAGGCGTTTTATCACTCAAACTAGGTAACATCATCAGTGCTGATGGCACTTACAGAACCAAAGACCCCTGAGATTTGATATTATGTGGTTGAGCATTTTCATCCAGGAATTCATTTGGTATGAAAAAGAAAATGCAGTTTGTGCCAACAGGGTCAATTTATACCAGTGGTTTGGAAACATGCCAAGACTTTTTCCTGCCCACTTGACTGTTTTCCTGCCAAAGGCTTATTTCTGCTCTCATTCACAAATTTACACATTATGTCATGTAGTTGCTTGTGCATCTTGTGTCCCATTTACTTCTGTGCCTATGTTACCATGGGATCAAAACAGCACTGACATCTTGTCCAAACCCTTACCCAAAAGGAAAAAAAAATCCTTTCTGAAACTAGAAACAATTGTACGTATTATATTGCACCAAGGCTGGTGAAGGTTACTCAGCTCTAGGATAAGCCTTTAACCTGGGAGTTTAATGTGTGCAACATAACAAAGAGTGCTAACAAAATTCATAGTGCCATGCTGCTGCATTCTGCCTGCCTGTCTTCTACTAGTAACCATCTGTGCTAAAAATCCAGCTGTGGGGAAAAAAAGGAAGAAAATGGTTTTACATACATGACATGTACGTCAAGGAAGAAAATGTTTGAATATAATCATACTTAAGAATAATGCTCTCAACATTTATAAGCATATTTGCCAATGCATTTGGGCTTCAAAGTTTGTAGGTGTGTGTCTTTGAGTCAATTCAATTCAGTTTATTACAGTCATAGACCAGAGACCAGAACAAATAAAAACAATAAATATGTAAGTAAAAATTCTAGTATAAAATAATAAATTGGCAACACTGATTCAATCTTGACTCCTTGCCAGTTGTTTTGGCAAGTTTGCCCTGACCTCCTTCCTAAAGCTGAGACAACGACTGGCTCAGGATCACCTAGCTGGCCTTGTGTCAAAGGCAGGACTAGAACTCACTGTCTCCTAGTTTAGCCAGATGCCTTCACCACTATACCAAACTGGCTCTAACATCGTGCCATGTAAACCCACTTCCCCCCTCTGCTTTAGTGCCTTGTTTTATGTGATTTGCTTTATGGGTGGCTTTCAGGGAACTTAACTCTAGCAGAAAGTAAGGGAGGCCTGAACACCAGTACAGGTTTGCAATTAACTAGGATATTCACTTTCACCCAGAAAGAATGGGGAAAAAATGCCATCACACAGACACTGAAGGTGAATATTTTATTTTTCTAAACAAAGACTGCTGAGAAAATAGGCCATCTACTGTGTGTGTGTGTGTGTGTGTGTGTGTGTCCAAGAAGTCAGAATGACATCTGCAACCATGCAATTGAAGCAGCTATTATCTTGAGTTTTTTTTATACAGTCCTTGACTTACAAGTTTTTATACAGTACTGCCTCCTCAGTCCCCTACAAATGTATGTGTATGTGTGTATGAAATTATGTGTATATATGTATGTATATGAAATATGAAATTACGTATGTATAAAAGTTTCCCTTGTCCAGTCATGTCTGACTCTAGGGAATGGTGCTCATCTCAGTTTCTTAGCTGAGGGAGCCATGTTGCCTGAAAATGCTTCCTTGATAATGTGGTCGGCATGACTACACCAAGGTGCACAGAACACTGTTACCTTCTTACTGAAGTGGTACCTATTTATCTACTTGCATTTGCATGCTTTCAGACTGCTAGGTTGGCAGGAGTTAGGGCAAATAAATGGCAGCTCACCCAACACCTGGTACTTTGGTCTCAAACCACCAACCTTCCAGTCAATAGTCCAGTATCTTAATTGCTGGACCACCGCAGTGTGTGTGTGTGTGTGTGTGTGTGTCTGTATGTGTATGCATGTATATTCTCAGTTCATCCATCAACATGCACTGATAAAGGAGCTGGATTCACCTGTTTCATGTTATCCATCCTACCAGGGATGAACACAAGAAATTTCAGATGTGTGAAGACTTTCTGAAGAAAGCCTTCTCTTCAGAGGGGAGAAAATGTTAGCCTCTGAATAGAGGTAAAGTGCATTTCTCCACCTATTTGGCAATCTCTGTGTTTCTAAGCTGAAATAAAATTCCTGCCCCAAACGCCTGCCCTAAAGGATTAATTGGGGGCCTTTGCCTACTTGGGCAGGGGAGCAAATTTGCGGGAAACCCTAACTCCATTGCGTTTATATGATCCAGGGTGGCCTCAAACAGCTTTTACGATTGCCTGAACTTGAAAATGGATCCTGCCTTCAATCGGCTAATGTCCTGCTTTGAAGATTCCTTGCTTTTATTTAAGGCGCTTCTTTGGGAAACTCTTCCCTGAGGTAAAGCGCTACAGGAAAGAACCGTAATACAAATAAGGCGCGCACATCCAGGGGCTTTACGGCCAAGGCGACCGCTGCATGGTGCCTTCGTATACCCCAACTACCAGGGCGTCTCGGGGGCTTTAAGAGAAACTTCCGTGCCCACCGCCGCCTCTGCAGGCTGGGGTGACGAGCGAGGCCTCGGGGCCAAGAGAGGCTAAAAGGCGTCGGCAGCAGATCAAAGAGGAAGCTCCAATCCCCTTACCCCCACCCTTCCCGCCCCACCACACTCCCTCCCTCCCCGCTGAACGCTGCTCAGCTTCACCGCCCCTCGAGCGCTTGGCGGGGACAGCGTGACGCGGCCGCTTTAAGGATTCCGCCGCTTCTGCAAGCCAGCAGCGCCCCGAGCCACCTCCAGCCCCACGCGCAGGAAGCTGCTCGGGCAGAAGCAGCGAACGCGGCCGGTTCCCGAGGCGCTCGGGGGAGCCCCTAGCATGTCCAAGCATCCCTCGTACGGCAAGAACGGGCTGGCCGACCCCATCTTCCAGGTAAGCTCCAGCTCCGCTTTTCGGGGGCGCTGGATCGCCGGGCGGGCGCGCGGGCGGGCGGATCCGATGGGAGCCGCGAGCCGAGCATCCCTCGCCGTCCCCGGAATGGGATCCGGCTCCGACGCTTTTCTAGGCGCCGGTCGATCCTTCCCCCGGCCTGAGATCGGATCGATTTTCCTCGGCTTCGTGCGCAAAGAGGGAAAGAAGCTGGAGGGTGGGGGTGGGAGGTGTCGGTAAACAAAAAGGGGTTAAGCGTTAACCCCGGGTGGGGCGGGGGGGTGTCCTGATCCTGGGGCGCCACTTTGCCCATAACTTGCTTGCTGAAATGTGGGTCCCTCGCCTTTATTTACGCTCATCGTCGCTTTATTGTCTCTGCCACCCGCTTTCCGCTCCGCCCCGTCGCCGCTGTTGCTCCCGCCCGCCTCCAGGGAAGCCGAGGCACGGCCACCCGGAGGAGCCGATTGAAGCGATCCGATGGCAGCACAACTTCCACCAGTTTCATCCTCCGGCAGGTAAGCCGCGGCCGCCGGCAGGAAGCCACCCCGCTCGGGGAGCGGGCTGGCGCGGGCGCCTGGTGCGCAGCCACCAAACCGTGGCGGCGACCCAGGAAAGTGGATGGCGGAGGCCGGCCTCCTCCTCCTTCTCCCACGGCCGGTCCGTTTATTCCACCCCCTACCCCACCCCTTCTTTCATGAAAGTGCCTTTTGGGGGGGGGGTTGGAAAGGATTGGTGTGGGAAGGCAGGTTGTGCTAAACGATTTTTTGCTACAAGAAGAAGTGAAGGGAGTTTCATCGGGAAAGTGATCTCCCGTTTTTCCCTTAATAAATGGGTGCAAAATGCACAAAAGCTGGATCCGCTGTGCTTCCTCAACAGGGGGTTGGGTTCTGATCCTGGCATCATTTCTGAAGCACACATTCCCTCGTCTGACTGGCATTTGGTTGGGTATGATCTGAAAGGAACCACGATTGGGGTTGTATGTGGCAGTGGACAGCTCAAGTGCAATTGCCTCCTCACCTGCAGGCGAGCATGACCTTTTCCAGCTAGGCGTATCAGTTTTCATGTTTTTATATCTTTATGGGAAGGCTGGCACTTTATTATTGGCAACTCTATGGTTGTAGTCTAAAGCGGCCCTGAGCAGCAGAGAATTTTAATGGTTAGTGAAACCACATTCCCACAATGTCTTCTAGTAATTGCTGCTGCTGCTGACTTTCTCTCACTTCTACATCCGCTTTTCCCTTGCAGTGATTAAATGTGTTGGTAGCAGAAAATGTGAGAACTAAACTGATAGTCACTTACTTGCTTGAGTAAACTCAAAATTCTAATATATTTTTTCATGTGGATCAGATTTGTACTCAACACCTTTTAAATGGCACATTTGGTATGTTAAGAGCAAAATTGATCAGATTGAAGAAAGAGACCAAAATACAATACTGATAATTTGGGCATTTAATTGTGGTCTGGATTCAGTTTGGAAACTCTTGATTTCATAATTAACTCTAGCACCTGTGATAAGTTGAAGAGAAACAGCATCTCTCAACAAATTTATCATATTCCTTGACTAGTGAATAACTTCTAGCTCATAGACAGTGAATAGACAAGACAAAGGTTATGATGTCCTCCTAGAACTGGAGTCCTAAGTGGAAAATAAAAGTGATAATTCTGTCTAACAGGATGTATAAATCTGTATAAATGCAAGTATAAACCTGCAATCTTACAAAATAATAAATTTTACTTTGGTTTTGGTTGATGGATATGTATTTTTCCAAGATGAGGGAAAGATCCCTTGATCTTCTATGGATCCCTTGATCTTCTATGGACTAAACTAAGGGGGGTGGGTTTGCTTTTTAGGGGGTTTAAAATTTTAATTGACTTGTAATTGTTTAGGCTTGTAATTAGTTTAATTCTTTTTTATTGTAAATTTGTATGGATTTTGTATTGTTAGCCGCCCTGAGTCCTTAGGGAGAGAGGGCGGCATACAAGTCTAATAAAATAATAATAATAATAATTTTACTAAATGTTAGACTGGAAACACTATGATTAATATCTAGTTTATATATATCTTTAAAGATATGCAAGAAGAAAGCTAGAAAAAAAGTTTGGTTCTATGGAAATTATCGGAAGACATAAATAAGATACATGTCCTTACCCAAGTGAGAGAAAGAACTAGAAATTAGTCTGGGCCCTTATATAGGATAGTTGTAGCATTTTCCCCTTATACTACAAACATTGTGGAATTTGGTTTCTTAACTCTTTCAGTGCCTATTTTGCATGCTGTCACCCAAGAGCTTCCGGTTACTTTTAGCAGCTCCCTTTCTGGATTGTTCAAGCAGTGATAGAACATGTTAGATGTCCTGAATTGAACTAGGTCACATCCTGTTAGTTCCTTTCAATGATGCACTGAATATTATATTTAGACCTGCGCCCAGGAGATTTCTTTGTTACTGCTTTGTGTTCCACAAATGTCTTAGAACACCTTCATGAGTAGCAAACCTGAGTGGGTGCATTTCTGTGTAGAATATTTGCATTCTTGCCTGCCTCGGTGATTAATACTCTGTGCTCTATAGAACTTTTCTATTAAACAGCAGTTCCCCAATGTCACTTGGCAATCCACTTTTGAGACTGCAAGATGTTTCAGAAAAGGTTGCATAAAATAGATGTTCGTTGGAACAAATACCACAGTGTGTCTGTGTGTGTGCCTTTGATACATGAGTTAATGTTCCATAGCAGGGGTCGCCAATCTTTTGGACATCAGGGACCACCAAACTTATAATTTTAAATCCCAGGGACCACTAACCGGTTCTGTGGGCGTGGTCTAATTTGTGGGTGTGGCTTGGTGGTCATGTGACTGGCTGGGCATGGCTTGTATGTAAATATTATGAATATTTATATAAATACTGAATTTTTTATAAAAAAAGAGCAACTTTTACCCAAAATCAGGCAAAACAGGCAGGCAGATTGAGTTGCTCACGGAATCACAGATTCATTCAGAGATCTATCTATCTGCCATCGGCTAGCTCAGTCTGTCACATAAAATTTGCTTGCAAGCAAACTCATAAAATTTGCTAGCAAGCAAACTCACAAAATTAACTCACAACACACCATGTATGTAAATATTGAATTTTTTATTTTAAACAAACAGCAACTTTTACCCAAATTGAGGCAAAGCAGGAAGGCAGATTGAGTTGCTCACAGAATCAGTCAGTGATCTATCTATCTGCCATTGGCTAGCTCAGTCTCTCAAATTTGCTTGCCGTGAGTCTGCACTGAATAACAGAACCTTCAGTCCTAAGGAAGGTTCGGCTGTGCTTAAAAGCAGAGCCGAAGATCTAAAGACTAGCTAGAAAGCAAGAAATCCAACCATTTCCTGCTTCTTAGCTAATCTAAATCTCCAGGCACAGCAGAACAGATGATGGTCGGAAAAAGGAAAAATAGCAATTTTAGCAGGCAAGTTTGCCGGGTAAGGAGTGAGTGGGTAGGGAGCATTCCTGCGGGCCATGTGGATGGTGCAGCCTTGTGTTTCTGAGCAGCCTGGATTAATTGCTTTGGGGGGGGTGCTCTGGGGGTGAGATTTCTCTGTAGCCCACCAAAATTTTCTCACGGCCTACCAGTGGGCCACGGCCCACCGGTTGGCTACCACTATTCCATAGTGTACCTACCGTGTTTCCCCGAAAATAAGACACTGTCTTATATATTTTTTGGCTCCCAAAAACACACTAGGTCTTATTTTTGGGTAGGTCTTATATATATTTTTTTAAATGAAAAAAAAACACGTACCATATTCATGTAGAACAATGTACATTTATTCATGTACGAAACCACGAACAAATCGCATACCGTGTTTTCCCGAAAATAAGACACTGTCTTATATATTTTTTGGCTCCCAAAAACACACTAGGTCTTATTTTCGGGGTAGGTCTTATTTTCAGGGTAGGTCTTATTTTTGGGGTAGGTCTTATTTTCGGGGTAGGCCTTATTTTCGGAGAAACACGGTAGTCTAGGTTTAAAGAAACTTTTAGGGATTTAAATTGTTTTATATAGGAGAGCATGGTTCTGAAATGTCTTCATTGGGGTAACACAATGCTGCCATGTATACTATATGCTAGAAATCCTGTTATTTTCAAAGGAACTTACTTCTAGATAATTATGGATGTCTCCATAGAAAAAGCACAATAACTGGTTGCTTGGTATGGTTCCTCATTGTCCTGGGCAGTTGAAGATTGGGATGAGGGGTTTCCCAGATGCTTTTGCATGCTAAACTCCACCTGAAACAACCTGATGGATAGGAGGAGAAGTCCCAGTAAAAATGGTTTACTTAGCGTGCCTTCCATCCTCCCCTCTATCAGGTGACACTTTCTTGTTTTGAGACAACCTAAGTGCTCTTCAGGGGAGTGCTTACTGTGAACTCCTGCTTTAGTTTGGTGTTTCGTGCTGGTTGATGGCATCAAAACAAGGGGAAGGTAACAAAGCCAGAAGGTGTAACAAGTGGCTTTGCATAACACGTACAGCACACCCAAAATCAAGATGCCGCCAACTTTTAGCAAATGACAGCAAAGGCAGAATAGGGATTAAGAATGGGATCAGGGCATTTCATTCCAACTCAAGATGGTGGGAGAATAAGTTCTTTCTCTGTGCTCTGTTTCAATCATGACCGTGAGGGCAAAAGGCAGGGAATTGGATGGAAGCGGTTGGGCAGTGGACTTGTCTCTTCTCCAGTGAGATTTTTAAACAGTCTCAGGAATAAAAGTGAGCCAGTCCTTCCTGGGGTGTGTGAACCAAGGGGAGGGACGAGAAGGAGAAGGAAAGGTAGTTAGAGAATGATGGGCCTAAAGGACTGCCTTTTGGTCCATGTCTTGACTCCCTCCCCACTTTATCCAATTGAATTCTAATCTGGAATATTCATGTGTGAATATTAGGTCTGTGCAAAGCAGCTTGGCTCTACTTGAGATGTCATCTTGCTCTATAATAATAATTCAGACTGTCACGGTAATTCAAGAGCCTTCATTTGGAAAATAACACTACTTCACATCCACTTGAAGCAGGCTGACTTGATTTGGCTATCTGGTTTGATTCAGTGGAATGAATTCAGACTAGTCTTAAAGGGAGGGAGAGATCCAGAACCCTAAAGAAAAGCAGGCCTTCAGTTTGGTGTTTTGCTTCAATAGGCGCTTCAGCTGATGTGTCATCAGATCAAAGGAGGCTTTAAAATTCACACATCCCCAGTAAATATGAGCTTTTTCAACTGTCAAGGGTGCCTTCTGCAAGACCTATGCAGAAGCAACTGCAGATGGACAAAGAAGTTCCTTTGCATTATTTGCAATGCAGATTTGAATTTTCTCTGTTCTTTTTCTTCGCAAATGCATAAAGAGGGAGAGCATTTTCCTTCCTTCTAAAAATGCATCAGACAGAACCCGTCATAAATCTACTTTGACATCATGTTGTATAATTTAATAATTAATGCTTGGTGGTCTTTATACAATAAAAATAGGAAATTAAGTATATATGCTGTGTATGTTGTCAAAGCTTCTGAACAATTCCCCCAATGAAATTCCAGGGAATAGAATGCATGTTCAAATGTAGAAGGAGAGGTAAATTCTTCTATCCTCTGATAAAAAAGATAGGTATTCCTCTGCCCTTTTAATACCTGTTTTTCCATCCATGTAATAAAAACATGTAACAACAATTTATATTGTTCAGTTTGTTTTCCAGGCTGTTGATGTATTGCTGCGATGGAATGTAGTTAGGAGGTAGATTTCCATGAGAGAGGGTGTAGTCCAGAGGAGTAAGTGGCAACATATATTATGTGTGAGTAAAAGAGGGTGAAGACAGCCCTTCTGTAATATCCCCGGCCCAGAGTATATTGTAAGTTCAGCTACTGTAGTACTTACTATACCAGGGGTCTGCAACCTTAAACACTCAAAGAGCCCGTTTCCCACAGAAAAGAAAACACTGGGAGCCACAAAACCTGCATGGGCATGGCCAACTCAACATCACTCCCTCCCAGTCACATGATACACACACCCCCGCCATGCCTACCCAAGTTTTGTGGCTCCCGGTGTTTTCTGTGGGAAATGGGTTTCCCTCCCTCCCTCCATCCCTCTCTCTCTCTCTCTCCCTTCCTCCCTCCCTCCCTCCCTTTCATTTCTGTTTTTTGTGTTTTACTTTCTCAGGCCAGGCAAGGAATGACTGCGAGGGGAGGATGAGGGGCAGGGCAAACCAGTGGTAGGATCACCCAACAGGGAGCCACAGCAGAGGGCCACACGAGGCTCCAGAGCCGTGGGTTGCTGACACCCGTACTATACGTTTAGCAAGATGTGGAAAATCTGTAGGTGTGAAACAATAAAGAACTCAGCTTGGAAGAATCACCACCTGTCATTCTTGGTTTTTGAGCCTGACAGTTGTTCAAAAGTACATTTATTTCTCCTGCACCCAAAATCTGATGAGCTTTCCATAGCAAAACTAATACATGCAATAAATGTCTATCCAAAAGGGAGCCATTATATAACATTTGGCCATATCACACAAACCAGCATGATTTTTCAGGTACCAATTTCCAACAAGTAACTGAATCCATGCATGCATAAGAAGATGCTTCATAAGTGTTTTAAGACAAAGATGTATCCAATAAAGATAATATTTTTGTTTTAATTTTAAATTAGTAGCAGAATGACACATTTTATTTCCAAAAATCATATATTAATGATCATGTTCACCAGATATTTCAGTTTTGTCTTCCATCTCTCCCTATGCTATTGAGCATCTAATTTATTGTAGTCCAAAAAATTATAAATAGCCATTACAGGCATGCTGTTTTGTTAAAAAAAAATTAACAAACAGCTACATCTTCTGGTGGATTCTAAGATCTTAAGAGTCTTCAGATAGCCAGATGCCAGAAGGCGGTTTTAATTGACAGTTGCCTTGCTATTAGCAAGTGTATCCTTCCTACTCCTCATCTTTCACGATACATCTCTTAAATCATGCATCTTGTCACTCTGTGCAAGATAGTTTTGAAACAAATAAAGGAGTATGAGGATAAAAGTCATTATATCAGCTTTTTTTCTAGTTTTGGAAAAGAAAAGACAATTATAATCTAAGGGAAATTAATTAAAATTCCCAAGAGAAGTAACATTTTGAAAGCATCAATATTGCTAATATATTTTATCAAACAACTTCTCTGCATCTACTAAAATAATTACAGCAGGATCCATCCAAATATGTTGTTCAAAATTGCAAAATGTACTACAATCTACAGTCTAAAACTCAACTGTCAACTCTTTCTCCAGAAAATTCCTGCTTGATCAGCTGTACCAAACTTGTTAATTACTTCTCAAGTCAGTTAATAAAAATGCTCAAGAATATTTAAAATCTACTTATTAATAAAACAGAACTATAATATCACCAATATGTATGATTTTAGCTAGTTTAGGCATTACGATGATACAAATTTAATTGCAAGAACCTAATAAAATCCTAAAATGAAACACGGTATGATAAAACGTTAGTATTTTAAAGGATAAAATATTTGTGACAGACAGAACATTCCAATTTATCTGGCTTTTGTGTTTTACCATTTGTTATGCTGCCAATAATAGATCTAATTTATTCTGCCTGGATGCAAAATTCAGTGAAGGATAAAGGTCTAATTTTCCATGTAGTATGTATATATTTTTTGAAATCTTTGAGTACAGTTCTTCACATCTTAAAAATGTCTCCTGCCGAGTTACAGATGCAGTATATTTTTACCATCCTGAAACGCTAGAATAAAATTCTAAGCACGTTGCCATTTTAATCAATATGCTAAAACTTTTGCTGATTTCCTTTTAGTACATTCTAACTGAACTTATCAAATAAAAGGGTAGGTAGCAACAGTCAAGTTTTTTCATTTAGAAATAGAATAGAATTCTTTATTGGCCAAGTGTGATTGGACACAAAAGGAATTTGTCTTGGTGCAAATGCTCTCGGTATACATAAAAGAAAAGATACATTCGAGTCAATCATAAGGTACAACACTTAATAATAGTCATAGGGTACAATAAGCAATCAAATACTAGGAAAAAGTCCATATAAATTGTAAGGATACAAGCAACAAAGTTCCAGTCATACAGTCACAAGTGGGAGGGGATGGGTGATAAGGAGTGATGAGAAGATGAACAGTAATAGTAGTGCAGACTTCGTAAATAGTTGGACAGTGTTAAAGTCTGTATCCAGGGGGTGGGGAAGGTAACAGAGAGCTGAGGTGATAGACTGCATTTAGGAAGACAGAGCCTGAGCAATGTCTTATGGTGAAATTGATATTTTGTAATTGACCACTATTATGAAAGATATTCTCATATTGTCACAAGCAAGCAACCAGATATTTGATGAGGCTCTTACTCAAACAAGGAAAATATATCTCCTGCCCCACCGTGTGCCCCTCAAAACATTGGAAAAAACTGGTCATTGACTGCAATATAAGTAGAGCTCATATTTCATAAATGCCAGTTGCTCATTTTTTATAAGTTCATAGTTTTGTTACAATAAAACTACATGTATCTGAGTCTTCATGTTCTGGGAAATATATTCTTGTAACATTTTGCCTTGCCAGTTAAGGTAGGCCTGATAGCCATGCCCAGCCTGCAGCCATTTTTGGAAAGTATAAGTAGTCCTCGACTTACAGTAGTTCGTTTAGTGACCGTTCAAAGTTACAACGGCATTGAAGAAAGTTACAACGGCATTGAAAAAAGTGACTTATGACTATTTTTCACACTTACCACCTTTGCAGCATCCCCATGGTTACGTGATTTGGGTGCTTGACAGCTGGTTCATATTTATGACAGTTGCAGTGTCCCTTTGTAAACTTCTGACAAACAAACTCAAAGAGGAAGCCAGATTCACGTAACGACCATGTTACCAACTCAACAACTGCAGTGATTCACTTAACACCGTGGCAAGAAAGGTAAAATGGGGGCAAAACTCACTTCAAAATTTCTCACTTAGCAGCATAAATTTTCAGCTCAGTTGTGGCCGTAAGTCGAGGACTTGCTCTCAAAATTCCTGATATATCTTGTAGCCCACAAAGGTTGGAAGACTTTTTGTATGGAGTGCTGCCCAATAGGATTATCATCACTTCTCATATCTCTGAGACTGTGACACGGTGGAATAATTTTCTAAGCGGCTGAGCTGTAGACACGTTACCATAATCGTGATATGAAATGGCTCTTGAGTACAGATGGTATCATTGATAGGGAAGACTTTCTGATTGATGATGCGTTTCAAGAAAAACTGATGACAAGTTAATGATTTGCATACTGTTTGGGATTCCTTTTTTCAGCGGTCAGTTTTGTCTAATCATACATATATATATATGGTCTCATAACTGTTTTGCTGAGTTGGCTGTTCAGCATTTTCCCCTGCTGTGTGCTGTCATTAATTGAGTGATAGTATTGCTCTGCAAAATTGGATTTCAGAGAATTATTGCCTGTTTTAGATAAACTCCAACCAAGATTATGCGTGTAATGTTTTTAAATTTTGAGCTCTGCTAGAGAAAAAAAAGCAGCAATAGCATGCTATAGGTGTGTGGTCTGCAGAATTTAAATGCAGCTATTGATGTCTATGATTGAATCCCAAATTTTGATATGCTAGGTCATGAGAAAGATTATTTTTAGTGTATGAAACTATAAGGTCTATAATGTTTATTCACCAATCAAGCTGCTTTTAATTTTTGTAAAAGTCAATCAGAGGGAAAACATCCTCTTAGCTGCTTTTTGTATTCATTGAGTATTTGTTTTATTATATATTGTTCAATCTATTTATTGTAATTTATAAGACTACCGAATGGTAAAATGCAATTAAATTGTTGAAAAAAGATTTAGAAAAGAAGCATCTGAAGGTTTTGACTTTTTTGCATAATCTTAATTTTACTTTTATTTCATTGTCCTGTTTTATTTCAGACAAAACTTCATATTTTTGTCTGATACTTATTAGAGGTGTGCAAAAAAAATTGGACAGTTGAAGAATATTTAAACTTCGTATTAATGAAAAGGCGTGCCTTACTGAGCTGAACATGTACTTATACCGTGTTTCCCCGAAAATAAGACACTGTCTTATATTTTTTTTGGCTCCCAAAAACACACTAGGTCTTATTTTCGGGGTAGGTCTTATATATTTATGGTGCCAAATAGTGGGTGTGAGTGTGTAGGGGGTGTTTCGGGTGCACAGTTGCTCCCTGAAAAGTCTTCCTGGAACTGGAGATTTACACTAGGTCTTATTTTCGGGGTAGGTCTTATATTAGGGCAGGTTTAGAAAATAGTGCTAGGTCTTACTTTCGGGGTAAGTCTTATTTTCGGGGAAACAAGGTAGATTAGATTGGAAGGGACACATAAGCAATCCAACATAACCTTTTGTGGTGGCACTTTTTCTACTGTTTTACAAAACATAATGACTGCAATGCCAAGCAGACCAATACTCAAATGTTTTTTTTTAGGTGCTCTGAGAGGTGAATGCGTAAAGGCAAATATTGTCAAAGAAAAGAAGGAGTAAAAGCAACAAGCATGTGAGATTTATAATATTATTTCAGAAGGAGAGTCATGTTGGGCTGTGGTAGCCAAAAATAAAAAGGAGTGTTACAGTTTCTTTTCAAGCTAATGTTTATTAAAAAGATGTAAGTGTTGACACGCAGTAACTCAACTTCATCAGATGCTGGCTGATGAATTCCTAGATTTGGGAGGGAGATACGAGTAGTCCTCCACTTACAAGAGTTTACTTAGTGACCATTTGAAATTACAACCGCACTGAAAAAAGTGACTTATGACCATTTTGCACACTTATGACCATTGCAGCATCCCCATTTGGATACATTTGGAGTCAGCTTGACAAGTGACTCACATTTATGACGATTGTAGTGTCCCGGGGTCATGTTGCAACCTTCTGACAAGCAAAGTCAGAATGGAGAAGCCAGATTCACTTAACAACCGTATTACTAATTGAACAACTCAGTGATTCACTTAACAATGTGGCAAGTAAAGTTGTAAAACGGGGCAAAACTCAGTTAACAGATTTCTCACTTAGCAACATAAATTTTGGACTCAGTTGTGGTTATAAGTTGACAACTACCTGCATATGTGCCTCCATGTCATTGTTGATCCTGACAAATATCCAGCTTAGTGCTTGAAGTTTTCAGAAGTGATTGGTCCTTGTGTCCTTCATACAGTTGGGAGAGAGTGACTGACCCAAGGTCAACCAGCTGGCTTTGCATCTAAAACAGGACTAGAACTCAAGGCCCCCTAGTTTCTAGTCTGGGCTTCACCACTTCACCATATTGGCTCTCTCTTCATCAATTAGCAATTGCAATATGTTAAAATCACATTGAGCTTTTGTGAGGTACGTTGAAATCTTTTTATGTAGGTGAGGTTAGCAATCTGCTACTGTGGTGATGCTGGTGCTATTTCTTTGTTCTAAAAAGGCAAATTTGAACTATTTAACTGATGTCCTGGGAGACTCAAAGGATCTGACATTGCTTGGGCCTTGCTTTGTGTCGTCATGTCAAATTTGTACCTATTAATTCTTTTTTTAAAAAATTATATTTATATGCCGCCCTTCTCCGAAGACTCAGGGCTTACAATTTTGGGATACAACCCAATGTGCTCAGCAATAGCCTTCATTCCATTGTATATGCCTGCTTATTACTAAGCGGCATTTTTACAAAGTCAGCTAATTGCCCCCAACAATCTTGGGTCCTCAATTTACCTACCCTGAGAGGATGGAAGGCTGAGTCAACCTTGAGCCTGGTGGGATTCCAGCCTGCAGTAATTGCAGGCAGCTGGAACTTAAGTGCTAGGCGTTTAGCAGCCTGCACCACCAAGGCCCTTTCTTTGCTGTAACTATGACCTGTTTCTGTAACGTAGAATGTATACATATGATTCTTTTCTATTACATTATTTAACTGTGCTTTGTAACAAATGCTGTCCCATATAATGAAGTGAAAGGTAGAGTTGCACTGCAGGGCATTAAAAAGAGTTTAAACCTGCAAAGATTATTGGACAACTAAATAATGCAAGATAACCTGGGTAGAATACAGCAAGTTATCTCTTTTCCTGAACGGGAAGGGTTGTTTTGCCGGCTTTTTCATCAGTTGCTGATTCCAATTAAACCAATATCTAATTTGATCATGCTGGAAGCAGAAGAAATGGATTGAGAAACACTTCCTTCCTGTGAGACTTTAGGCTGTTTTATTTTGAGACAATTGTATTAAAAATAACTCTTAGGTTTGGCATGTAGGAGGTGAGGAGTGTTCCAACTTCAAGAAAAGCCTCTGATATGGTGCATAGAAGCGATGGTTTCCTGCTTTTGCAAACTAACGGCATTGATTCAGAAATATCCAAATCTTTAGTTACTGAAATGCACTATTATGAAGATTTCTCCTATGAAAATATATTATTGATGATGATAACAACGATGATAATGATGATGATGGTGGTGATGATGATGGATGATGGTGATGATCAGTCAGTACAGCACAGTTCCCAACCTTTTGGGCACCAAAGACTGGTTCCATGGAAACCAATTTTTCCACAAATCAGTAGGTAGTGGTTTCGTGCACTATCTAGGTCCATGCACAGATGAAGCTTTGCTCACTTCCTGACCCAGTTCCTAATAGACCATAGACCGGTACCGGTCCACGGACCAGAAGTTGGGAACCCCTGCCGTACAGAATGAATGTCTTTTCATTGAGGGTTAGGATCCATAATTTGCCATGCTGCATAAACACACACAGACAATCACATGCCCCATGTTCAGGCCTCAAATATACATGGAAAAATACTTTTATTTGTGATCAAGGCCTCTGGCTCCCAAAGCCATAGACTAGCATTCTTTAAATGGCATTCCTCCATAGCTAAATCCTCCCTGTCAAAATAATTGATGAAAAGCTTGCTCTTATTCTCTTCTATGTTGGAAGCCAGAACAGTTGAGAAGAGAAACAGAACCACGGTAGAGACCGGTTTTCAAAAATCCTGTTTTAGCCAGGACTTTGCAGGGGAGGATTTTTAACTTGGTTGTACCTAACCCTAGAACTTCAGGTAATGACATCAGATGCAGTTTCACCCATGCAGCTGGTAACCATCTCTCAGTTCCTCCTAATCTGGGTCTAAGGAATCCTGCCAGTTGGTGAGCTCCAAATCATCTTGTCACTCTCGAGTTCTGTAACTTAGTAATTTGCTCAATTAAGCTACCTCCGTGTGCTGATTTCATTTGCATTCTCTTACATTTCACGAACTGTTCATTTCAAATTTTTATTCCTACATGGCATCTTTCCCCTTATTTCAGGCCCTTATTGAATTCCTTACTTTTATTCTGCAAACCTCACAAGTGGATGACACACAGGCACCTATTGTTAACAAGGAATGCTTGCAGGCAGGGGTGGGCTGCTGGGGTTTTGCAAGGGTTTGGGAGAGTCCCTAGCTAAGATTCTGTGCAGTTCGGAGAACCCCACAAAATCCATTCCTGGCTGACCTAGCCCACCCCGCCCCTCCCAGGATTCCCCACGCGGCTTGTTTTGAATGCAGGTAAGTGTAGGGTGCGCACGGAGGCATGGGGAGGGCAAAAAAAAATGGGCCTCCTGGAAGTTCCTTGGTGGTGCAGGCTGTTAAACACCTAGCACTTAGCTCCAGCTGCCTGCAATTAGTGCAGGCTCGAATCCCACCAGGCTCAAGGTTGACTCAGCCTTCCATCCTCTCGGGGTAGGTAAATTGAGGACCCAAGATTGTTGGGGGCAATAAGCTGACTTTGTAAAAATGCTGCTTAGTAATAAGCAGGCATATACAATGGAAGGAAGGCTATTGCTGAGCCCATTGGGTTGTACTCCAAAGATTGTAAGCCGCCCTGAGTCTCTGGAGAAGGGTGGCATATAAATGTGAATTAAAAAAAAAAAGTTCGGTAAGGCTGGAAATGAGCCCATTTCCGGCTTCCAGGGAGCCTCTGGAGTCCTGGGAGGCCATTTTCACCCTCCCAGAGGCTCAAGGAAATTCTCCGGCACCAAAGAAGAGCAAACCCCCTCCCACTGTTGTGCAGGCTAAGCCATGCCCACCCAGCAACCGGACAGAGAACCCCTTGCTAAATTTTTTCAAGCCCACCCCTGCTTGTAGGTGTGTCATTTTCATCTTTCTGGTGAAGGGACTTGGAGCTCTGTTTATAGAATAAGTTGCATGTATGAATTGTGGGCTTGATTCCTTCCCAGCTATTTTCGTTACTGAGATTTGCTGCTTTAATTAAAATGTGCTCTCCTGCCTGAGCTGTGCTGAGCATATTTTGCTTTTTTATTTGTGTTTTTAAAATCAGTTTAAGCTTTATTTCCTTCCAAGAACAGAGCTGAGGGCAAACAGGATTTTACTAAAATGAAAGAAATTGTAATGCATACATAATACACTACGTTATACTAATTAACATCAGACCACAGCCATTACAGGATAGTCTTTCCTGACTTTCGAACTTCCAGATGTCATATTACATTTCCTATAATTTGCAGCCAACATGGCCTAATGCCTAATGTAATGTTGATTCTCATTGAGCAAAGCAATCAAAAGCTATTTTCCATTCTTCAAGTTATAAATTGATTACGTGTTTCAGCTTTACATATAAAGATACATAATGCACATGTACCTTGGTAGATACCTAATGTACTTTGATCAAGAGTGATCAGTTATTTGCATCTAGTTTAAATTCTTGAATCACTCTGGCAACGTTTATATACTCTTTTAAAAGGTAATGCTATTTTCATAGCTCCTGGCAACAGTTTTTGTGTTGCTAACAGCAGAGACCAGCAGATCCAGCAACCAAAACTAATCCAAGAACCACAATGATGTAGTGACGGATCCCTCACTGGGATCATATTTGGCACATTTGATGTTCAACATTTTGATGTTACTAAATAAATGTTGGTATAGCTCTTCCCAGAGGCTTTGCCAGAAAAGTAAAACAAACAAAACCCCTATTCTCTATCCATCTTCATTTTTAATTTTTCAAAGCAACCCTGGAGGTTTAAAGTAAAGATGTCTTTGAAAAAGCAGGAAATATTTGTAATTTGGCAAGGGCGTACTGACAATAAAATCACACTCCTTTTAGAACACCAGTAAATAAAGACATTTTTATTTTCATATTTCATTGTTTATTATTATTATTATTATTATTATTATTATTATTATTATTATTATTATTAGACTTGTATGCTGCCCTTCTCCCGAAGGACTCAGGGCGGCGAACATATAAAAAAGAATATATACAGTAAAAAGATATTAAAATAAAAACAAGTCTAAATTACAAGAAACAGCTAAAAACAATTAAAATTACAATAATACTATTAAAACTACCTGCCCCCATGGTCAATCCAGGCCGGCCTGCTGAAACAGCCAGGTCTTCAGGTCTCGACGAAAGGAGCAGAGATCAGGGGCCAAACGAAGATCCACAGGAAGCTGATTCCATAGGGCGGGCGCTCCCACAGAAAAGGCCCTAGCCTTGGGAACTGCCAGCCGACAGTGCCTGACCGACGGTATTCCCAGGAGGCCCTTCCTGTGGGAGCGCATGGGGCGATCGGAATGTGATGCAGGCAGGAGGCATTCCCGCAAGTACCCTGGACCCAAGCCATTTAGGGCTTTATAAGTCATTATAATGGAAAGGTTGAGCCTGGGAGAAGCAGAAGCCACATTCAAAGGATTCAGCAAGCAAACCTTTTTCCAGAAAGTGGGGGAAGAGGAAGAAATCACACCTTTCTACATACATACATACATAATGTAGTAGTGAAGGCACCAGGCTAGAAACCAGGAAAATGAGAGTTCTAGTTGTGCTTTACGACAAAGCCAGCTGACTGACCCTGGGCCAGTCACTCACTCTCCATCCTGGGAAGCAGACAGGGGCAAATCACTTCTGAAAAACCTTGCCAAGAAAAGTTCGGGGACAAGTCCCAACAATTCTTCACGAGTCAACAATGTCTCACCTATTCGAGGTGGGATGCTTGACCCATAGTGGTTTATGATAACAGATTTGGGGGGGGGGGGGCAGGGAGATTATCAGGATGTTTGCAAAAGACAATCATCTTGTGATCAAACACAGGTAATCCTTGAGTTAAGACCATAAATTGAGCCCAGAATTTTATGTTGCTAAGTGAAACATTTATGAAGTGAGTTTTGCCCTATTTTACCATTTTTTCTTGCCACAGTTGTTAAGTGAATCATGGCATGTGTTAAGTTAGTAACATGGATTCCCCATTGACTTTGCTTGTCAAAAGGTTGCAAACGCTGATCACATGACCCCAGGACACGGCAACCGTCATAAATATGAAAGTGTCTGAATTTTGATTCACAGGGATGCTGCAATGGTCATAAGTATGAAAAATGGTCATCAGTCACTTTTTTCAGCTCTGCTGTAACTTTGAACGGTCACTAAATGAACTGTTGCAAGTCGAGGACTACCTGTGCTTTATCCTTTTGAAAAGGTGTTGGAGATGAATTTAGGGGACAAAGTCAAATGTTCCCTTCCACAAATACTACTCCTCAAGTTGCAATGTATAGAAAGGGGGATAGCGCGCTGCCGTCAGCCTTTACGTGAAATGGCTAAGATCATCTATCCGTGCATTAACTTTCACCTTCTTGGAAGAAACATGGAAGTCAAAACTGCTTACAGTTTTTCTTCAATTAAATAATAATACATAAAGGATTAGAATTCACTAAATGTTAAATCCAGAAGTTAAGTCTTTTCCAGAAACAGAATTCTTTTCCCAAAATCAAGGAAGCCCTTTCCAAATCTCTCTTTCTCTCATCTCTCTCTTTCTCCTCTCATTCTCCCTCTCTCTCTCTCTCTCTCTGTCTCTCTCTGTCTCCCTCTCTGTGCTGTTATACTTGTGTATATGTGTATACATGATGACAATGTTCATATTGGTTTTAACAGAACCTCTAGGGCAGTGTTGGCTAACCTTTTCGGCACTGAGTGCCCAAAGTGCATATGCAAGTGCACTCCCAAAATGCAATGTGCCCCACACCCCATGCACATGCGTCCCCCACACATGCGCAACAGAGACTCGAAGACCAGTTGGCCGGTGGAAAGTATATGTGCATGCGCAGCAGAGCTGAGCTGGGGTGACGGCTCGTGTGCCACCTCTGGCACGTGTGCCATAAGTTCGCCATCACGGCTGTAGGGCATATCCTTCAATTATATTTTTATTCACCAAATGGATAGAAATTATCAACATCCTTTGAGTCACAATAGATACAATGTTACCAAGTTTCCCAAAAAATCTCTTAATATCCTTTATTTCAACTACAGTAGAACGCTGGTCATGAACGCTTCTGACCACGACCAAATCTGGTTCACAATTTTTTTTTCACAGCCAATTTCCCCTTCCGGGCCATTTTTTTTTTTTGTAAGCACCAAGTTTCCAAAATTAGGTTTGGGTCATGACCAAAATCGGGTTGTGATCAAAGTTATGGAACGAATTATGGTAGTGACCAGAGGTTCTACTGTATTTGGTTTTGATATTGCATTTTGGACATCGTTGCCAATGTGGAAAGGAATTGCATACATCACGATAAGTTGGTAAGTGATAATTATAGATCATATGAATATACAGTATATTTCTAGAATTCTAAGAAATTGTTAGTATATTGAAGTTCCTACTTTGAAGAAGGTTTTTTTGAAACCATTGTCACACTAGATCAAATTTCTGGGGTTTTTCAAATTTCAGCATGCCTTTTTCCTAGAAAAATAGGCGCTATCACAGTATGTGCACTATGGGTCACAGAGTCAGATTATGTTTTAAATCTTCTATTACATTTTTCAAAAAGCTTTTTAAACCCACCATTTGTTTAATGTGTTACTTAAAGCAAAGTCCACATTTTCTCCCTTGTACTGAAGACCAAACATTGATGCTGTAGCATATGGCTTCCATATAGAAAATCCAAGAACTTATCCTTTGACTCTTGAACTGTTCTCAGAAGGATTGATATGAAGAGCCTTATATGCCTTTTATCTGACAGATGGTGCTTATTAGATTCAAGAAATTTCTCAAGGGACAAAAGTCAGTTCTCACCATTCTAGTGCAGAGAATATATAGGTCATCAGAGAGATGGCTGGAATCCTATTGAATTTTGAGATACTGGATGATGCCTTCCTAGAAAATCAGATGCTCTTATTACTGGGATGGAGGATCTGAGACTAAAAAGAGGCTTCCAAGTTCTATTGATTCTGATGAATAAATGCCACAAAGTCATTTTACTGAATCCATGGCACACAATCCCTGCTTTATGCAAGAGAGGCCAGTTGGTTTTTATTGTGCAAGCTAGTGAAATTATTTTGGAGATATGTGCAGAGACAAGAGCTTTAAAGTATTGTTCAGGCACGCAGTTATATAATGGTAGTGTGAGAGAAAAATAGCTTTTTGTGAAGGGTTTCAAATAAAATCTTTGCTGGCTACACATATTGTTGAACAGAGCTAACAATTGAGTGCACATTTAGATAGCACACCTATAAAGTAGGGAAATGGGAGACCGATTCATAAAATAGAAGAGTAGAGGCTAGTCAGAGCTCTTTATTGCCATTCAAACTGGACTTTGATGTCAACTGAAAATGCCCATATGACTCTACCTGGGAGAAAAAGGGAGAATGGTCAATGGGTTTTACTTTTTCAAAAACTTCTCGGTTGCCATCACCTGCCAGACGTAAGCTCTGAAGTCACTGGGGATCTTCACCCAAAGAAGTTTGATAAGATGGCAGAGTTATCTACCATGCATATAATGAGGTCAAGCAGGGAAATCAGAAGATCCAGGCAGTTCAAACAAATATAAAGATTCATTGCAACCTTAAGCTCTCTACAAGAATCTGAACTATTAATGTCCAAGAAAATTGGTGGTAGATAAGTGTCAGTGGAATTCAAGGTGGGCTGGACTTAGACTTCTTGTGAAAGGACTCATGACTGATGACAGGTTTGATCCTTCCCTCAGTCTCTGGTCATCTACAAATGATATGTGAAAAATGATTTTGGGAGATAGGAGGGAGAGCCACAGACTGGATAACCAGTGTGTAAGGAAGGCAGGCAGGCAGGCATGGGAAATATTTCAGAAGGGACTCTCCTAGATTACCTAGGAGAATAAAATAAAAGAAGAGGAGAAATACTTTCAGTCTTTCTAGATTGTCTTCAAAGATATAGCTAGCACTTCTGGTGGTGCTTCTTGTCTGGATTATCTTGAAGGCCTTACAGAACGTCATTTTTAAAAATGATTTTAACAAACAGCTGGCCTGAAGCATTACTGCACGAGGGGGGAAGAAATTGCATCTGACTCGGAATTTGAGCTGATAATATGTTTCTCACTAAAAATTCAGTAGTCAAGGATACACTTTGGGTCAAGTGTCTCCTGCATCTCCACACCTCCATCCCAGATTTAAATTAAGCCTATTAACATGTAGGTTGTTAACGAACCCTGGCTTTTTGGGGTGGAGTGTACTTTTTGTAGTAAGGTTTTAATAGTCACTGTCTGAAAAACCATAGGAGTCAACACACATGCAAAACTCAGAGACTCCCTAGCAGATGTGCTGCTTAGCTTTCTGTTTCCATAGCAACAAGGTTACATTATTTTTTCCAATAGCCTAAACGCAGGAAGCAAGTTCAGGTATTAATAGCCAAAGCTATGTATGTATGAGCAGTAATATGCAAGCTATAGCTATTTTGATTTCTCTGATTTGACGTTTTTAACCTCCATGAAAGAAAAAAAAAGCCTGTATACAATGTCCTTTTTCTTCCCCCTCAGTTCCTATAATAAGTTCAATATTTGCTAGTTAGGTAGGTTTATAGCAGGCACATTTGTACTTGTTTGAACTTCTTGACTGGATAAAGAGATTAAGCTTTTTTCAAATGTGATGAACTGAGAAAAGTTTTGAATGGAAGTATTAGTCAGTATGACTGGTTTTGTTTGTTTATTTAGAATTCTGTGGTGCTTCAACCAAAGCAGAACAGTTGACTACTTGCCCTTACGGAAATAAGGTTGAAATCCAAAGAATATCCCATCAATGCATAAAATAATATCAATTTCCTATTCAATACCCCCTTTTATCTTTCTAAAGCATCTTGGCACTTTTTCCCTCAGGAGTAGCATTCAGCCAGGCCTATCCTTTTATTTGCCAGTTAAATTGTGGCTGAGGGTAGATTTATTACAAGGCAGAGTTGGCATTCAAAAGCACCAGCAGAATCCAAGTCTTTCTGTGGCCTAGCCATCTGTTTCACAAGACAATGTAATGAGACCAAAAGCTGGGATTGACCTCAAATTTCCTATCTTTCTTCCATGAGAGAAGCCGAATCCATCTCTGTGCCTTATCATAATCCTTTATCTTTCTTCTCTATTTCTGTCCACTCCATCAGTTCCAAGTGCCCCCCAAAACATCACATGGGCCATCCAGCCTTCTGGTAACACTTCACCACATATCTGATTCTCCTTACAGCTGTTCACTGGACAGGTTGTTCGACTTACTTAATTCTTATCAGTTTCCTTTTTCCCTGCCTTCCAAAGCATGTGATCACCTGGAGTTGTTCTTACTGGGTTCAGAGGGGAGCAAGAACTCCCCTTGAATTTACTTCAGGTTTAGGATCCCCAAACCACATTCTGTCCTACACCTGGAGATTGGTTCCATCACACATCTCTTTCTCCATTCTTTGCCTGACCCAAGTTACAGCAAAGCAGATAGAGATGATTTTATTGTTTCAATTTTTTTTAATGCAGAACATTTCCATAATCATGGTATCCCAAAACTGGTTTTTATGAATGAAATTTGGAATTTATTCACATTTTAATTTTTTTTTTGCTTTAATTTGTGGCACCTTCTACTTAAAAAAAGACTCTCCAGTAAAAGATTAGGAAAACACTGGAGTGAAATTTAGAAAATCCAGTATGGATATAAGTGGGCAAGGAATAGATTTTAATAAAAGACAGCTTAGTACTTCCAAATATATATACGTGTGTTTGTGTGTGTGTGTATAAATTGTAGGACATGGTTAGAACTGAAAGATATATATACATACATTTATTAGTCAGAAAAGATGCTACTAGCATTCTGACACAGATTGTTATTGCTGCTGATTTTTTACAATAGAGTTTTGATTAATTTCTTTCTTGGGAAAACACCTGAAGCCCTAATTCCTCTTTGTGCCTAGCAAAATGCCACAGACATCAATAGTATTTAAAATAAATGATCAGAGTCCCTGCTTGGAGCAGAAAATGTGATGAAAATCACAACAGCGAATAATAGAATGACTGAGTGGTAGTTTCTCTCTCTTTTTCTACTTGGTTATTTCTTGAGACTATGGCCTCTAACCTTAAACTTGCTCCTACCATCCCTAGCTATGGACATTATAGCTGAAGCTAGAAGTTTTCAGGAAACACGCTAAAAATGAATTAGCATTCTTACTTTGCTTATTTCTTAGATGCCATTAAATTAACAGAATGGGTTGAACTTTCTTAGAATAAATTCCTCTGGTTGAAGCATACATACTCATATGTTTGTGTATATAAAAGTGTGTGTGTGTGTATCTATCTATCTATCTATAATATGGTACTTGCAAAACATATTTGAAAAGTAGATCACATTTATTTCAAAAAGAAACAATGCTGCTAGAGATTTTTCTAATTTCTTTTCCTTTTAATTTTTTTAAGAGATGGGACACAAACATGTAGAATAAGACTTATGAATTTATAGTCCAAGAAATGCACTTTAATTGAAGACGTACATTAATTTATTCAGTCTGGTATAAATTCTTTCTGTATTTTGTATTTAAAATGTTAATAGCAAATCACAATCCTTGGCGGGGAAATGATGTATAGAATTTGCAACTAAATGTATAGCATGTATAGTTTTTAAGTAGCTGATGATGGGATTATATGCAACAATTATTTGAAATTTATGTTATACTTATATGAACATGTTTTATATAAATGAAGCATGTCCAGTAAAGTATGTATTGGTAAGTAAGATTCCCCCCATCCCCCACAGTTTTCTGTGTACATTTTGTAGATGTGCTAACATTTATTTGGCATGGCATAATTCTTAATGATAATGCTAATGTTTGATTCCCTGCCCTAAATATTAGACAATATCATTCAGTTACAGTGGCAAGTTATGTAGTGGTTCATGCCTGGGCAACATTTGAAAATACACAAAGCAGCAACAATTGTTTAGAAATCTTTGCTGCTATGAGAGATGAAGTATTTTCTTAATGCAGTTCTAGGTAATTCATGCTTTGCTAGTGTGTTGGTCTGCAATTGCCTGTTTTATAGTCACCCATATACACAAATTATACAACTCTGAAATAAATTTAGAAGTCACTTCAATGCAATGGATTTAAGGCATGTAAATGAGTATATTGTGGAATGCTAAAATGACCGTATTAAAGAAAAGTGAATACATTGGCCAATATCAATGTCCAATCAAGAAAGTAGATGTAAAATAGTTCTGATTTTTTAACAATGCACCATGCTTTGTTGCTAATGCTTTTAAAATGTTTTAACCATGGATTTTTTTTCTTCTAGCATTCTATTCCACAGTTATTTGTATCTGAAATCATTCCTCCATATGTTGCAACTTTTCTCTCTACCTCTAACCAGATGCTTTTTAAAACGAAGGCATATTGAACAAGCCATGTTCCCATAAATCATAAAATGTTAGGGCATTATGGGCCAAGGTCACACATCACACTAAGCCAAAAACAAACCATGTTTCAGTAAGCCCAAAACAAATAAATCGTATTTCAATTTTTTTTACCAGAGAACTTATGCTTCTTCCCTTTTTTTTCTTTAAATTTGTGCTGATTGTATACTGCTTGTTTTAATTTGAGGAGTGATTTGAACCAATATGTAAATCAAACTTGGTTCTTGAGTAAAATATTGCAGCTGGATATGATGATCATAAAACTGAAGGCTAAATACACCGCACAGATTTATTTATTTTTTTACAGAGGGAGGCGAGATACAGGCATACTTCCAAGCTGTTTTGTGCTGAACCAATTAATATTCTGTATCAGGAAAATGTTTCTTCTACTCAAATGTTGCAGACTAGAGCAAAGCCCTTTGGTGCACCTGCTTGCCACTGATCTTTGCTCTATTACATGTCATTCATGGGAAAGGCAGTCTTTTCAGACTTGGCAAGCCTTGCTTATGATAAGAACATGTGGGAGTTACAGTCTATAACATTTGGAGGGCACAGGAGCAGAAATGTGAGGGGATAGCCTGCCTTATTGACAGAGGAGGCAAAATATCCTTGCTTTAGTCCCTAAAATGACCCAACAGCTGATGAGGAGAAAGACCTCTGCCTAGATCAAGGGTCCTCAAAACTTGGCAAGTTTAAGACTTGTGGACTTCAACTCCCAGAATTCCTGAGCTAACATGACTGGAGGAGGAATTCTGGGAGTTGAAGTCCACAAGTCTTAAAGCCGTCAAGTTTGAAGACCTCTGGCCTAGATGGTCACTTCCAGCCCCAGTTGACTGCCCTCTGACCCAGGAACCAGATAAGGCAAAAGCAAACATTGTGATTCAGAGCATATAAAATGGCATCTGCAGACACTTTCTTTGATCAGAATCTGGGGACTTGATGCCTTTGATACCTGCCAGCGCTCTGTTCACTTAAATGGAGATAACTCTTTTTACATGCTCAAACCAGGTTAGCAGAAGCCTTCCATAGCAGTTAATTGGTCAAGTATCCTATCCCAACCCCTTCAGCTCCTGAAGCCAGTTAATTAGCAATGTTCACACCATGAATCCAGCAAGCAAAGGCATCATTGTAAATCTTGCTTGAGTTTTTAAAAAGCATGCATTTCCCTTAAGCTGCCAAAGCTCAAAGGACAAGGTCCTCTTCATCTTCCACATCAAGTCAGGGGGTAAGTGAGAGTTTGGGGGTTTTTTTTGCAAGATTTTCTATGGCACCGTTTAAAGCAATGTACAAAGTACATGAGATGGACTCTCATGGAGATTTATTTATTTGTTCAATTTATATCCCATCTTTATTACTTTTATAAATAACTCAAGGCAGCAAACATATTTAATGCTCCTTTTTCCTCCTACTTTCTCCACAACAGCAACCCTGTGAGGTGGGTTGGGCTGAGGAAAAGTGACTGGCCCAAAGTCACCAGCTAGCTTTCATTAATAAGGCAGGACTTGATCTCACAAATCTCCATGTTTCTAGCCTGATGCCTCAACTACTAGATTTTTGTCCTAATAGCAGATTATGCTCAAGTGAGATCCTGAGTATAAAATCTCAGTCTCCGCTTATATCTAGTTGGCAGTGATCAATTCAGTTTTTCTGTTCAGATTACTACTAAATTGTCCTGCTTTTCTCTTGTGTGTCTCTGCTGTCTACCTATTTCATATGGAGAAAGCAATGTCCCACCCCATCTGATTCTTCCACAAGACATGGCACATGTGCCACTTTCTCTCACAATCTTTAATGTGTTCATCAGACAAGGCACAATTTTAAGCATGGGGAAGTTTTTCATGTATGGTTTTACCAGGATGAGTCTGAGAAATATTGCTTGCCTGAAGCAATTGTAAAAGTTTATTTGTCTATGAAATTTATAAACCACCTTGGTCTCAAGGCAGTTTTCAGGAGCAATAGTGACAAAGCCAATTCAAGAATGGAATACTACAATGAACCACAACATCTTTTTATATAAAGATATCACATTCACACCTGATGCAGTTAGATTCACAAGCCATCAGTTAGATAGGTGCCATTAAGTTGCGTCAAACCATGAACTGTATTCAGAAATAGCTTGTAGCTCTTCTGGGGACAGTCCTGTAATATCTTTGATTCCACCTTAACTATTATCTTATATTCCTTCCACTCTTGTTCAGTGTAGTATTTTTCTTCTTTTCCATTCTCTGCATCATACAGGACTGTTAAGTGATCATTTGCTTGCTGATCATTACTTCGAGGAAAAACAAAACCTAACTACAATATTTGATCAAAATCAAATCAACTATCAGTCAGTCCTGGATCAAACTGGTTGATGTTTTGTTTTTGAGGTCTGTGGTATTCTTAATCATTTTCAGATTGATAATTTGGAATTGTAAGGTGTTTTTCACCTCTATCTCAATAATCACGTTTCCCAGCTATATGTTATTACTGAAAAGGTCATTGTGTTAACTATTTTGATCTTTGGTGTCACTAAAATATTATTTTCCTTCATGATTGTCTAATTTTGTGATTGACTTCTTCCTTAGGATTAATCTATTTTCTAGCATGCTGTCCATCTAGACAGCATGCTAGATTTATTTTTGAGCTCAAGAAAATAAAACTATCTTTAGTTCTTGGCTGACTGCTCTAAGTTCACTAAGCATATTCTTTGCCAATACTTAATATTTAACATTCAGCCAGATTTTTCACTTTATTTTTTTTTTAAAATGGATCATGTATCTGTTCCTTTTTTGTCTGCCACTCATATCATGTCCAAAAAGTTTTCCCCCATTGTGGATATAATCAGTCATGATTGCATAGATAACTGTCAGCTCTTGATTGATAATCCTAACCCTCCAAAAGGGTGAGGCAGCCAAAATAAGCAGACATAATCAAAATCCACAAGTGGGCAAAAAAAAATTTGACAGGCAGAAAAGGATAAGATTTATAAACCCTTTCCTGTACTTTCAATTACGAAGTGGCATTATTTGTTCTTCCCAAATTTAATGCTTTTATGCCATCTCTTCTACTCTTGTGATTCTTGTGATATATTTGCTATACAGACTAAACAGTGGAACAATATATATCCATCTCTCATTCTCTTTCCTCTTCTAAAGTACTGTGTCTCTCCAAAATCATTTGTGCAGTACTTCTTGTTCATTGTAGTCAAACATTCTGGCATACGTATTAGCCTAACTGTAGCAGTTTAATCCACATTAATAGAGGTGTTACTATAGTCAGTGAAGCAAAGGCAAAATTCCTTAAATTATCTGGCTCTCTCAATTATCCATCACATCTTTGCTTTTTGAACTTAAGTTTCTCTGTCTTTTCTGAAACTTGCTCATTCACCTGGAATTTTATTTGCTATGTATGGTGGAATTCTTCTTTGCCAGATAGAAGGAAAAACTTTTTGTATAAGAGGACTAATATATTGCCCTGGGTGAATTGTAGCATTTACCCACCTTAGGTACCACTTTGGTGGGAAAGTAATGGGATTTTGTGTTTTACCATAAGCTCTGCTGCAATATTATTATTATTATTATTATTATTATTATTATTATTATTATTATTATTAAGATTTATATGCCGTCCTATCTCCCTGAGGACTCAGGGCGGCTTACAATACTAAAACAGTACAATATAAATATTAAAAATTAATTAAACCAGGAATTTCATAAATCGATTAAAAATCTAAAAACAACCACTAAAACCACTAAAAAACCCTCCCCCCTCCTTCAGTCCTGGTAGGCTAGTTGGAACAGCCAAGTTTTTAGGCTATGGTGGAAGAATCGGAAGTCAGGGGCCACCCGGAGCTCCAGGGGTAGTTGGTTCCAAAGGGTGGGTGCTCCCACAGAGAAGGCCCTACCCCTGGGACCCGCCAGCCGGCATTGCCTGGCTGATGGCACCCTGAGCAGGCCCTGCCGGTGGGAGCGTACGGGTCATCGGGAAGTTGTTATTGGCAGCAGGGTTTCCTGCAAATACCCCGGTCCAATGCCATGAAGGGCTTTATAGGTTAATACCAGCACCTTGAATCTCACCCAGAGGGCAACCGGTAACCAGTGCAGCTCACGCAGGAGGGGTGTAACATGGGAGTATCAGGAACCTCCCATCACAACCCGCGCTGCTGCATTCTGGACAAGTTGAAGCCTCCGGGTGGTCCTCAAGGGCAGCCCCACGTAGAGAGCATTGCAGTAGTCCAGACGGAAAATGACGAGCGCATGAGTGACTGTATGTAGGGCATCTCGATCCAGGAAGGGTCGCAACTGGTGCACCAGGTCCCAAAACTGAGCCGTGCATCCAGGAGGACACCCAAGTTGCAAGCCCTATCCATGGGGGGCAACACCTCCCCCCCCCATAGCTAGAGATGGAATATCCTGGCTAACTCGAGATGCCAGTACATACAGCCACTTGGTCTTAGCTGGGTTGAGCCGGAGTTTGTTCCTCCCCATCCAGACCTTCAATGCTTCCAGGCACCTGGACATCACTTCGAGGGCGTCACTGGGTATGATGTCATGCTGGCCGCATGACCATGAAATCATCTTTGGACAGTGCTGCTCAATGGCTTACAGAAACAGAGATTGACACCACCCCCTAAAGTTGGCTATGACTTTTAGAAGTAAAACCTGCAGGGACACCTTTACCTTACCTTACCCAGCTTAGATGTTAGATCATGTAATACCAAGTTCCTCCATTTCTCCAATATTTATTTGTTTCCTTATCATTTCTTCAGTTGATTTATGGGTCATCTTTCATTTAGGACTCAAAGCAGCATTCATAGCACTTCTCCCTCTTGTTTAAAGCAACCATTTGAGGTAGGTTGGGCTAAATTTACAATCTGGGCTATGTTGACTCTTGGGGTTTTCCTTTTAACTTGGGGGTTTTAATTGCTTATTCAGCTTATAACTTATTTAATATAATTTTTAAGTAATTTATTGTTGTATTGTATTTTAGTTGTGAGCCGCTCTGAGTCCTTTGGGAGAAAGTCAATAAATAAATAAATAAATAAATAAATAGATAGATAGATAAATAAGAGTGTGAGGCCCAAAGTCACTCAGTAGTCTTCCATAGTTGAACATGGACTTGAACCTCAATCTCTCATTCTTGTCCAACATCTTATTCAGATTCTAATTGTCTATCCCTCTTATGGCAGGAACAGCAGAACTCTACAATAGATTAGATTATGAAGCTCATTATGTGAATGTAAGGCAAAGGCTCTTTCTCTCAGTACAACCTATGTCACAGGCTACTCCAAACATAAATTAGAAGAAAGTATGATAGTAATAGCAATAGCACTTAGATTCATATACCGCTTCACAGTGCTTCACAGCCCTCTCTAAAGCTTTTTACAGAGTCAGCCTATTGCCCCCAACAATCTGAGTCCTCATTTTACCCACCTCGGAAGGATGGAAGGCTGAATCAACCTGGAGGTGGTCAGGATGAAACTGCTGGCAGTGTGCAGAATTAGCCTGCAATACTGCATACTAACCACTGCACCACCACAGCAGTAATGTCCCCTTGATTTTCTTTAGTATATGATGGGTTGGAAGGATGGAAGTCTGAGTCAACCTTGTTTGCTACATGAGTTTTTCAAGCAATGGCTGAACAAAATAATGAATGAATGTTGTTCCTTTTTCTCTCCTTTCCCCCCCTCCCCCATCTCTACATCTCCTATTTTCTTATAGAATAAATTTAAAAGTGATGATAGCCCTGTTTGGCCCACTTCCGCTAGGTTTGTGACTCACTGGTGAGTCAGACTCAGCACTTGACAGCTAAAACCCAACACTTTAGACAAACAAACTTTTGGAATGTGTGTGCATGTATTTTAAACATGCATATCTTAAAACTAAAAAAAAGGAATAAAATACCTTTCTAACAAGAGAACGGGTCCTTTCACAAGGAATTAATTAGTTAAATAATGCAGGCTGGAGGCAAAAAAGGAACAAAAGTTTGTTCAAAACCAATGTAGATGCTTGTCTTTTGAGCAAGTATCCTTGAACTATGAACGATGTGCAGTAACTTAGCGATAAGAATAGAAGCTGAGATAGAGGAATGCAAATCCCCCTTTTTCCTTATTCTTCTTTTCTCAACATACATCAATTGGACAGTTCAGAAATCAATCAAGAAATTTAACTTGCTAATAGACAGGGCATGAATTTTTCAGCAGTGGAACATACGTATCTGTTGAAATGGATCACCCATCAGGTATTCTTCCTCTTGTCCCAGAATGATGAGAATACCCTTGGCGTGGGACATTTCATGAAAATTTATTCTTCATTATGGTCAGCGCTTTAAGGGCCGGTAACCTTCTTTCTGATTTTAATTGGTTTAAATGCACGACGTGTTCAGGTTGCCTTAACGTTTATTTTTGCTGAAAGGTGGTTCAGTTCTGAATTTACCTCCTTAGGATAGTTGCTCCTATGGCAGCCACCCCAGTCTGGCATCTTCCAAATATGGAGGGCATTCTCAGCCTCCTTCTGCTCCTGAGCTTCGAGTCCAATCAAAGAGAAGTCTGCCTGGAATGCTTTGCAGCTTTTCCTTAGCCCAGTGGTGGCTAACCTTTTTCAGCTTCCATGCTGATAATTGCGTGCGCGCTCACTTGCACACGCTTGCGTCCCAGCACCCAGAAGGCAATGTGTGCTGCCCCCCCATGCCTCCTGCACATGTGTGCACGACCCCCCTTGTGTGTCGTGCATCTGCGCATGCATGCGCAATTCCCCTTCTGCACTATGTGTCTTCGTATGCATGCACGATTCCCCCCTCGCGCGCAGTGCATTTGTACATGCATGCACAATCCCCTCACACGCAGCACGTTCCTGCACATGCATGCACATCTCCCGCGCACTCCCCTCCATCCCCTGCGCATGCACGCCAGATACCCGACAACCAACTGTTGGGTGGCGGCGCACGTGCGCATGCGCAGTGAGGCTCTTCCAGGCAACCTCTTGCGTGCCAGGGGAAATGGCTCTGTGTGCCACTTCCGGCATGCGTGGCATAGGTTCGCCAACATGGCTTTAGCCACTTACCCAGAATAAGCAAACATGAATTATACCAAAAAGAACCTGAATGCAAGTGCCAAACTCTTTGGGTTTGTTTCTCCCATACACCCCTCTTTCTTTCCATTTGCGACTGCAAGGTATTCATTCACTCGTGTGAAGGTACACTGCTATTCACTCCTTAAAGTTCCAGCATTGTACAAGTGATGATTGTCTTCATCTCCTTCCACTGTTTGAGGAATGAAAAAGGCCAGAGTATGGCAATATAATCTTAGGGCTGTGGAAAAGGGACAGAATGAGTAACAGTTAGGATGTGAAGGCAAGGGCCATTCCCTGTAGGGAGCAGTCACATAGCTTGGGGTTCTTTATTTAGAAAAAAAAACAGAGTGAGTAATGTAGGACAAGAGAAAGTTTATCAAAATTGCACAGGATGTTGCAAAAATGCTGCAGAAGTTGATGGAGTTGGCAGAGATGGCTAAATTGACCATTTTGATCAAAGAAAAGAATATAAAAAGAATATAAGTACTTTTGTTGCTACATGGAGACGGCTTCTTGACTTTGAGGTGGAAAAAAAAGGAAACTTTGGTTTTGGGTTTAACTGATTAGATTGATTTGTCATTATAGCAATGACTAGTTTAGTTCAAGAAGATAGGCTCAAGATCCAGATGGATCTTGACAGACTAGAACAAAATCTAACAAAATGAAATTCAATGTAGAGAAAAGTAAAGTCCTACACTTAGGCAAGAAAACCAAAAGTACACATACAGACTGGGTGAAACCAGGCTCAATTGCAATAACTGTGAGAGGGATCTTGGAGTCTTAGTGGACAACCAGCTAAATATGAGCCAGCAGTGTGCAGCAGCAGCCAAAAAAGCTAATGCAATCCTAAATTGTATTAACAGAGGGATATAATCAAGATCAAGTGAGGTACTAATATCACTCTATAAAGCCTTAGTAAGACCACACCTAGAGTACTGCATCCAATTTTGTTTACCACATTGATTTGAGACTCTAGAAAAGTACAGAGAAGAGCAACTGATAGGGGACCAGACAAGGAATAATGGATGGAAGACTGATACAAGGAGATTTAACCTGGAAATAAGGAGAAACTTTTAACTGACAGTGAGAACAATCAACCAATGGAACAGCTTCCCCTCGGAAGTTGTGGCAGCGCCATCACTTGAGACTTGCAAGAAGAGATTGGACTGCCATCTGTCAGAAATGGAGTAGAGTCTCCCACTTGGGCAGGGGGTTGGACTAGATGACCTACAAGGTCCCTTCCAACGCTGATTATCTGTTATCTGTTATACTATTAAGGAAAAGTAAAAGGTTGAGATCCGGTGTTAAATTTTGTATTGTGGGGTTTTATGATGTGAGCCGCCCTGAGTCCTTCGGGAGATGGGGCGGCATACAAGTCCAAGCAATAAATAAATAAAACAATAATGCTTTATTCTAGTGCAACAGAGGGAGTCGGAAGTCAACTCTTTTTTCTTTTCTTTTCTTCCTCCCCTCCTCACTTGTCTTTACCCTTCCCCTCCCCACTGGATCTTACGATTTGCTTTTGTATTTTGTATTTTGTTCTATAATCTAATAAAAATGTTTAAATCTTGGGAAAAAAAGAAAAGAAAATGGATGAAGGCAGGTTTCCCCTTTCATAACACTAGAGAACCTAGACTCTTCCTTTAATGAAAAAAATGCTGCACATAGAGGACTACAGTGCAGTAGACCAAACCCTGAGAACAAATACCGCAGTTCACATCTCAGTGCTCCGTGTCTCTTGATCTGTTTTCATTCTTGTTCGATCTTACTTGCTCCTTAGGTGAGAGGGTATGACTTGCATGCAGAGGAAGCAGGAAGTGATGATGAATTTTGGACCCCAATAATTTAGGCATCACGAATATGGAGAAATAGTTTTGCATAAATTATGCATGTCTTCTTGGGAAAATGTGAACAAAAATGTCTATTTCTCCCTCCCTTCTCCCTCCTTCCCTTAATGAATCATGCCCTAGATTTTGGTGGCACACACACACACATTCATTCAAATGGCACTTTGGGTTGCTGTTGTTGTTCCACCTGTATTTTTAGTTCTTCCATATGCTGCTCACTCAACTTGCTCTGAACATTTTGTTCTGGATTTTTCACATCTAGAAAATGCAACTCTTCGGCCTGATTTCTAAAGAGCCTAAACCTGTATCAGTAGCCTGCTTCATATTAAAGGGAAGTCCTGCTTTGACAGTCTGCAATTCTGATAGAAGGAAAGAGGGGTGCTGTTCCCCTTTAATGGTTTTATGGGAAGTCCTGTTCCTGGAGGGCCACCAAATGCAGGCAGGGGGTTTATCAGATTTTGGTTAAGAGAAACTGTTTTTGGTCAGTTTCATTACTTTGATCAGTAAGATGTAGAGGAAGTGACAGGATCCAATGCTTTGTGACAGTATTGCAATGCAAGTTCTACCTCCTTCATACATGTTTGCAGGTCACACCACCCACACATACAAAAGGAGCAGAACATGGTTGCTGAGCTGCTTGAATTGATCCCACCCCCTACCCTCTGTGAGGGTGCTTCTCAGTGGAGATTTAAACCATACCTCTAGCTTGTCAGCCTCAAGAGAAGGAACCAGGTTAGGACACATGTTTTTCTCCTTTCCTTGGACCCTGCCTCTCAAATGCTAAAGGCCAATAAAAAATGAAGCTTCAGCAACTAGAGACACAATGTGTTTGGTACAGTGGGACCAGATTTCTGTAAGTGCTTTTTAGGATGTGATGACCCCTTCACACGTAACCCCCAAACAATGATTGCCCTGCACAATTCAATTCAATCTAATGACCTAAGTGCCAGAGCTCACTGTAACAGCGTTGCCAAAAAGGCATTAAGAGTTGTAAATCTAATCTTACGAAGCTTCTCCTCTGGAAATATTGAATTGCTAACTAGGGCATACAAAACCTTTGCTAGACCAATACTTGAATACAGCTCATCTGTCTGGAATCCGCACTGTATATCGGACATTAATACAATTGAGCGAGTCCAGAAGTATTTCACAAGAAGAGTACTACACTCCTCTGCTCGCAACAGAATACCCTATATCACCAGGCTTGAAATTTTGGGCTTGGACAACCTTGAACTACACCGCCTACTGTTAGACTTAAGCGTAGTACACAGAATTATCTGCTACAATGCCCTACCATCAATGACTACTTCAGCTTCAACCACAACAATACAAGAGCACACAACAGATACAAACTCAATGTAAACCACTCCAAACTTGATTGCAGAAAGTACAACTTCAGCAATAGAGTGGTCAATGCCTGGAATGCACTACCTGACTCTGTTGTTACATCCTATAACCCTCCACTCCTTTAACCTCAAACTTTCCACTATTGACCTCACCCCATTCCTAAGAGGTCTGTAAGGGGTGTGCATAAGTGCATCTTCGTGCCTCCCGTCCCTGTCCTATTGTCCCCATTTATTTGTACCTATTTCCTGTGTTCTTACTCATGTTTATACTTATACCTATTATCTTGTAAGCAATTGACAAATCAAATAAATAAATAAAATAAAAGATGCAGTCTAAAGGGCAAAAATAAAAAAAGATGACAGTTTCCTGGTATGGTAAAAATTAGTTGCCTATAGAGAGGATATGTGAAATACTTTGTGCGGCCTCCGTAATCCACAAACAGACTACACATTTAATGAAGCATAGTCAACAATCTCCTTAAAATTTCCTAGAAGAGAAAGCTCTTCCTTGCATAATTCCAAATCATGTGCTAAGGACTGTTTAGGGGCCTATCAAATGATAAATGAAAAGCATTCCTCTATATTTCTTCTCATTATGTCTTCTTTCATGCCTTGCTTTTAAGGCCAAAACTATTTTAAAGCTATCACTAAAAGTTAATTATATTTGGTGGGGGTTTTTCATGTAAACATTTGCTTCATCTATATTACCAGACAATGCTCACATTATACTCAAATGAGATTAGAGAAAACACACACTCCTATCAAATAGAGTGATTGCTTTTGTCCTGCCAAACAAGAGATGTGTCATCAAAAAAAGGTCATAAGAAACATGCAGTGCCCTCAGACATTAATTATTAATACGCATCAGTGCCAACTGAGGAATAATTACTGTATTGTAATGCGAATAGATTTCCAGTAGTAGAGATTTCAAATGAAGAAAATAATGCCCAATGGGCCAGCCTGCCAGATGCTTCATATGTCCCTTGGCTGCTAATTCAGTGCTGAATAAGAACCTCTTTATGGTTCTTTGTCTTTACATCAGAACTAGGTTAGAGTGTTTATCAAAGAGAAGAGCACCATCTGATGTGAGACACATGGATCACCCTCCTGTCAAATTTACTTTCTTGACTGCCCTAAAATATATGTAATGGCCTGCAAAACCTAAGATAATACTGCCCCAATTCTAGTAACTAGAAGACCCGGTTTACTGTTCCTGGACACTGCAGTATTTAGGAATGTGTCTTTGCTCTGCCTTACTGCTTCTAAAAGGTAAAATGCTTTGTCTAAGTAGAATGCTTTCAGAGCAACTTAAATTGCAAAACTAGAAAGAAAAAGACTCATTGATTTGGTAGTTTGGTCAGCTAATGGTTAGCTGCTTTTTTTAAAAAATTTACTTCATTTAAACTATTGGTTGAATTTTGGGGTTTATCCAATTCTTTCCTTGGAGGAAAAATAACTGTTAAGACATAACCGTAATCTGTAGAAGTTGTCTAATGGTAAATGACATGAATTTCAGAGTGTCTAATCTACTGGTAGCTTAAACTATATTCATAGCATCATCTGGCCGTTGTTGAAGTGATGTAAAAGCCACGGCTGTTATCTTGGCACAATGATGATTGGATGATTTAAGAAGACATTATAAGTCACTCGTAAGAAAACAGTTTTAATCTAGCCAAGTGGATTTGGCATTTTACTTGAAAGACAGACCTTCAACACCAAGTTTTTAATTAAAAAGAAAATTCTGAAATGGTGAACTCTCAAAGTCCAAGGGGGAAAAGAAATAACATTTTTTTCCTTCTATAGTTGATTGTGCCTTCTGTTGTGATGACGTTCATGACTGTATTTTACTTTTGTGTTATAATTTTACCTTCAAGACCGACTGCACTATTACAACTCACAGTGCCTATTGCTGATAGCAGGCTTCTTCTATTAAACCCACAGCCACATTTGTTATGCCAGGAAAGGTAGAAGACTCTTCGTTTCCCCCCACCCCCACCCCCAATATGTGTTATGCAAGTATCTAGTCCTTCACTCTGCAATTCTCACCCTTCTGAAATTTATGAAGCCCCTCACATTAACATTTTTAGTGGCCTATTAAATGCCTTCTTATTCCCAGATCTTCCTTGGATGAAAATGTACATACTGCATGGGTTTTGCTTCTGCATTTGTTCTTTGCTTGCTTCCAAATTAATTGTAGTTTTATACCGTTGATTAATCCAGAGGTGGCATTCAGCAGGTTCTGAGCACTTCTGGAGAACCGGTAGCGGAAATTTTGAGTAGTTTGGAGAACCGGCAAATACCACCTCTGACTGGAGGTTTTACAGTACCCTTCCCCTGCCACGGCCACCAAGCCATATGCACACAGAACTGGTAGTAAAAAAAAAAAATTGAATCCCATCACCGCATTAATCCATTTTTATAAACGTGAATTGATTGTAAATCACTTTAAAATGGTAAGCCATATGTCAATACATTAAATAGATAAAATGAAGGATAATTTTATATATGTGCCGCTTTGGGCATATTTTCTGAGCTGCGAATTACAGATTTCTGAGTTCCAGTATATTTTTTATTTCTGTTTTATATTCAGCAAGCCTAGAATTGGTGTGAACCTAATTCTTCATATTCCTCCTGTCCTACAGTTCATTGATTGGTGGTCAGTTATCTGTTAAATAGGTTTCGATATGTGATACAGCAACACCAAGAAGACTTTTGTATCGACCGGTAAATCAATATGTTGATGCCTAAAAAATCCTCTGAAATGTTATACCTGGAAGGACTACTATGTTTTCACAGACATGTTCATAGGAATATTTTTGCTCTTATAGATACAAATCCTCAACTTAGAACTACAGTTAAACCCAACATTTCTGTTGCTAAGCAAGATTGTTGTTAAGTGAGTTTTGTCCCATTTTACTAGCTTTTTTGTCACAATGGTTGAGTGGATCAGTGTAGTTGTTAAGATAGTAATACAGTTATTAAGTACGTCTGGCTTTCCTGTTGACTTTATTTATCAGAAGGTCGTAAAAGTTGATCACATGATTCCAGGACACTAAAGTTGTCATAAATATAAGTCAGTTGCTAAGTGTCTGGATGCTGATCACGTGATGCTGCAATGGTGCTAAGTGTGAAAAATGGTCATAAGTCACTTTTTTGAGTGTTGCTGTAGCTTCAAAGAGTCATTAATCGAATGGTTGTAAGTTGAGGACTACCTGTATAGTTATAAGTTGATTGTCAACACAAAGCATTTGCTTGCATCCTTTAAATAGCCTTGGGGTAAGATACTTCAGCTCCTGGGGAAAGATGAATGACTAACTTAATCTTTCAGGTAATAAATGATCCCTTCAGAAGAGGCCATTGCTGCATGTTAAAGTTAGTGCTTTTACTTTTTCTGTTTTCAGCTTTGTTGTCTGGAGAGTTACGAAAAACTGAGCAGCCCTAAGATAAGGTTAAAATCTTTGTAACTTCTTTTCGGGCTTGACTTTTACCATGTTGCTTGTGGAGTGAGGGGAAAAAAGGCTTTCTACTGGTATTAAGTTGCTTATCTCCAATTTTTTTTTTTTTAATTACATTTATATGCGCCTTCTCCGAAGACTCAGGGCTCACAATTTTGGAGCACAATCCAATGTGCTCAGCAATAGCCTTCATTCCATTGTATATGCCTGCTTATTACTAAGCGGCATTTTACAAGGTCAGCTAATTGCCCCCAATCTTGGGTCCTCAATTTACCTACCCCGAGAGGATGGAAGGCTGAGTCAACCTTGAGCCTGGTGGGATTCGAGCCTACAGTAATTGTAGACAGCTGGATCTTAAGAGCAGGCATTTAACAGCCTGAGCCACCAAAGCTCTTATTGACTTTCTAGGCCAGGAATACAAGTTTTTCAGAGTGGATGCTATGGGCCAAGTTCAAAAAAAGTTAAAAAAAAGAGGTGGGATTCAGGCAAAGCAGGCAGGATAAAGGGAAGAATTAAATGAAAAATTCAAAGATAGAAAACTATGGCAGAAAAAAAATCTAATGGTTCATTGAGTCTTCCCTGAGTTTGTTTTCTTTCTTTTTAATGTATTCATTATCTAACTCGGCATCAAATACCAATCGCCCGGTGCGTGCTCACAGACAGGGCCTCCTTGGGGTACCGTCGGCTAGACAATGTCGGCTGGCGGTCCCTAGGGGGAGGGCCTTCTCTGTGGGGGCGCCCATTTTGTGGAACCAGCTTCTCCTGGAGCCGTGACTGGCCCCCGACCTTCGCTTCTGTCGCCGAGGCCTAAAGACTTGGTTATTCGAACAGGCCGGCCTGGACTGAGGCGGGGTTGTTTTAATATTTTAAATGTTTGTTAGTGGTTTTTAATGATTATTTGGTCGAATTTGATTTAATTTTTTTTTTAACTTTTGTAATTTGCATGGTTGTCTTTATGTGAGCCGCCCTGAGTCCCTCAGGAGAGAAGGCGGCATATAAGACCAAATAATAAATAATGAATAAATAATTATTGCTTTTATATTTTATTTTTTATTTTAAATTTTTCTCAGGTTATTACTTATTATTTAGCGTATAATGAGAACATGACAGAAGAGAAGTAAACATATATACTCAATCCACATAATTATATACAAAACTTCTACCAGGTACTGCAATGGGCTCATAACTGGATGTCCAGTTCATCTATCCAGGCGATCGTCTCTGGTGTTATTTCCTGCAGGTCTTCTAGAAAACAAGGGAAAACATATGGTGGGCAGTCTTGTACAATAGGTTGAATAGTTTTGTCAGATGATGGACATGTGTTTATCCCAAGCAGATATATAACCTCAGTGATGTTTGACCTCTGCTGTATTGATGGGATTAAAATTGGGATTGAATTTGATATCATTGGCCTCTCATGTTAGAAGCATTATAACTCAATGACAGCTCTAAGAAAGCTGCACCCAAGGCTTCTCCAGATCACAGGTTGTTTACCCCTGCTCTGAACCAACTTATCGTCACTCATCTCCATGTAAAATGGAAACTTTTGCAAACACTTTAAGTGCAATTGTAAAGACAAAAAAAATCCTACATATCATAAAGAACTTTGCCCATTAAAAGTCCTTTTTAATATTGCAAATCCCTTTTTTTTTCAACAAGTCCTTTTTTGTGAGAGATTGTCATTCTTTCTATTTTTCTTCCCATTTAGTGCTGGGAAAATGTCTTTGAATGGATCTTCAGTTGCAGTTCTACTTTTAAGCCACATGGAGGAGGTGTTACTTTAAAGCAGCAAACAATGCTTTAATTAGGTTTGGCCTTGTCTGCCCTCTGCCCCTGTTTTCACACAAGTTTTATTTCTTGGTTTGTCGTTATCAAAGTTATTGTGACTGGTTGATCACAATAATGTAGCTTTGTGTAAAGTTGTTAGCTAGCTGATCCCAACAAATGGCAAGGTATTTAAAAATTTAAAAAGAGCTTTGGTGGCTCAGGCTGTAAATGCCTGCTCTTAAGATCCAGCTGTCTACAACTACTGTAGGCTCGAATCCCACCAGGCTCAAGGTTGACTCAGCCTTCCATCCTCTCGGGGTAGGTAAATTGAGGACCCAAGATTGTTGGGGGCAATTAGCTGACCTTGTAAAAATGCCGCTTAGTAATAAGCAGGCATATACAATGGAATGAAGGCTATTGCTGAGCACATTGGATTGTGCTCCAAAAATTGTGAGCCGCCCTGAGTCTTCGGAGAAGGGCGGCATATAAATGTAATTAAAAAAAAAAATGGGCAATATTAGGTAAAATGAGGGAAAGATACATTTCATCACCAGCTCTAATATTTTCCAAATTTGAAATATAACAATACAACCGAGATATAGCCAGTCAGTTTTCATATAGCACTTGCTTATACAACACAAAGCAGCCAATACACAATTGATGAACAGGGAAACGATGTCTGTAGAGCAGAAAGTGCATTCACTGATGCACCATTTTTCAGAATTTCAATTTCACACCAACAAAAAAATGGCAGGTAACTCTATGCTTACTGTAGGTGAAATCAGTTTTTTACTCATGATAAAAGAGAAAGCATTAACAATGTATGAAGATATCATAAAAATAGCCGAAAACTGAAGAAACATCTCTCCCGAATGTGTAAGTATTTTAGTGGAATTATTTATTGAGTTTGGTAATTTTTTTGTTACAAATGTGTTTTCATTCATGAGTGGTGTAAGCCTATTTTTTCCATAAGCCCTGTTATTCATTTTGCCCAATTTTGCATAGCACTGGCATTTTTAGGAACACAACTATCATGCTTTACAGCAGGGCTGTCAAACTCCCGGCCCATGGGCCGGATGCATCACGCACTGGCCACTCCCACGCCCGGTTTAGCCAAAGGGAAAAAAGTCCCAATATGTCATGTGATGCCACCATGACGACGTGAGTTTGACACCCCTGCTTTACAAGAACTGGCTGTACTTACATTCCAATACATTCCTTTTTTTCCCCTTTTGACCCTACTCTATCCTTCCTCCTAAAATTTAAAACCCCTTTTAAATGGTTTTCCAGTCTGAGGCCTAATCTCATAGCGCTCAAATCATTTAATGAAACTAACAAAGGAAGGAATAGAGTGAAACAGAAAACAAACAAGGAAAAAGATTTGACAATGTTGTGCTCCATTTAACTAGCCAATTTTTTGATCTCTCCCCTTCCCAGTTTTTGAAAAGCACTTGGGAATGTAAAAACTTCCATGCTGTCATGTAATCCTGAGACAGTCTAGTAAAGATATGTAATTCTAGATTTTTATGAGTGATGCAGATACTCTTACTACAAATGTTTTTGGGCCTTCTGGATTATATTTCATTTTTTAAATATAGAGTTAGCTGCTGAAGTGGTGTTTGGCTGAATTTCTCTGTTGTAAAGGTGAAGGAACAGAAGCGCTCCATTTCCTTTCCTTTTAAGGTACACACAACAAATCTCTATTGTGGGGTTGCAGGCTCAGAATGTCACTTCAGATGCTCCATTTTGCTTTTGATAACCATCAATTTATCTGGCCAACACTGCACCTGAGGGAGGTCCTTTGGCACAAACCCCATTCCTCCCAGTGGAATAAATCTTGGTCTTTGCCTTGGACAGGTTGCACTCCAAATTAGTATGAAATATCTCCAAACTTTGCCATGAATTATTACAAGTAGTCCTTGACATACGACCAGCATTGAGCCCAACATTTTTGTTGCTAAGCAAGACGGTTATTGAGTTTTGCCCCATTTCATGACCTCTCTTGCCATAGTTGTTAAGTGAGTCACTGCAGTTGTTAGCAATATACTTCTTAAGTGAATCTGACTTCCCGATTGAGTTTGCTTGTCAGAAGGCCGAAAAAGATTATTACACGACACCGGGATATTGCAAAAGTCACAAATACACAGCAGTTGCCAAGCGTCTTAATTTTGATTATGTGACCAAGGAGATGCTGCTGCCATTGGAAGTTTGAAAAACATTCGCAAGTTACTTTTTTGAGTGCCATTGTAATTTTGAATGGTCACTAAGCAAATCGTTGTAAGTCAAGGACTACCTGCAAACTTGTGCTTTTCTCTGCAGCATCTCTATGCAGTAGATGTGGCTTGCTTAGCACTCTTTTTTTCCTTCAATTTCTAGCTGGGCTATTCATCTATATAGGAAATACATTAATTGGAATTTTAATGAAATTTGGTCTAATGAATTAGAAGCTCACTGCAGTCATTTGATCTCTCTTTGGGCTATTTGAGCTTTGTGTGCCATATCTGTCCATAGGCTTCATTTGGTGCTCTGTTCCAAAAAATCTTGGGAATTGCATTTTTATTTTTAAAAAAATCAATTAATGCTAAACAACTCAAATAGCTGTCTCATGACTTTGCCAAAATGCAATTCCCAGAATTTTGGAGGATTTCTCTCCCCCTCACCCGCCATCTGTGTGTGGGGTATTGTATCGTATAACAATATAAACTACAACGTAAATATATAGGGTTTTGTGTCCACGTTGTGCCCCCCCCAAGCTTAAACCAAAATGAATTAAAACAAATTAAACGTGGCTACAATTTCTCTATCTACCATAAAACGCCTGAAAATTCTGTCATCTTAAAATCAAAATAAAGATATATGTACCAGTTTATAACTAACGAGACCACAGTTTTGCTCAGTGTTTGTCTTTGTCTGCTTGATGATGACATAAATTGAATCTGGACCTTTCTCTAAGCAAAGTGTGTGCTCTGACTCTGAGAGAAATATCTAATTATGGATAACCAATCTACTGAAAGATGTAATCTGATCTAGTCTTCTTCACTTTGATGCCCTCCAGGTGGATTGTTGCCTTTCATTCTAGGAATTTTAGTCCATTTTGGAAGGCACCACTTTGGAAAGCTGATATATCCAGCATTTTTAACATTCTGATGAAAAATGATTGATAGGAATTTAGGTGCAGAGCCCTTATACCTACACTTAAATCACATTTGATTAGCCCAAAACATTCCCTTTAGATTTTTTTTTATTTTGTTGGTTTACATGATCACATAGATTGAATCATAAATCCAATGCCAGCATTTCACCCAATCTACAGAAAAAGTCAGTCAAAGCTGAAGAGCCATGGCCAAGTTCAAATGAATTGAGCTTGAGCGTATCTGGAGAAATCAATAGAAAACATTTGATTGGCCCATTGAATTGCAGCCAGCCATACCATACAATTTCCATGTGGTTAGATTTGCAAGCAATTTGCACAAAGCTGTAAATACTATTTTTTTTCCTAAGAAAGGATATTGGTTCAATGGCTTTACATTTACAAAATCTATAAATGCCCAGAGATCTTGTACTATTCACAGTGGCAACTCAGATGAGTATCTGATGAGGGGGCCACCCGAGTTTCAAACCACATTTCTAACACCATAATTGGTTTGTTTGGGCTCCTTAGTCTATTTTGAGGGGAAATCCTTTAGTGTTGAACAATTTCTCTAGCCAGTAGGATCAGCTGCATATTCAGGCAACAGCTACTTCCTTATGGAATGAAATACAGTATCCTCTTTCAGGATACTGAAAGAGCAGTTTGCCATTTAGTGAGACAAACAACTTTCATCCATATTCCAACAGTCCTGTAGAGAAATATAGGTAGTCCTCACCTTATGACCACAATGGAGCCCAACATTTAGGTTGCTAAGCAAGACATTTGTTAAGTGAGTTTTGCCCCATGTTATGACCTTTCATACCGCAGTTGTTAAGTGAATCTGGCTTGCCCCTTGACTCTGCTTGTCAGAAGGTCACAAAAGTGATCACCTGATCCCAGGAAACCGCAGCTGTCATAAATACGAACCGGTTGTCAGGCATCTGAATTCTGTTCATGTGACTGCTACAATGGTCATACATGTGAAAAACAGTCATAAGCTGAGGTGGTGTTCAGCAGGTTCTGACCAGTTCTGGAGAACCGGTAGCGGAAATTTTGAGTAGTTCGGAGAATCGGGCAAATCCCACCTCTGACTGGAGATTTTACAGTATCCTTCCCCTGCCACACCCACCAAGCCACGCCCACAGAACCGGTAGTACAAAAATTTGAATCCCACCACTGGATAAGTCCCTTTTTTCAGTGGTGTTATAACTTTGAACAGTCACTAAACGGACTGTTATTAGTCTAGGACTACCTGTATACAGACATCTGTCAGTGATCTGTACCTCTTCTGGCAATCTGCAATTTGAGATAGTTGCTTCAGAAGGCACTTGTGGATAGTATGGAGCCAAAGGAAAATGACAATAGTTGGAGCTGTATGAACTATGTAATCTACCCCATGATCCTGTGTTAGCTAGCTACACCCTGTCACCAGTGTTGGGATAAGTTTCAGCTGCTATATCTACTTGGTATCTGTTTGTAGCGTGTATCACCTGGCATGCAAAGCCTCCCTGGTTGTGCTTGGGCCTTGGTGGCTCAGGCTGTTAAATGCCTGCAGTTAAGTTCCAGCTGCCTACAATTACTGTAGGCTCGAATCCCACCAGGCTCAAGGTTGACTCAGCCTTCCATCCTCTCGGGGTAGGTAAATTGAGGACCCAAGATTGTTGGGGGCAATTAGCTGACCTTGTAAAAATGCCGCTTAGTAATAAGCAGGCATATACAATGGAATGAAGGCTATTGCTGAGCACACTGGGTTGTATCCCAAAAATTGTAAGCCGCCCTGAGTCTCCGGAGAAGGGCGGCATATAAGTGTAAGTTAAAAAAAAAAGAGTAAAAGGAAGGCACAGATAGAGATGGAGGTAGAGGAAGGAATGCCCCTGACAGAGTAGCTAAAAGCACTGAGAAAGCAGGAAGTTTCTCTTTTCTGTTCTAGTACTGCATCTTCTTCCACTTCCTAATAACTTCCAACCTCGATTTTTCCAGGTTTCACGTTCACTTTCCACATAATAGTGTTGATTTATGGAGCAAAATGAGTACTGTAATCCTTTTAAAAAAAAACCTCTTGCCATCCAGAATTTTGTTAGTTGGATGGGCGGCCCTTTATATAACAAAAACTAATCTGAAAATACATCTCTCCCCGCCCTTGTCTTCACAATCCAAAAAACCTCTGAGCTGTTTGCAGTGGTGGGATTCAAATTTTTTTTACTACCGGTTCTGTGGGCATGGCTTGGTGGGCATGGCAGGGGAAGGATACTGTAAAATCTCCATTCCCTCCCCACCCCACTAACCTGCTTTCCAGCTCCCTTCTCCTGTGCAGGGCAACAAAAGAAGACCCAGCCAATCAGCTGGGACTCGGGAGGCAGAGAATAGATGGGGGCGGGGCCAGTCAGAGATGGTATTCCGAACTACTCAAAATTTCTGCTACCGGTTCTCCAGAACTAGTCAGAACCTGCTGAATACCATCTCTGGGTATTTGCCATACCCACATAGGATCAGCTGCTTCTTATTTGTTTCCTAGTCTGCAGTTCTTCATCCCGTCTCCTAAGATTGTTCTTCGTGTTTCATTCTGAGGGTCAAAGTTTATGCCACGTGAGATTGAACCAGAATTTATGAGAAAGCAAGTCCTACTATTAGAGACAGAGCAAGGCAGCGACTAACGATGGTAGATAATGAGGGCCAAAGAGAATGGGCTTTTCTCTTCTTAGCTTTAAGAGTCAATGTTTTTTTTTCCCATTAAGCCTTGACTGCTTAAAATGGATTTCCATATAATAAGAATGGAAATTAACTTAGCTGATTTGGTTGTTCATGCCAATTCTCAGTACCCTTGTCTCCAAACTTCTCCCATTCTTATGCAGCCTACATGCTTGCCACCCACAGCCTGCACAAATAATAAACAGACTGGAAGACCCAGCCAGTAAGAGAAGAGGCTCAGTATGCAGAAAGGGGGTGGAAAGGCTTTGATATCAATCAGAGGCATTGAGCCTGCTACCTTTTGTGTATTCGTCAAACATAGCAGACCTTTTTAGAAAGGGCACTGTAACATGTAGAACTATGCTATTGGGCTTCTGAAGTCTGCAGGTCGGTACCATTAAGTATTTCAAAAATGCCCCTTTAAAAAAATTCATTTTCAAGTTTTGGGAAGGAAGTTAATTCAGCAATTCATAGAAAGGAAGTGTAACTCGCATCAGATGGTCATGTGGCTGATTTAGCTGGGCTGACAGATGTTGCTAGAAGTAAACTAGGAAGGGCCGGACTTTTTCATGCGTGAAACTTGTCCCTCACCTCAACTTTCTAGGCAATGGGGATAACAGGCACTTACTTCTTCAGGAATGTTTCTATCCCATTCCTCCCCCTCCCCCTCCCCCCAGCTAAATAATTTAGATATCTTAAGAAAAGAAAAACAGCAAAATCTCTCTCATCATCTCATGAATATGAGGGTTGAAGGGAGAAGGCAGATTAAAGGTTGCTTTGAATTTTGCATTAAAATGATTCTGAAGTAGAAGTGGTTTAAGTCAAGAGTCCCCAATCTCTGGACTGTGGCGCACTACCAGATCATGGCCTATTTGGAGTTGGACTGCACGAATGGTGGGCCAGCAGGCAATTGCACCTTACATAAGGGAAGTGTGCCACAGGCCAGTTCCTCTCTCCACACACCCCTCCCAAAGCCAGGCCAAACCACAAAGGTTGAGGTTGCTGGTTTAAGTGCATGGGTATAATGACAATAAACACTAGACTAGATCAAAATACCAGCTGAGGAGATAAAAGAGATGGAAGATAAGTGAGAAAGCCTTTTTCAAATTTGCCATCTAAGCTACAGCATAGCTTCCTGGGAGTGGCACACCTAGTTCCTTTTAAAGCAGGCTCTTTATCCTGATGTGCATTTTCTTATTCTGTGTCTCTCATGATAACAATCATGTTTGGATTATTATGGCCTAAAACTGCTCCTTTTGCATAAATAGCTATGGGAAGCAAAAGCAGGAGGCTCATATGCAGTGGTGGGATTCACATTTTTTTACTACCGGTTCTGTGGGCGTGACTTGGTGGGCATAGCAGAGGAAGGATACTGTAAAATCTCCAGTCAGAGGTGGTATTTGCCGGTTCTCCGAACTACTCAAAACTTCTGCTACCAGTTTTCCAGAACTGGTTAGAACCTGCTGAATACCACCTCTGCTCATATGACAGTCTCTCTGTGACAGGACCTTGAGTCAATTTTTGCCTGGAATACTATAAATAGACAAGGTGGATGCCAATCCTGTGAGATAATATCCTTTCATCCCTCAGAAATACACAGAAGTGGTTCATGTACTCATTTTTTCATTGTCCTCTGTACATGCAATGCCTCAAATGGACTTGCCTGTTTGTATTTTCTTGGCCTTTTGTTTATGTTCATAGAGAAGCAGAGTAGCATGGAAACAATTACAAAAATTCTATACCTCAAAACATTCAGGCTATCTCATTAGAGAGCCTTACAAACTGGGCATATAGGTTCTCTGCCTTCCCTGGTGCAGTAATTCACCAATCCATTTTAAGTTGCTGGGAAAGACTGCTGGAATTTTCCTATTTAGGGGCAAACAAAATGTCTAATCTGGAATGCTTCTCTCAGTCTTGCCTACGCCTTGAACAAAAGGCTGTAATCTTCCCTTGCTGCTTCACCAAAACAAACCCCTCAAAGACCCCTTACAGATTATGCTTAGTCGGACATCAAAGCTGAAACCAGTGGACAACAGAACACTGCAGTTGGTTGCTGCAGTGATATTAGAACATAATCAAAAGGTACACCCAGCAGTATCAGACTAAAATCCCTGGCAAATTTTCATTGCCAGATTCTAGAAGGGATATAAACCAAGCCTTACAAAATAGTAATCAAGGATGTTAATCTTTCCTTTTTCTTTGTTTACATTTAAATACAATACTTTGGGTTAGTTGAATTAACACCGCCTGAATAAATTAATGGTTGCTTGAGCCCTATGAGGGTGTTTCTCATAAAGATAATGGGATACTGTTGCAATCAATTTGCACAAGCATTTTAACCTATCGCTAGGAAGTCTAATTTGGTCCTGAGGTACATAACATACCTCCCAAAATATCCTCCATAGCTACAATGACTATAATTTCTTGAAAATAATAAAGGAGGAACCTGAAAAAGGGGAAAATCCTTTTTCTATAAGGATAAAAGTTAGCTTACATTTATGACTTGGCTTGAGAAAATATAACTCTCTCAGACCGTTCAGTCTTTAATACCTATTATTACAAGTGCCATCTGAATGCCAATTAATGTAATTCTTTTTGTATTCGCTGAGTAATGGCAGGAGTCCACTATTGCGATAAATGTCATAGCCTACACAAACTTTTGAAGGCTGTTGTAAACATGTACTTTTCAATATGAATATTGCATTTCTTTTTATTCCTTTTATTTATTTGGGTTTTTTTATCCATTCCAATTCAACAAACTGTGGAAAAGGAATTTCTGATAACGGACGTGTTAATTTTTTCTCTCCTGGCTCTGCTGTATTTTGGTAAGTATACACACTGTAAAGGGATTTAGAGTTGACATTGATAGAGATATGAATGGGGGAAGAAAGGAGCAAATTGAAGGGGGACTTTGACAAAAGAATACATAGTCCCATGATAGAAGGAAGTATGAGAAGGAAACTCAAAATAATATGATTTACATCAGCCAAGTAGGCCAGGTTAAGAGCCAGGCATGGAAGGGATTCCAAGAAGGCTCTTTATTGTTACAGGGTAGTATAACAGAATCTTGGAAGTATTTCAGTTTCTCTCTGACCCATCATATACTAAAGAAAATCAAGGTGATATGACTGCTATAGTGGCGCAGTGGTTAGAATGCAGTATTGCAGGCTAACTCTGCCCATCCTGACTGGCTCAAGGTTGATTCACTCTTCCATCCTTCTGAGGTTGGTAAAATGAGGACCCAGATAGTTGGGGGCAATATGTGTTGTGGTTCGCCGGCAGCTGGTACAGACGGCAGCCGAATCGGACAGTGAGGAAGAAAGGGGACCAGTCAGGGAGTCTGGAGAGGACTAGGATGAGGGGTCTGGGTCTGATGCAGGGATGTGGCCAGGACCATCTGGGAGTGGGGTGCTGCCTTCGGAACCTTTGGAGGCTGGCTGCAGTGAATCAGAGGACCCAGGGGAGCCTGTTCCCAGTGTGTGCGTGCGCAGAGCTACTAGAAGAGAGCAGCTGAAACAAAAGGGGTGACTCGGGAGTAAGGCTGGGAGGTGATTGCCCCTCCCATAAGGGATAAAAGTCAGACCTAAATGGCAAAACCTTTGCAGGAAGCAAAGTAGTTCAATCGGTTCCAAGTCCTCTTTGGAGCTCTGCCTATTTTGGTTTTTTCTTGTACTTCGGTTGGTTTCTTTTATAGTCAATTGGATACTTCTGTTTTTGGCAGCATTCCACAGAACTGAAAGGTGTGTGCTTGTCTTGGGGGACTGTTTAAGATTAGTTCTGGCTGGGAATGAAAACAATTCCCAGCTTTGCAATAAAATAGGTTTAATAGGTTAAAACAAGTTTGTGATTAATTATGCTTGACGAAGTGCTATCTTTTTTCACACTTCCTTGAAACTGTGTAATCTCTTTTCCAAGTCCCCCCCTTGATGCCTGTTTTAGACTTCTTCAAAGTTCAGCTCAGTAAAAGTGCTCACATATACATAGACTATACACATAATACATATACCTGTTCAAGAAAGAGAAATGTGGAGAATGGACGAGCCTAGGTTAACAAGATGTGGAAACTGATTTATACTGGATTTCCATCATTATTGAGACTTTTTCCCCTTGCCTATTCTTTCTTTGGAGAGAAATTATCCTATATTCAGATTTACTTCTTTTGTGGTAAATAGCATAATTCCTCATTTTTCCTTGTATCTTTTCTAATATCTATCATTAGGAAATAACTAATAATCAGCCACTTGGAGAGTTTGTGTATATTTCATGCAATTCAGATTAATTTCTCTTTGATGGAAGGATGCTGAAATCCATTTTCAGTATCTAACTATAGATTTCTTGCTAAGTAATTTCACTATGTTAGCTAAAGATGTCTGTGAGTGTGATAGTTGATATGATATGGAACAGAATTACTCAGAGGAGAATGACGTTAGTTTTATTTCTCTTAGTGATTCATTGTTTTATATCTCCGGATTACTGTAGGTGGGAGTAACTATAAACCCTCCTGCTACATTGACCTGATTTACAGAGTAAACTAAGCCATGATTTGCTTACTAGGGAGAAATGTGGTGTACAATACTCAGATGACATTTTAGGCCAAAAATTATACATCCAAAATAAATGTATTAAGCCCAAAAGTTGACCATACCCATTCATTCCCTAAAGATATTGAAAAAAAGTGATAAAAGTCCAGCTCCCAGCAAAAAAAGAGGCAGATGCGTCCAAATTAGAATGACAGGCAAACTCAGTCATTGGATTGCATCCAGTGGTATCTGGTCACCTCAGGTCTGCTTTAAAAGCTTGGGGGTCCACAGGAGAACACTGGAAGGAGTTTGCATATATGACAATGGGCATTAGTCAGCATTTCTCTCTCTTTTTAAAAAAATATGTTTATTAATAATTTTACATAAACTAAAAGAAATCTAAAGAAAAAAGATGAAATATTAAGCAAGAAGTTCCAGAAAGAAAAAGTTACAAAATATGACTTCAGACCTTTTCTTCAAAAGATAATTATAATCTTGTATTAGATATATTAGATAATATGCAAGTCCCTTCAGCCCTTCATTTAATTCCAAAGAAGTTCAAACCATGCATCATCATATTGTTTTCTTTTTTCAGCAGAAGGCCTATATAAGATTTGCAGTTGTCAAAAAAAAAGATTTGGGTGGATTCCCCCCAGCTAGGTCAGCTTTGCCATTTCTGCAAATGTTTAAGAGATGGAAGGTTTAGAAAAACGAAATATAAATAAATACAATTTTAATGTGCTCACAATCTATTCTTCCACTCGGGAAATGTCATTGTTTTTCCATTGTTTAGCCAGCTTTTCTTAACTTTGTGTCCCTGAGACATGTTTGAGTTCAGCTCCCAGCTGTTTTTGAGACATCTAGAAGAAAGTTATTCCTATTTGGAATTTGAGAAGCTGATGGGTGATCAGTAGTTGATCTGTTCTTATGAGATGTATATCTTACTGCCATTTCTTTTTTCTCTTAGATTATGTGTTATAGCTACAGTCATTTATATGGTTGTTTTAGTCCTTCAGTTTTGTTCCATGCCCAGACTTGCTTCCATAAGGGAGACAAAAATGGAATCCAAGAAATAAATAATTAAATGTTAATAGTGAGGACCCACTAAAGGATAAACATACAGCAGAAATGCAAATTAAGATCTTTTCAAACATGCTGTTGGTTGCAGAGAGATATGTACAGTGATGAAATGGAAAGGAAAAGGGAGGAATGGCAGGTTAAAAAGAATTGTAATTTTCAACTGATCCTACTACCTGCAGATGCTTAGGTGATCACATCTTTTAATGGAAAATTCCCCAGATGTCTTGTCACTGCAGGAAGCTCTGAGATCGCTTTAGATTAGGTTGCATTCGGGCTTGTCTAATTTTCAGTGGAGCTGAGGATTTAAGTGGGTGGTTACACCCATCAACATGAATAACCATCAATGCTAGACATAGGAAGATAGATTAGGGATGGAGTGACATGCTGAGTAACATAGAATACTGGGGAAGGAACATCTGGGCTAAAGTTTCCCCCACATTTAATAAGTTTTTAAGTTTCTTAATAATGCACAGGACCTAAAATCTGCAGCCACCACCAAATGCTTAATTCATATAATTGCAGGGATAAAAATTCAGAATTTAGAACATTTAATGTGAATTTAAAAATAATAGAAGTATTATGACATTTACGGTATGTATTAGCTGTATTTTAATGCATGCAAAATTGGATGCAACTTTTAAGAATAGTGCAGAAGCAACAGTACAACTACATTAGTTTTACTGTAGAACTTTCCTCCAAAACTAAAAAGAAACCCCTTAGTTGATAAATTCAAAAGTCAGCCATTGCCTTAAGATCAGTTTTAAATGTAAATGTTGCTGATAATACAAATTTGGGTGCAACAGATCGTTTACAGGCCAACATCCAAAACTAAAAAAACCCTTAGTTGATAAATTCAAAAGTCAGACATTCCCTTAAGATCAGCTTTAGGTGTAAATGTTGCTGATAACACAAATTTGGGTGCAACAGATTTTTTTAGAAGCCAAAATTGACAAAATCAATATATTTTATGTATCATTCCCCAAACAGAAGTTGTGTCAGGCTTTTTTAAAATGAGAGGTCTGAATGCAGTAAGATTACAACAGTTTGTTCTGTCAGGGTGCTGTGGGGGGGAGAGGAATTAAAATTAAAAATAGTGATGGCACCACACACTATATTCTGTAAAGGAAAAAAAAAGCTTGTGACCTGATCAAGATAAAGAAACTTGAAATATGATATCAAAGTGTAGGAAGTTAGCACCCACCCCTCTCCTAGAAAATTGAAATATCCTAGGAAATATTAAAAAAGGCAGAATATTTCCTCTAAAAAGAGTAGAAACTCAGAAGCAGAAACTCACCTCAGAAGCAGAAACACACCCCCACCTTTGTTAATGGTTGGGCCATTAAAGCCTGGGCCAGAATACTTTACATAACAAAGATCTCCAGGTAAAGCTATAGCATTTGCTCAAAAGCCCTTTCAGTGCATCATCATCCAGCAAGGCTCCACCAAGCTTGGAACTCAGGACAGCCTACAGAGTTGCCCCTGCATGGCCTCATGGGAGTCTGACAACCAATTAGAAACAAGCTTCAATTCAAATCCCAACAAAGGTTATAAAACCCAGGCACTCTCAGCATATCAGCCTTTTTCTTGATCTCTTCCTTCACCTTGAAGCATGTGATCATCCTTCCTTTTCACTCTGGGGCTCCAGGCCATGTGGTCCTGTCCACCATTAAACCTTCCAAACAGCCTCCATGTTTCCAGTGTCTTTTTCCCCACTTGGAACTTATTTATTTATTAATTTGACTTGTATGCCGCCCCCTCGCCGAAAAGGACTTGGGGCGGCTCACAACTAAAAACAGAACAATAAATTAATTAACTAAAACACTATTAAATAATACAAGCCAATTCATCTAAAAACCCTTAAAAATTTAAAATATAACCCCCCCCAAGAGGTCAGCACAGCCCGGCCTGTCCAAATAGCCAGGTTTTCAAATCGTGGCGGAAGGTGCGAAGGTCAGGGGCCAAACAGAGCCCCAGGGGTAATTGATTCCATCAGGCGGGAGCCACCACAGAATAGGCCCTCCCCCGGGGCACCGCCAAACGACACTGGGTCACAGATGACACCCCGAGGAGCCCCTGCCTGTGCGCTCGTACAGGGCGGTTGGCATTCGATGCCGGCAGGAGACGCTCCCGTAAATATCCCGGACCCATGCCTTGTAGGACTTTGAATGTTAGTACCAAAACCTTGAATCTCACCCGGAGGGCAACTGGTAGCCAATGCAGGTCGCGCAGGAGGGGTGTAACATGGGAGTACCGGGAGGCTCCCATCACAACCCGCGCGGCCGCATTCAAACTGAACTGAACTGAACTGAACCCAGAAGGATATTTCTTCCAACAAAAGTACTTAAATGTCCCCACTTTTTTAAATGGATCTTCATCTAAGACCCATCTGTCTTATGTGACATTTTTTGAAAAGGACTGAAATCTTTGTTTTATTGTAATAGTTCTTATTAACTATTGTTAATAATAAGAACTATGTTAATAGTTCTTATTAACAAAGAGGTTATTTCAAAGGTATGCCTCAGCTCTGCTTGCTTTATTTACTGAATACAACACTGCATAATCCTTATAAGGAGAAATGGGCATCTTAACCTCTGATAATGCAGGAGGATGGCAGTGTTCTAGCTTGTTTATAAATGCAACTCATGACAGGGTTCTTTCTTGTTGAAATGCAAATTAAAAACAGCACCAGAACAAGGGCACACCCTTACTAGGGCCCTTTAATTGTTAAAATAAGATTAGATAACACTGAAAGGGCTAAAATGTACCCTATCTTTCTAGCATGCTTGCAAAAGAGCTTACCAACTGCAGCTATTTTTCCAACAAGTGAGCAAACACAGTGCCACAATCCTTTCTAGGTCTTTTCAGCTTCTATATTTAGAGGTCTCCCATTAATAAAATGTGAAAATCATGCCTCCACTTTAAGCAAACTTCTATCCAAGCAAGCATGTTTGTTGGATTAGGTGGCACCTTGACAAAATATATATCCACTTTGCAGTTTGTATTAGACAGATGAAGTTACTTTATAAATCATGGCTTTTTTGGTATTACTTCACAGCAGTTCTTTATTGCATATCATTATCATTAGCAATACATGCCAATTCCTAGGCTGCTTCTAGCGAACGATTTTAGGGTAGTCTTGCCTATCTTATTGGCAGAATTCTAGGAGTTCAGAAGATGATGCCTTATTTTTCTGGCTGTTGTGTATTTTTTTTCCATCAGGAAAGGCAATAGAATTGCTGTCTTCTGATTAGGAGAGTCCATAAATGCCAGCTAGTTTACTTTTATGTACTTATTTAGATTTGTATTCTGTCTGTTCCTATCGAAAAGCAGAAGGCAGCTTCTAATGGAATCTCCCTTTATTTAATCCTCCCATCAAAAACTTGGAAATAAGTTGGGCTGAGATTGCAACTGATGCAAAACCATCCAGTGAGTTTCCATGGCTAAAAGTGGACTTGAACTCCGATCTTATTAGCCTAGGCCTAACCTCCCTATCCATCGCAGGTATCATGTTTATATCCTGGCGATTAAATGTAAGATTGCTAGCTAAGCATGCTATTCCAACTAGGACAATGGCCGTGGAGCATCTTGTAAATTGAATGTTGGCTTCCTTGCATTCTTCTGTTGTTGGTTAAATAGCTTTAAGAGTTTTGGCCGAAATATGATTTGCATCCTGTGGGAAAGTTTTTTTTTTAATTATTTAGATGATTCAAAAGAAGCTGGATTGCAAATCCAGCACAGAAACAAACTTTTTTTCCCTCCTCAACTATGATAGTGATCATTAAATCTTTTCCTCCTAGGAAAGATCAGCCCAGGGCACTTCATTAAAGCCGGCCAGTTATCTTCTGTCAGCCTCACTTCCTTATTAGCGACGATGCCTCGTTATAACGATTCTGAGCCCCCCGCGGGCAAAAGAAATCACTGGAGGGGGGGCGGGGGCGGGGAGGAAGGAGGGAGGGAGGGGAGAGAGAGAGACGGAGATGCCTGTTCGGAAGAGCCCGTCCTCATGTTTATCATCCCCTTGCACGGAGCACAACGTCTGCAAGTTGACGAGGCGCAGCCACCGAGCCAATCAGGCTTTCGTCTCCTGCCTCCGTGTCATCAGCCTTCGGTCGGAGGCAACGCTTTTGCTTTGCTGTTCGGACTCCGAGAGAGAGAGAGAGAGAGAGAGGCAGATAAAATGCCAGCGCTGGGCTGCCTCTCGGGATGACCTCTCTCCTTCGAGGATGTGAATGAAACAGCGGCGCGGCGGGGGGGGGGTGGGGGAAGCCGCGCAAGCCCAACTGAACAAGGCAGCCTGAGCTGAGTCGGACTGGGCCTTTCCCCGCCTTGGCAGTCCCAGTGGTGTCTGGGGCCGGGGTGTTTACTTTTTTTTTTTGCCTTGAAAAAGGGGCTCTTTGGATTATCAGACCTCCATGTATGACAATTTGTACCTGCATGGATTTGAAGACTCTGAGGCGGTAAGTCTTCCTTTCCTTTCCTTCCTTCCTTCCTTTCCTTCCTTCCTTCCTTCCTTCTTTCCTTCCTTCCTTCCTCCCTTCCTCCCTCCTTCCTCCTCCTCCTTCCCTCCCTCCTTCCTTTCCTTCCTTCCTTCCTTCCTTCTTTCCTTCCTCCCTTCCTCCCTCCTTCCTTCCTTCCTTCCTTCCCTCCCTCTTCCTTCCTTCCCTTTCAGGCTTTTGGTGCCCCTCTCCTTTCTTCAGCAATAACAAAGTAAGCAGAAGGAAAAGGATATCCAAGAGCTGGGCTCTTTCTTGGTGAGATGATGGCAGTGCATCTGATCTGCAGGCACCTAAACTAATCCCAGGTTATGTAATTCCTCATTCAGCATCCCTGAAAAAAAACAAGGCAGGGGTGGAAAGCATTTGGTTGACAGAATGTGCACCCCAGATCCTCAAGGCAGGCTGGAGGAATGCCTCCCGGGGGTTTCTAATTTGGAAAAATGTTCTCGCCTTTGTGCCACTATGATGAGCATCTAAAGGAATATGGGAATGGTGCACATAATGCTACTACCCTCTCTGCTTTGTTTAAGCAGACTGTTATTTTCCCGACCTGATTTCCCCCCCCCCACCTTTTACCTAGCCAAATAATCAGTGTAGATCCATTTGCTTTTCTTGAACAAAGAAACAGCACAAGTGGTTGGTGTAATGCAATCCTGTAACATCACAAAAACAGCACGGTCTTGTCATTTTATGCAATGTTGATACTCCTTAATAGATACCTGCTCTCTTAAGCCAGGATAGGCATTTTATTTGGCCAAAATTGATTGCCAGTTATCTGAAAGCCTGTGCTAGTTGGAAGCCAGTTGAATATAGATTGGAAAAAGATAATTGAGGACTATAAAGTATAATACTGCAGCTGTCTTAGTCAAAATCTTTACCTCTATAGTTTAAAAAAGTCCTTAGTGGGCAATGTTTTCTCTGGACAAAGAGAAAAGTGCTTAGATGGACACAATAGGGTACATGCTGTTCCACATTAAAGGAATGTGTTTTATAAGATTTATCCAAAGGCATAAAAATGCAATGATGTATCAATCACATTTAAGATCAGCACTGATAAGATCCATCTGGAAATGGACAAGTTTTCATGTATTTTGCAAATGTCCCTGTTGCTCTAATGCTCTTTGGAATACAGCTGCAGAGTACTGCATTTTGAGATTGATTCAACCACCAATATTTGTTATTTTTACAATTTTTCTAATAGGAAAGTTGAAATTCAAAGTAAGTTAACAACAAAATCTTTTGACTTTTAAAACTTGCTGTTTGATTTATTGATTTTATACTGGCATTTCTGCACACGGGCAGGTATTTTTTCCATAATGTATATTTTCCCAAACTTCCCTGTCAATGCATTATTTTTAAAAACTATGAGCTAAGGTTTGTTAACACATTCATAACTTTTTTCAAAAGAAGGCAAGAAATTTTTGGAAGAATGATTGGCACTGCAGAAATATGCCAGAAATATTTTTAAATGGAGTAGCCAAGCTCAGTGGGCAAAATTGACTATAACCCCTTCCTTGTCAGGCTCATTTCCCCCCATTCAGGGTGTAGCAGGCACAGAAACTTCTCATTCAGGATTGTTGTGTGAATGAATGAGAAATTGCTGTGAAAAAAAACCCTGCAACACAAAATATGTTGAACAAGAAAAAAATAAAGCCAGCTGCGGCACAGGATTTCTACATCATTCACTTTAAACACTCAGCCAATACCTGCTGGTTTGTGCATGGACTAAAAATAGTCTGCTTTGGCCAAGATAATTTCCTTCCCTGGATGTGGAAGGAGCCGTACTTTGTTGCCCAAAGTTCATGCTTCTTCCAGAGAGCCTTGAGCTCATGCTATTGCCAGCGGAGTGTCAAGAGCACTTGCTGGACATGGCTGATGATGTGAGTGATAATGCTAGGGCCATTGCGTGAAATAGATTATTTATGCTTAAAATTGATGTGTACATTCTGGATTGGGAGAGCAATGATGAGAGTAGGGAGGTCTGTTAAATTGGTGTGGGAGAAGACCATGTTATCCTTCACTGCACTGGGATTTTTGTCCTTGTAAAACATGCCTTTGTGGGTATGGGTGTTTTTAAAGAGATTTCCAAGAAGATGATTTGAAACTGATAATGATTCCATAATCTCCCTTACTTAAAAAGCCTGTTTTAAGCCTTTTAAGATTCTGAGAAGTTATTTGCCAGCAAAGGGCAGCCTGCTTGCATTTCTATTAAGCCAAAATTGTGACCTGTTCAAGGGAATATTAATTGTAGTTTTGTATATGAATCTTCTTTCTCCCCCCCTTTTTTTTTCTTAAAGAGGTTGTTTTAGGCAGAAATTAAATTATACTGCTCATGCTGCATTAATAATAATGCAGAAGAATATATAACTCCCGTTTAGTGAATAAGAGTATTATGTTCAAAGTTGAGGCCTCTATCACAGAGGTGGTATTCTGCAAAAATGGGCTGGTAAGAACTTTTTAAAAGGAATTGTAAAATGCATTATATATGTGTGTTTGTGTCTCACTTAAAATGTATGAGTTAAGAGGTTGTAAACAATTCTGGTTTGGTAGAAATCTAAACAAAGCAACCAAATTGCTCAGCTGGGTTTTCATGTATAAAAATACAAAGACGTGTATTGAAATTGGGTTTTTTGTTTGTAGGAAGAATATCTGTGACTAAAGACCCTCACACTAAGATGAATAGATTGGAATGACTCAAGACTAGTACGGCAATTTTTACTGCAGTATGCCTTATAGAATCTAGGTTGCTCAAGTTGGATGCCTGACCCATGCTGCTATGCTGCAATTTCATGAATGAAGTGAGGATTTTGAAGAAAGTCAAAATGTAATTTGAAGATTTTTCAGATTCTAAATTAGTCTTGGATGGAAGGACAATTTGTGGAGATAGGTGCTAATTAATATTTCCCACCTGTCATAATTTTTTAATGAGCAGTTTTGCATGTATACCTCAGGCAAGCACAGAAACATCTCATTCAAGATTGAGAACATTTGGAGACAAGTACTGTTATCCAGGGCAGGTGGTAGGATCTTGCTGACCTTGGATGATTAGTAGTTGGACAGGAAACTAACTGTAAAACCAAGATGTGTTAGCTACTCTGGAAAGTTGAAAAAAAAAATCTCAGAAGAGGAAAGTGGCTAGCTAATTCTGGAATCCTGCCCAGAAATCTGCATGGAAGTCTTTATATAGTCAGAAAGACTCAAGCTGAATTCAGGAGAATGTTTATTTTTACCTTATACTTTGTTAGTGAAAGAAGCTCGCTCATATTTCATGTCAGAAGAGAGTCTAATTTCTTTCAAAGATAAACAATAGAAAAAGGTTTGATCATTTAAGAATATTAATCATGTTTTTATTTATGTTTATTTGTAAAGTAATAAGTGTAGATAGCTAATAAATGTAGATAGCTATCTAAATAATAAAAGTAGATAGCAATAGCACGTAGATTTATATACTGCTTTACAGCTCTCTTTAAATGGTTTACAGAGTCAGCCTATTGCCCCCAACAATCTGGGTCCTCATTTTACTGACCTCAGAAGGATGGAAGGCTGAGTCAACCTTGAGCCTGGTGAGATTCGAACTGCCAAATTGCTGGAAGTCAGCAGATGTAGCCTAGTAGCCTGTAGTACTGCATTCTAACCACTGCACCACCATAGCTCTTATTTGCTTTATAAAATCCCGGTCTTATTTGCTTGATGTTCTGTACAGGTGGCCCACAGCATCATGGAGTCTTCCCATTACAGTTCTATGTTGTGACAGTCATAAATTGGGTTGGTCATGTGACTGACTCAGTTTTACAACTTTTTTTTTTTGCTATTGTTCAACAAACTAATAACAGCAAACCTGTAATAAATTGTGGTCCTGTGACTGTGGGATACCACAAATGACTAAGTGAGGCAGTGTTGCCAAGATCCCAAATCTCAAGTCACATGACTTTGGAGGGGGCCCAACTGTTGGAACTTTGAACCCGGGTTGTAAGTTCTTCTTTTCAGGTCCGTTGTAACTCTGAAGGGACCAGTTGTAAGTTTGGACTGCCTATATATACAGTGCAGTTCAGAAAGCCCTTTGAAGCACGTTTGGCCTTGAAGAGGCATGAGTAAAGACATGCTTAGAACAAAAAAGGAGTTAGTCCAGCTCAAGGTTGACTCAGCCTTACATTTTTCCAAGGTCAGTAAAATGAGGACACAGGTTGTTGGGGGCAATATCCTGACTTTAAACTACTTAGAGAAGGTGCACTATATATGAAGTGGTGTATAAGTAACAGAATAACAGAGTTGGAAGGGACCTTGGAGGTCCTCTAGGCCAACCCTCTGCTCAGACAAGAAACCCTATACCATTTCAGACAAATGTTTGCCCAATCTCTTCTTAAAAACGTCCAATGGAGCACCCACAACTTCTGGAGGCAAATTGTTCCACTGACTAATTGTTCTGTCAGGAAATTTCTCCTCAGTTCTAGGTTGCTTCTCTCCTTGATTAGTTTCCACCCATTGCTTCTTTCTGCCCTCAGGTGCTTTGGAGAATAGCTTGACTCCCTCTTCTTTGTGGCAACTCCTGAGATACTGGAACACTGCTATCATGTTACTCTTAATCCTTTTCATTAAACTAGGCATACCCAATTCCAGCAACCGTTCGTTATATGTTTTAGCCTCCAGTCCCTTAATCATCTTTGTTCTTCTCCGCATTCTTTCTAGAGTCTCAACATCTTTTTTTTTACATGGTGGTTACCAAAAAAAAAGGTCTGAGTGCTATTGCTGTCTCTCTCAATACTTCCTTTCTGTCGGTCCCCAAACAGTGTTTACTTTTTGTTTGCAACTGCATTTGGATGAAATTAGAAATAGAGGGATTTCAAGAATAGAAGGATTTGTAATAGTCACCTGGATCCTTTACCCTGAATTTGGTTTACATAGAATTGTTTGAATCTCATAGGAGTTGTGTAGTAGTATAAGCTCTCAGTTTATCTGAACATGGGTTTAAATTTTTCAGTATAGCATCCTAACCTGTGGTTGTTGTAGTTTTCAAAATGTAGGTTTGTAATCATTGTTATAAATTGGCTTATACTATTGCATTTATAAATTTGGATCAATGCAGTAGATAACAACTGAGCCAGCAGTTTAATTGTCAGAGATACGGATATCAGCAATAGTTTCTTAAGGGGAAGGAACAGAATGAATGGGTATTACACAACTGAATTTTGTAGTGTAAATCTTAATGTCTACTCAGACAAAAGGCTTCCTAGGACTTGTGCCATCTAAGGATGGATAGACATGCAATTTCTAAATTTCTCTAGCCAAATTTAGAATAATTTGTTGTATAGATTTTGAATCACCCAGATTATTTGAGTTTTCAGAATGTGACCTAATAAAGTTTGATTTTTTTTCCTGACAGCTGGTATAATAACATAGATCTTCGAGGACTCTGATTTCTGACATAAAAAATATAACAATACAACAATATTAGATCTGGGCTAAATTGCTTAAACACTTGATGAGGGATCTGACTTGATGTGGTTGTGGTAAAATATTTGAGAGGCCACTGCCAGAGATGAAAGGTGTTCACCAGGAAGCAAAGTGATCAAAGAGCCAAAGTGAGTTTCTTAGGATCTGGTCATAATAAGTTAGGGTCACAATCCTGAACATACTTAGCTGGGGATTGTGTATCATTGTTCTCAGTATGGCTTTTGAATATGTATGCTCAAGATCACACTTCAGGCTTATAATCTTCAACTGGCATATATATTTCTAAGGACATTGTTTAGGAATGGGGAATACAATAAAGAGTGATACACTCTTATTTCCTATTCATTTGCAGCTTGTGAGCAGTGAGCAGAGCAAAATTGTCAGCACACAGTTGTACTCTCATGACATACTTATCCATGTAAAATTGATTCATAATTTACTTAATTGCAGCAAATAAGCTGAGCTGTGTTTATAAGGTACACTTAAGCTTTACACTAAGTTAAAATGTAGTTGACTGGTTTGTAAGTGGAATATTGTGTTGTATGAATATTATCCACTCTCTGGGTCTCTTATGAAGTTCTGTGAATGAGACTGAAGCAAGCCTTTGTCCATAGGCTATGAAATAAAGGAATGGTCCACAAGTTATTGTGTGTGTGCGCACACACCCACACACGCACACATACTATGCGTGGTTTGTTTTAGTGTTTGTCTTTAACAAAAGAAAGCTAATAAACCTGGGTTAAGCAACTTAAATTTGTTGTGGATGCAGCATGATACTCTGCATTGCCTTGAAGTTTCTCACATCTCCTACAAGTTAATTGCCAAAACTAGTAGAGTCTCCCATGCAGGCTCTGCACATGGGCAACAGGTGGGAAAGTTGGCTATTGGAGAGAGAAAAGAAATTTTCCCATTCATTTCTGCTCTGGCCCTACTCATCCACATTCTCAAAGGAATGTTTTCCCACAGGGGAAAGAAGTAGTCCTTCCCCTCCTCCTCAGTGAAGAACAGAGCTCTGAAAATAGGCTAGATTTTTAAACACTGAGATTGCAAGTGGCAAGATGAAAATCTGGCTTCCCTATTCAAGACCGCTTTTTGCTTTCCCCTTAAAGGATAAGGGGAGAGGCAGAGGGAGTTTTAAGACAGGGCTGAAAAAAGATGAGGAGAGCAAAATTTCCATTGCCCCTGACCTCTCTGGTTTCTGCTGATATTCATGAAAGCAGCCATGTCTTCGCTCAGCTGCTCTCTGCAGTTGCTTTCAAATCCAGGAAAAGATGTGGCTGCTTTAAGAGTATCAGGCCGGTACTGTGCTTCAACTCTGATGCAACTTTCTGGAATAGAATATTTAATGCATGGTACATACCCTGGATTCCTGTCACCTAGAGAGAAATTGCTTCGTTTGCACACGCGCTCATCACATTTTGTAATTCTGCCTGCATTTTTGTTTTCGTTGCAGTGTCATCATTTGTGTACCACAGCGAAGCAGCTCTTACAAAAAATATAGCACTTAGAAAAGGACTATCTTCATAAAAAGCAATGTAATGATAATGATAACTACAGAAAGTAAAGCGATCCAAAATCCCCAACTTCCTCCCCTATCTGTAGAAAATGGATTTTGGATTTAAGATATTAAGCAATTGATTTTCCCCCCATTGCTAATATATCTGTAGAGAAAACAGTGCATTGCTTTGAGCCATCACGTAGAGATAGAAACATTTTGCACTAAAGGAAAAAAAAAACAGAATTCATGATCGCTGCAGGATTAAATAACACAAAATACTAAAACATCCATAGATTGCAGTTTTGGCTCCAACTGTTCAAATGAATTATTCCTCCTCTGTAAAACTGACTTCAGTTTTCTTTGTTGCTCTAATTTTCATTTGCTTCTCATTTCTTCCTGTCTTCGGAGTTCTAATTACCTGACTTCAAATCATTGCCTGTGCTGGGCTATGATGAAATATTTCTGTGGCAGCAGATCTGTCATAAATCAGCAGCAGCCACATCAGTTTGGTCCTTTTGCTGCCGCTAATAAGTATGGATTTTTTTACACAGGGAATGAATTCAGCTTTTTAAAAAGACGACTACAGATGTGAACTCATTTATCAGAGCTAGGAAGAATTCCTAAGCACAAACAAAACTATTGCCCAATATCAAGGCCTTCCTAGGCTATGTTGTGAGGCCGAAATACTTAGCAGTATTAAGTTATTGTTTGGTTTAGAATCCAAAATAATTGTGAGACTTTCCCTAAATGCATCATTCACTTCACATTTGCCTTCCCCATTGATGTATACTTACACATTCTAATGTGTAAGAATTATTGTAGGGATGTAAGAGGACACCAAGTTGAAGAAGATTATAATCTTTCCTAAAGGTTAAAACAAGATTGCATAGTAGTTCTAATAGATTTGGTACAGTTCTTAGGTTTATTTGATTTCCATTAGCTGGAAACCAATGGTTGACCTTCATTGAAAATAGAGTAGTAGAAAGATGAGCTCACCTCAAAAGGAGAATAATTATCATGGACTCTAAATAAGATGCATTTTAGAAATCAACTTCAGTTTGGGATGAGGAGAATGCTGCATGATTCAATTCTGATACCGTAGTTGTTTACTTCCTGACTGCTTTTACTCTTTTGTCAAGTGCTTATGTTCTCTTTTATTGTCCAAGCTTGAATGAAGGGCATGAAGTCTACAAAATTCCATACCACCAAATATCTGGTGACAGCCTGGTTGGTTCCTTTTCAGGAAGCCTTGGTTGGATCAGAACTTAAACTTCACACAGTTGATAATACAAATACACACAATTATCTTTCCCTAACCCTATCCCAATTTCATGATGCTTTAGTCTTAGATTTAACAGTCTTCCTCAACCAAGAACCTTTCAGTTCTACTGTTTCAATCCAAGATGTTATCTTCAGAATGATTATATATGTATTCAGTTCAGAGAACTAAGCTCTTAAGCATTGCATTAAGCCATTAAAAATGAAGGTAACGTGCAGTTTGAAGACAAGAGTTAAGTGTCATGTTTTCATCATTTCAGTGTAAAAATTATACGCTGTTCCCTCTATGTGCATCCTCTGCTAAAAATTCATTCTTAATATATACACTAATTCTGATTAATCCACATTGTTACTTAATTGAAAGCAGTGGAATGCATCAAGAGTAACTACAATGAATTATTTTAAGTTAAATACATTTCATGTATTCATAAAGTAAGCCACTGCTCACAGCAAAACATACTTAGACAATGATGGTAAATTTGTGGTCCTCCACATGTTGCTCTCCAGCCTGAACAATCAATGACAGAAATTAGTTGGGATTTGTATTTCAGCAAGCTTAGTATGGCCAGGCATGTTGCCCATCGCACCATGATAGACTGTTGCGTTTCGTATTAATTATGAAACACATTACTATGAAAATATTCAATCCACCATGCAAATGCTTGACCACAAGAAGTTCTGGATAATTCTCAGAGTAGTTCAGTGTGTCAAAATTATGTGGAAAACAGAATTTTGTATTCAGTTGCACACACTGCATAGTCTTTCCACATAAAATAAATGGTCCGACACTGAATAATTATTCCATGAATCAATTAGCATGCGATTGTATGATCTGTAGATACAACATCTGTGTTTGTGTGAGAATGGGCCGCATTTGCAAATAGAGAAAGAGGGCAGCCATTCATTTCGGGCCTGACAGATGGCAGTTATCAGCAAGAAAACTTAATAAGCTGCTTGACAGGTTATTGTGAAGAGAGTTTTGGTGGTGGTAGTTTTAATGCATAATCAAATATTTAGGTACCTGCGTTTTGCTTTAGTAGAGAAGGATTTGCTGCATCATTTTTGCTTCCGTTTTCTTTTTTTTTCTCACTGGATTCAGTACATTTGTTTTGGATGAAGCCTACACGATTATTTTGTGGAGATGCTTCAGTCTCCTGTGTTAAATTTGGCTGCGAAAGACTTCAATATTTTAGGATATCACTTTGTAGGGTTTGCAGAGAAGCAACAGCCAATCACCATTTCCCTTTCTATCCAGCAGCTTTCCTTGCTGGCAGGTGTGTATTGAATATCCTGTCCCTTAGTTTGCGCTCAAAATACCAACTCCTTTGCCCTCCCCTCTAAATAGGTGGGTAGGGGAAGCTGCATGGCTGGTGTCTGCCCACTAGAAAGGCATGGCTCCTCACATGATAGTCCTTTTTGAGGACTATTAAACAGCCCTACGATCTCCCTGCCATGGTTGGGTGACAGAAACTGAACAACGAAATGAGCTGGGCCTCTGCCCAATGACTGCAGAAGCTTACCCTAGGCATGCTATCATGTTATTTTTCCTCCACAGCAACTCCTGCTGTTTATAAATGGAAGTTTCACATGTGTGGCAAATCGGGCGATGGTAGATGAAGAAGGCCAAGGAAAAAGCATCACACGTGGCCGACAGTGGCTTCAGCCAACCACATAAGGAATCATTTCACTTCATGAGTAGACTGGATTTGATCGTCTCCTTAATTTTGGCTCCTGAAACAGAAAGCAAAGGTATGCCCCATTTCCCAAAAGGGCATACCATGAAATAATAAAATGATCATGAAATAGAATTTTCCCAAATAATAGAATCCTATGCTTTCTACCTTCTACCAGTTTCAGACCTATTTGAATGTTTCTAAGTAGGTCAGTCGAAGTCTAGTAGGACTTTTGAGGAGGGCCTAACAATAGTTGGAATTTGGAAATGAAATCAGTTTTATATTTTATAGAGCCAATTTGATGTAGTGGATAGAGACACCGGGCTAGAAACCAGGAGACCATGAGTTCTAGTCCTGACTTAGCTATAAAGCCACCTTGATGACCTTGGGTGAGTTGGTCTTTCCTAGTCCTGGGAAGCAGGCAAGAGCAAACTATTTCTGAGGAATCTTGCAAAAAAAAAAAAATTTGTCCAGGTAGTCAACACCAACTGTGTGTGCGTGCGTGTGTGCGCGCGCAGTCCTATTTATGGTCCTCTAGATTTACTGTTGCTGTTAAAAGGCTATAATTAAAAAAAGTTTCAAAAAGGAGAAAAATTGCTAAATGGCTAATTTTTATATGGTATTCCCCTGCCATCAGTATAAATAGGTCCTATTTAGTAGTTTTATGAATGTCTACCTGTTTTTTTTTTTTAAATTCATATTTATATCCCCCTTCTCCGAGAACTCAGGCTTACAGTTTTTTGGAGCACAACCCAATGCGCTCAGCAATAGCCTTCATTCCATTGTATATGCCTGCTTATTACTAGGGCTTTTTGGCCCCCCCAAGTAGCATTTTTACAAAGTCAGCTTATTGCCCCCAACAATCTTGGCTCCTCAATTTACCTACCCCGAGAGGATGGAAGGCTGAGTCAACCTTGCTGCTCAAGACATACTTTCTCAGTCAAAAATGGGTAGACTAGTACAGACAGACACTACTTACTGCTTTGTGGAGCAAAGTCTAAATTAAAATGGAATTTGGTGGAAGATCAATTAAATACCATTATTTATTATTTTCCTCTTTTGTCCTAACATCGAAACTAGGCTTTTCAAAGAATTGTGGCCCTTGCAGGCAAGACTGTGGAAAGCTCTGTGTGGCTGTAATGGTTAGCTTAGCTCTCCTGTAACCAGGAGTGGTATTTAAATCTTTTTTATTTTGCTGAATCCATGCTGTCTACCCACCTTCTTATTTTTTATTTATTTATTTTAATTACATTTATATGCCGTCCTTCTCCGGAGACTCAGGGCGACACAATTTTGGAGCACAACCCAATGTGCTCAGCAATAGCCTTCATTCCATTGTATATGCCTGCTTATTACTAAGCGGCATTTTTACAAGGTCAGCTAATTGCCCCCAACAATCTTGGATCCTCAATTTACCTACCCCGAGAGGATGGAAGGCTGAGTCAACCTTGAGCCTGGTGGGATTCGAGCCTGCACTAATTGCAGGCAGCTGGAACTTAAGTGCTAGGCATTTAACAGCCTGAGCCACCAATGTTCTCCCTGAACATTACTTTCTTTCTGCAACCAGAAAAGAGGCATCACAATTATTCACCATCAGCATTTAAAATGCAAGCTGTGCTGTGTGTAGATGTGCTCTCTTATGTACATATGCACAATTCTTGCTTCCCCCCTCCCCCATAGTGATAAAGTGGAGCTGACTTTTTATTGGAATTTCTAAAAAAATATTTATTTTTTTCCTGCTAATCCCAGGATTCATTTGGGCACTCTTGCATCTTCTTTCCTTTGGCTTCTTTCTGCAAGCCTCTTTGATAATAAAACAGTAGCAGAAATATTTTTCTAAATCTGCATGGAACTTTAGGCCAAACTTTTGAGAAGTCTGGCTGTACATTATTATATTGGTTTGGGGATGAGTTCCTTTTAGTCTTTTGACTCCATAGCCAGACGTCATCCTTTTTAGACTATCAGCTGGGACTGCACTGTAACTCCTGTATTCAAATTAAACATTTTCATCTTTTTTCATTAATGAATTGTTGCTCTCTTAATTCCCCCCCACACACACACACAAATGTTACTTGCAGGAAGTCAGCATTGCTGAATCTTGTGGTCATATAAAAGATGTCTATATCTATGCAGGTAGTCCTCAACTATAGTGACTGTTCAAAGTTATAATGGCACTGAAAAAAGCGACTTATGATAGTTTTTCACACTTATGACTACTGCAGCATCCCCATAGTCACTCACATACTCAAAATTCATATGCTTGGCAGCTAGTTCATGTTTATGATCATTGCAGTATCCTGGAGTCACATGATCCCCCTCTGTGACCTTATGACGGGCAAAGTCAATGGGGAGTCCAGATTCACTTCACAACCATATTACTAACTTAACAAATGCAATGATTCACTTAACAACTGTGGCAAGAAAAATTGTAAAATGGAGCAAACTCACTTAACAAACGTTTCATTTAGCAACGTAAATTTTGGGCTCAATTGTGGTTGTAACTCAAGGACTATCTGTATGTACACACACACACACACACACACACACACAAATAAAAAGCCTTTCATGTCTTTAATGATAACACTAAGTAAATAATTAAGGACTGGATTTTTTTTTATTGTCTGTAAGTGAATGTCTAATCCCTATTTTAAAAAAAAGGACAAAGCCCACTGAGATAATGTGGTGAAAACCTATCTCAACAAATGGATTTTATATAATTAAACTTGTTCCAAATGAGTCTCGTTCATCTTTTGAATACAGAATATTCAAGCATGCTTTTCTTCCACGCAGTGCAGTTCAGCCTTCCCTAGTCTGGGACAGTCTAACAAGCATTTTATCCCATTGGTGTGTGTTGTCTCATTTACTCAAAATTCACATGATACACACGGAAATCCCCCTTTTTGTTACATTCTTTGCTCAAATGATTCTGTTTCTTTTTCTGCTACTTTTCTGGTTTTTCTTCGAGTTGCTCATTTTCAAGTGCTACAGAGTAAATTATCCTCTCTTGGGAAGAAGCTCTCTGGCAAGGGAGTATGTATCTGCTTCAGTGTATTCAAAATGAATGGAAGAAAAATGGGGAAAATAAACAGGACATCTTGTAAAGGCAGTGACTCTGAAAGAAAAGGATTCATCTGCCACACGAAAAGCACTTAAAGCATTTTGTGTGCTTTTCTGATACCCTCCAGATGTTTGGGATTTACAGATCACATAATTTGCAGCTGCCAACTTCCAAACATCAGGGCAAGATCAAAGAAGCAAGAATTGTACAGATTTCAGGATCTATCTGAATAAATACAAATACAGAATTAGGGTAAATACAGAATCTTTGAAGTTTTCATAGGAATTTCTCAGCCTTGTTTTTAGCGAATTACTGGTAAGTAAGATGGAGCCTTTGGCAGATTTCTCTCCACCTGGATTAAGCATATTTATTTATTATTGCTGTTTATTAAATAAGCTGTCAACTTATTTAATAAGGTAGTAGTCTATCTCTTGGTTGCTTCAGCTGATATTCTTTCTCTTGTAATCTCTTACATCAGGCCTAATTGTTGTTGGTGAAAGCTGATACAGTCATATAATGTTTTTGGGTCAGAGAGCAAGCAGTGAGTGTGAGTGATTTAGTTGGTATCTCCATATTACACAATCACGTTTTAATACAATATTTATTGTCTGTGGTTCCCAATCTGCTTTCACATTTTAGCCTGCTTTGTCCTCCACATAAGTAATGCGCTCACTTGAAAGGCATAAGCTGTTCATTTTATTGAATTTGTTGTTGTGACTTTAACAAGATATCTAAGGAAGCATGTTTTATTTCTCTGTTTCCCAGGAATGATTATGGCTTACTTGCAGGATTAGAATGTTGTGGAATCAGTTGTCAGGTGGAAAAATGGTAGACAATTTGGGGAGAAATTGATTGTTGTCATTGCAGTACTTGTGATTGCACTTGAGTAGGTATATCGCATAAATTGGGTTGAGAACTGAATAGCAATGGTCTTTTGAGTTCTTTTGAGATCACCTTTCCAGTTGATGTGCTTAGATGATGTTGGAATTCCTGCATAATTATGCTGAGGAATTCATTAATTCATTAATTACCATTTAATTATAAGGAATCTAATAATTAAAAATTTGAGAAAGACTCATGAATTTATTAATCTCTTTGTATTTGCACATGTTTTGTAGCATTTCCCCATATTTTCATATTTCCCATGATTTTAATCATTTCATCATTTATACTCATATACACACACACACAAACACACACACACAAAACAGCAGATATTTCCTTACCTGAACAGAGAACTAGAATAGAAATAGAGTGACCAGAGGAGGGGCAAAAAAGCAATGTCAGAAAGAGCAATTTTGAACTTCCTGCCGGCTTCTCCTTTGACATTGTGTGTCGGCAACTGGCAGGTAGCATTGGAAATCCTACCTACCTACCTACCTACCTACCTACCTACCTAAACTCTTATCTCACATTGTATTCCATTGTGGAATTCTCAATTCTATACTGTCTTCAAGATCCATGAGAAAGAAAGAATATAATAAAGAGAAAAGAAATATATAAAGAAGTCACTTCCAATCTCCATCACAACAAATATAAACACATTTAGTAATTCTTCACTGTTTTTTAAGTTAAAGATATTTATCTCTTCATCCCATCTCCCGTCTCTCATCTCTTCTATATGAACAAATCCATGAAACCTTATTTTTTCAGGTCTGATGTTTGCAGAAAATCCACAAAAGGGAGTCAGAAGTAACAATGTATCTAGTTTAGCTTTGATCAAATAAACCAAGGTTACATTCCTTCCTATTCTTTCTAACTATCTAGCTTGTTTAAATAGTGTGCTATCATTGATTTATCTTCCTTTCTTTGTCTCATTGCACAGAGTTATTCAAGGCTTTAATAAGCCTCTTTTGTAAATCCAATTGGAAACAATTATCCAGGTCACTCTCTTAATTTGTTACTTGTTTTTAAATGTTAAAACCTTAGCCATTTTGTTTTGTAAACTATAATATCTAATAACTTAAAAATAGTTAATGAGCTATTTCCAAAAGTGATTAGAAAGTGAAGTTTGCAAACTTAATGTCCCTTAAAATCTCTACTGTATCTGTATTTGCCTGCATTGCAATATATTTTTCATATTTCAGTTCTTATCTTTACTCGTAATGCTATGTGATATTTTAAAGTCATAATTTATTAAATGAGCCATGGGAATCTGGTTCACACGTTACATTAAGCTAAAAACAAACCATATTAAAATTTAGTGAGTTAATGGCAATTAAACCCTACAAAGCTAGAAAGTATATTTGAGAAATATTACCTTAAATTGATCTTCTCATGTGAGGTATTCCAGAGTAAGAGGGTTTTGTATATCATAATTCCCTTGACAAATAAATCTCAGTGGAGTACATGTGCTTTCAGAGTAAACTCTGAACAAGTTGTTTGATTAACAAGTATGCATGTGCAAGCCACCAGTTATGGGTACAGTTTGTAATATGTACTTGTTACAATGCTCTTTTTTGCATTAGAAGAGTTTGTGCCACTTCGCGTGAACACCGATTGCATTCAAGCTGTGGTTTTCAACACTTGTAATTTTATTTCAGGTCTGTTCATGAATTTTTCATTATAAAACTTGCCTATAACTTTTTGGTTTTTAGTTTTGGTTAAAATAGCAGGAATTAACCCTATTCTTCTTGCAAAAGGTAATTGTTTTGCCTTAACATCTCTAGACTAGCAATTTATCTGTTACCATTTAGTAATAAAGTAATTATAATTATCACTATCCTTGCCATGAAACTTTGGGCATTTGATTGCAATCCTGTTAATTGAGTCTTATTGGATGGAGACTTCATTTTCCCTCTTCGGCCATTCTGAAGTAAGTTCCTATTGTTTCAGTAATGTCCAGAAGCAATCCAGTTAATAGCAGCAACAACCACAACAAAATAGTTGATACCAAATTTCTAGCAAAGTTTAAATGCAGTATGCACCCCTCAGAGTACAACGGCAATTGGTACTGGAATTTTTGTTGCTAAGTGATGTGGCTATAAAGCATGATGTCATGTGACCACGTTGCTTAGGGATGGGAATCCTGGCAATCCCGGTTGCCGTTGTATCATATTGATCATTGAGCAAGTTCTCATGCGCCATTGACATGGGAAGAGGCAGGAGTCCCAGGCAAGCAAACTAGTAAATAGAAACGGCTGGTAAGAGCTGCAGGTGTTTGGGTGCTGCACGCAGGTACTGTGGTGCATGGTTGAGGGCCTAGGTGTTGCAGGCAGGCAGGTGGATGCTCAGGCAGGAGCGTAGGTGGTTGGGTGCCATAGGCAGGTGCTAAAGCGCATAGGCAGGCAGTTGAAAAAGTGGTGATTTCCCCATTGATTTGGGAAGCTGGCAGGGAAGGTTGCAAATGGCAATGATGTAACCATGGGAGGCTGCAACCGTCATTGTGAGCAGTTGGCAGGCAACTGAATCATGATGACTGTGGGAGACTGCGACAGCTGCAACTTTAATAATGGTCATAACTTAAGCCCCCTTCATTGTATCTTTGAATTCTTGCTGAACAAATGATTATAACCCAAGGACTACCTATATGTGTATATGTATGTATGTATGTATGCATGCATGCATGTATAGTATGTAAATTCTGAGAGACAGAGAATCTACAAATTAGAAAAATATTCTCCTAAAGTTGGTCTTATGGTATACCCTTTGTTTTCTCTTTATTCTCCTTTTATATCATTGTCTCTTCTTTATGCTAAATGTGTGCCTCAGTAGAGAAACTTTTTAACAATTTGAATTGTGTTTACAAACTTTGGTTTAAGGAAGGCCTTTTTGCCATGTCATTCACTATAGACTTGAGTACCAGTATGTTTTTAACAAAATGAAGCCTCCCTCGATAATAATTTTGTTTTTAAAAGGTCTAAAAATATTTCCACGAAACCCTTCAGCTGTTGTGGGTCATTGCCCCCAAAGTCATTTTCATCACTCAATATGTTCCAGCTTTTATAATATAAACTGTCCTGCAAATGAACAAGGAAATGAATTTGGTGGAAGTTATCTAGAATGCACTGCCAGAGGCATATTAGCCCAAGGATAGCTTTCTGTTAATCTGCTAGTCACAATGATTCAAAGCTAGCAAAGAATTGTAAATGGTATGAATTGTACATAATTTTCTTTCCTGTGTCTGAACTTCCAAAAAAGTATATATAAACAATGTTTACACTTCTTCCCTTCATTTAACATCTTACTGTGATTCTCATTACATTCTTAGTATGGAAAATGGAAGTTAGTTTTTTGGGATCTACTGTATAGTTCAAAGGGCTGTAGAAGCTTTGTTTCTATGACCCTTCATAGCCTCTTGGCAGTAAATAAGTACAAGATCATTTAAAAATTGGCACAAGAGTGCTGTACGTAGATTAAAAGCTGCAATTGTTTTGACACACTTCAATGAGTTTTTTAATTACTTAAACTAGAACCTACTTCATCTGCTGTGCTTGTATGATTGTACTTGTGGCATAATGGCACAAACGTGCCAAAACTGATCAATACTTTCTTAACTATTAGGAGAGAATGCTGTGTGTGGCAAGGATAATATTCACGGCAGAGACTTCGTTTACACCTTGCCTATTTACTAAAAGTGTTATATGATAGCTTAATTGACCAAGATTATAACAGATGACCATTATATGAACAGACCCGCTAGTGGTAACTGTGGCATGTGAAAGATTGCATCTTGGAATCCAGAAGAGTAAAACGTAAAGAATATTAATTAACAAATGCAATGATAAGAAAGATAAATGTGTGTTCATAATATAAGAGAAAAGTGAGATATTTTATTTACACGTGGAAATAAGTCTAATTTATATAACCACCCATTTCATAGGCAGGTAATAATCTGAATGGAAGTCTAATCCTGTGGAATACACGCACACACACAGAGGGGAGGGAGGGAGGAAGGGAGAAGGTCCATTTAATTATGAATTGAAGGGTTAAAATATATGTCAGAAAGTACCATATGAATTGATGTCACATAGGTTCTCCTAAATGTATATAAAAACAGGACTCCTTGGGATGGTGATAATTGTAGGTACCAGTAATTATTGCTTCAGTGAAGACTGTTATAGAGATGTGTTTTGGAAAAAATGTGTAATGTTCTGAAAGTGATCTTGAGGAGAAAAACGCTTTCTTAGATGACATGAATCAATAGGTAAGAACAAGTTGAGAGAATATAGACAAAGTGATTCATTTGGGTACCCAAAATAAATGAGAATGATAATTGCTAAATATACTCAATGGTATAAGCATAGAAGTATTCATATGTACATATGGTAAGGAATTAATATTTAGTTAAAGGTGTGATTGGTTTGATTATGATAAATGCTTGAGAATTGGTGAGAGAAACAAAGGAGATGAGGTGCTGAAGGTGAAGAGATCAATTGTTGGTGATTCAGTTTTCTTGGGAAAAACAGAGTGGAAGTACATTGACTAAAGGAAGAAGAGAAAATATAAGATCTATGTAAAAAAAGTTAGAAGATAGATTAATGAAGGGTTTGGCTGTAATAAAAGATGATGGGAAAGCTACTCAGAACAGAATTAAAAGATTTGTTTGGATTTCAATACATCCACATACAAAGGAGGAGGACTTCAAGTCTGCTGCCATGATGGCTACCAACTTGCATCTTTTTTAATTCTCACCCCGATCAGATGTTGCTGCCTTTTTTGTGATACTTTCCTCTCCTCAATGTATTTGGAATCTATTTTCTTGCAAGTTAGTCTTTGTAATACATGGTGTAGCTGAGGGTAATCAGAATTTCGTTTCAAGGTTTATGGAATGTTTCAGTGCCCTTCAGATAAAAAATGCAGGTATGTTGGTTCATTACATTTTGTTTAAAAGAGGAAAAGGAATATAGTACTTATTAAAAATAAAGAGAAATCTAGTAAGCCAGACTTTCAGCTATCCAGGAGATTACTTCATGCTGGATTATAATAAACAGCTTTAGACCCTTCCTTTTTTATTGGAGTCCCATGCCTGTTGCTTATAATGGAGGATGTAGGTTGCATGGCAATTAGGTTCTGACTTATTAGATAATGGCATTGGACCAGGATACATGCGGGAGACCCTACTGCCAATAACAACCTCCCAACGTCCCGTGTGCTCCCATAGAGAGGGCCTTCTCCAGGTGCCATCGACACAACAATGTCGACTGGCCACCCCCAGGAGTAGGGCCTTCTCTGTGGGAGCACCCACCCTATGGAAGCAACTTCCCCTGGGGCTCCAGACGGCCCTTGACCTCCGCTCCTTCCGCCGTGAGTTAAAAACTTGGCTATTCCAGCTAGCCTACCCGGACTGAGGGAGAATGGGAGAGGGTTTTGAACATATTTCAAATTGTCCTAACCAGCATTGAGACCTCGACTTCGTTAACATTTGTTTAATTGTATTGGAACTGTTTTAATTGTAAGCCCCTGAGTCCCTCAGGAGATAGGGCGGCATATAAATCGAATGAATGAATGAATAAATAAATAAATAAATTAATTAATTCTGTTAAAGGGAGTAAAACTTAGATTAGTAGACACTAGAAATAGTTTAGAAATTCTCGGGTCTCTTGCTGCTATGTAGCTCTGAATTAATGCTATTGTTGTGTGCTGCCCTTAGTCACTTTTGGTAAGATGGGCAGCTTTATAAGTTAGATTAATAAATAAATAAATAATGCAGCTGAACACCTCAGCTTTCCCCTATCCTTTGATCTGATGCTGAACAACTGCCGTGACAGATTATTAGACTTCTGTTCTCTGTATTCTTCTGAATTGTTATTCTCCCCTTCCTTCCTTCCTTCCTTCCTTCCTTCCTTCCTTCCTTCCTTCCTTCCTTCCTCCCTCCCTCCCTCCCTCCCTCCCTCCCTCCCATCCATCCATCCATCCATCCATCCATCCATCCATCCATCCTATTGGTAAGTATAATACCAGAAGGTCTGATAAAGTACAACCAAAATATAGCAGTGCTAATAAAACCATGAGCGCTTGCCCCATAGCAGCCAACTTCGCTCTCTCTCGCTCCAGTTAGGAACTCCTGGCGTGCACAAGGAGTGTGAAGGGAGGCAGACACCGCACGGATGCGTGTTAAAAATCAGAGAACTTTGTCCAAGACTTCATGTGTATTCAGGGGCTACACCTCTCCCAATGATGAGTTGGCGGCGATCTATGTCTTCCAGCTCTTAAAGATCGACTTTAAGAGCACCCCCATTGAAGAAGCCGAGGCTTCTTGCAGTGAAAATTACTGATCACCAGCTTTCCTCTGCTTCTCCAACGGTTTGGCACCACCCTGTTCTATGCACCGGCTGCTCGGACTTGTCAGGCTTGGCACATAAAACAGGGCGTGCTTTTTTTGGTGGGGCTGGATTCCAGCCGCACCAAAAAAAGCACGCAGCAGCTGCAGGCATCTCGCAACAAGAAGGGCGAGAAGTCCCGGGACATCTGCCCACTCATCTGCTGGCTGGCCGGGCCCAGCTAGAAGAGGCACTTCCGCTGGGAGAAGGAAGAAAGCGTGCTCGGGGGGGGCAGGCAGGCACGCAGATGTCCCAGGGCTACTGCACATGCGCACTGCATATGTAGCAGCTGCACACGCAGTGCGTATGTGCAGTAGCTGCAGGACATCTGCCTGAGCTGCGCCGCGGCTGCCATGTGGTAGGGCAAGCTAGGAGAGCTACTGGGGCAAGTGAGTGACTGGGTGACCAGGTTGGGGGCGTGGCCTGGTTCAGTGACCCATGCCAAATCACCACTACCGGTTCACCTGAACCGGTGCGTACTGGTTGAATACCACCTCTGGCTGTGGTCTAGCATGGTCCCTTTTCTGCTAACCTTCTGTTACTTCAGTTTATCCACTCAGTTTATCCACTCAGGCTTCCATGTTTAGTAGTAGTAGTACTTTATTGTCACTGCACCTCGTACAACAAAATTAAATGCCATATTCAGTGTACATTATACATAAGAAAACTATAAACAATTAAACAAAAACACACATCCTTCACATTCTATTCAATTGAATTGAAACCCCCTTGTATTGCATTAATGTTGCACTATATTGCATAATATATACAGTAGTATTCAGTATAGTTACTGCTCTGGGATAGAAGCTGTTTTTCAGCCTATTGGTCCTTGTCGTTATTGTCCTATACTGCCTGCCAGATGGTAATAGTTCAAAATAAGGATGCCCAGGATGAGATGGAACTTTAAGAACGTTTCAAACTTTTTTAAGGCAGCGGGAGCTATAAAGGTCTTCCAAAGAAGGGAGAGGGCAACCAATGATCCTCTGGGCAATGATGTTAACCCTCTGGAAGTTTGCTTTCCTATCTGCCACTGTGCAATTGGCAAACCATACAGAGGTGCAGTAAGTTAAAATACTCTCTATGGTGCAGCGGTAGAAGGTCACCAGCAGTTTTTCATTCAGTTGTTTCCTGAAAAGCCTCAGGTAGTATAATATCTGCTGAGCCCTTTTGACCAGTGCTGCAATGTGAGTGCTCTGGGTCAGGTCCTCCTTTATGGTAACACCCAGAAACTTAAAACTGGCCACTTGCTCCACTCCATCTCCATTGATAACCAAGGGCTGGATGTCTGATCTATTCCACTATAAGCTCCTTGGTCTTATTGGTGTTAAGGAAAGCAACCAGTTTACCTCATCTCAATAGGCAGACTCACCCCCCGATTGAGTCCCACCACTGTTGTATCGTCTGCAAATTTAATAATAGTGTTACTGGCGTGAATGGGAATGCAGCCATATACATAAAGGGTATAGAGAAAGGGACTCAACACACAACCCTGTGGTGTACCAGTGTTAGGAATAAGGGCTGAGGATATATGATTAGTAGCAGGAGTGTCAAACTCTATTTCATTGAGGGCCGCATCAGGGTTGTGTTTGACCTTGGGGGCCACAGGGCTTGGCCATGATGGGCATGGCCAGCTCGATGTCACTTATGTTGGGGCACCTGTGGTGGCCTGAGCACTCTGCCAGCAAAAACAGAATCCCAAGCTCTGTTTTCAGGTGCGACAGCGTCCTGCAACCCTCTGCCAACAGGAGGGCTGCACATAGCCCTCCCGAGCTCCATTTTTGCTGGCAGAGGCACCACAGGCTGGTCCTTCGCTGTTTCCATGGCAGCCCCATGGGCCAGATCTAAGTACCCCATGGGCTGGATCCAGCCCCTGGGCCTTGAGTTTGACACTCTGGATATATTAGTAGGATTAAGTCAAGGATACATGACCCCCAAACTTCCCTGCATGTTATGAAGGAGAACATTGTCAATAAGATGATTCAAGAATTCCTGAACAAGCTTAACTTGGCAAGATTTGTCCTCCAACAAATTTCAGTACAGTTAGAATTGGGGAGATGGGGAAAGTGTTCTGAGCCAAGCCTCATTCAAATCCAGCAACAGAAAGTAGACAGAGATGAGCTAATAAGGCAAGTCAGTATTTATGGACCTCAGCAATTTAGGATGTAGTAAACATTTACAAATCATTTAAAGCATAGCAATTATTTAAAAATTGCCAAAACCAATTATAGATTAGAAGGTGTGTGGGTTATTAAGACATCTGCCTTGATTTAGTTTACTGCAGTTTAAGCAGGGTGTTTGCTGTAGTATTGATTTGTATATTTTTGACTCTTTGTTATATGAAGCCAACCATTGTGATTGGTAAACCTCTAAGCTAGAACATGGTTTAATTTTTTTATTTTAAATAAATAAAAAATAATTTAGTGCAACCTGTGAACGCAGCCAGCTAAATTTTATTATTAATAAGTATGACTTAGAACCTTGTATGCAGCCAGTCGTGGAAAGTCACCATCAATCATAACGTTAGACCTTTTTTTTTAAAGCTTCCTATTATTCTTAAGAATGCATAACCCAAGTGATCTTTGGCTCCAGCATTTGATGAAGTCTGCAGCAAGCGCTAATAGATAATGATAAACAGACAAAAAAACTCTCTTTAATTTTTTCCTGCCTAAATATAATCCCAGCCTACTGAAAGCAGTAGCCCTCTATGTAACAAACAGAACTTGGCTGCCTATCAGGGTTATAAAGTGTGTCCTATGGAAACCATTCCTGCTATGAAAGTAGGTGGCCTCATTCAGAATCGGGGATGGGTTCCTTAAGAGATCCAGCATTCTAGAGACTCCTGTTGGCAGAGGGTTGCAGGACGCTGTCGCACCTGAAAACGGAGCTTGGGATTCTGTTTTTGCTGGCAGAGTGCTCAGGCCACCACAGGTGCCCCAACATAAGTGACATCGAGCTGGCCATGCCCATCATGGCCAAGCCCTGTGGCCCCCCAAGGTCAAACACAACCCTGATGCGGCCCTCAATGAAATAGAGTTTGACACTCCTGCTACTAATCATATATCCTCAGCCCTTATTCCTAACACTGGTACACCACAGGGTTGTGTGTTGAGTCCCTTACTCTATACTCTTTATGTATATGGCTGCATTCCCATTCACACCAGTAACACTATTATTAAATTTGCAGATGATATTTTGCTTCAAAATAGCACAAAGAAGAGTAGGGTAATATGTTGTTAATTGGATAGTTCTTTGAGCCACTCAGTTTATTTCAATACATCCAGTCACTGTTATTAAATTAGTTTCATGCCAAGCTGTTAAAAAGCTCTTTTCATGTTCTGGGCTTGTTTTATGTATTTCTCTTTTAATAAAGAAACAGCCAAGTATTGATGATTCATCTTAAAACTTTGTCAAAGGAAAATACATGCCTTAAAATCTGGTAGAGCAGTTCAGAATAACACTTAAGGTAGACTTCGAGATAGTTCAGAACCAAAATTACAGTTTCAGTAACATTATGGGTTAATGTTTCTTTGCTATTTTTTGTCTGCCATCTCATTTTTCATTTTAAGAATCTGTTTGTCTTTTTGGAAGAATTTCTTCTGGTACCAGAGAAGTAGCTGTTTTATGAATGCAAGGCATCCCACCAATCCTGAGACATTTGCTGCTTTTAGCTTCATGTCATTACCACCTTCCCTTCTTTTTCCCGAATTTGGAATCCAGCAATGTTTCTCATCCTCATCCTTCCTTTGAATCCTTCAAAACGTTTGAATGTTGTTGCTGCAACTGATGAAAACCAGTAACATAGTTTCAGTTGTTTTGAAGTAGGATATACACATGTATAAAATGCTACTGTTGTCTTGGCAACAGTGTAGAAGATGTATTTTAACTTCCTAGTCCATCTCAAGCCTGAGATGTCCCAGTAATTTCCTGTCCAACTACTAACATAGTCTGATATGCTTAGTATCCAAGATAAATAAGATAATCAAAGTGCTAGTGCTTCCTGAGTACATTCAAAGAAATAAATAACTTTATCTCTCTAACTCAGAAAAATGAGACAAAATGTTAACTACTCCCGTGTGCAATATGCCCTTGTCAAGTTTATTTCATTGATCTGTCCTACTGGGTCCTTCACCTTACCCCAACTTTTAAATACAATTCCTGGGTATCAAAAGATTGTCCATTAGTTAGTAGAATGTGATACTGGATTCAAAAATGTTTCACTACATGAGTAAACCAATCATCTGCCTTTCAAAAAAAAAACTATGTTACTTTTCATATGCAAAAGTTGTAGAAACACTAAACATCTTTAGAGAGCAGCCAGTTGAAGAAAACTCCAGAACACTGAATACTTTTAGAGAATGACCATTTATTTATTTATTTATTTATTTATTTATTTATTTATTTATTTATTTGATTTATATGGCCACTCATCTCGCTCAGTTTGGAGGAGCAGGTGGGAGCTGTGGCCAGGGGGGCGTTTGCCCAGGTTCAGCTGGTTCGCCAGCTCCGAAGCCTGAGCCGAGATGCCTTACCTGAGCCGAGATGCCCTTCGAACAGGCACTCATGCGCTCGTCACCTCCAGAATTGACTACTGCAACGCTCTCTACATGGGGCTGCCCTTGCGGACCACCTGGAGGTTGCAGCCGGTGCAGAATGCGGCCACGCGGGCTGTGATGGGCTGCCCTGATACTCCCATGTTACACCCCTCCTGTGCGACCTGCATTGGTTGCCGGTTGCCTTCCGGGTTAGTTTCAAGGTGCTAGTAACAACTTATAAAGTCCTAAATGGCTTGGGGCCAGGGTACTTGCGGGAGCGCCTCCTGCCAGCATCATGTACCGATCGCCCTGTTCGCTCCCACAGGAGGGGCCTCCTTGGGATACCGTCAGTTAGGCATTGTCGACTGGCGGCCCCCAGGGCTAGGGCCTTTTCTGTGGGAGCGCCCGCCATATGGAACAGCTTCAGTGATCTACGTTTGGCCCTGATCTCCGCTCCTTCCGCCGGGACCTGACTTATAACAATAATTTACATGAATATCAGCTTGTTGTAAATTCATTATTTAAAAGATTTATATGGCTACTCATCTTAAGCAACTCTGGGTGACTTATAACAATAATTTACATGAATATCAACTTGTTGTAAATTCATCTGTGTGGATATTTGCAAGTATTTAATAGGAGAAATCCATCAATGATTGAGGAATAAACGATAATTAAGATGCGTTCAGCACATAATTTCATGACTTCCTTGTTTTATATATAACATACAACAATCCTAAATGTTTGAGGAGAACCAGTGTAACTGAATAAGGGAGCAGACACCTGGGTTCCATCTCAGCTCTGAACACTTCTTGGAAACATGTATCTTGTTATGAACTCACTGAGGGAAAAGCAATAATGCAGGATAATATTATAGTATATTCTGCCAGGAATTAAAAAGGAAGTGTCTGGCATTGTTTGTAGACTCACTTCTTGTTTAATTAGCATAGCTCTTCAATTGAGTTTGTTTCATTAGTTTCATTGTGTATGTAACTAATCAACATTTTCACATAGGAAGGTGTTTTACATTTAGTTTCAAAATCTTATAGAATTTTAAACAAACCATAGGAAAGAGTCTTATAATTAATTTCAAAATCTTATTTCAAATCCATCTGACTCCTTAGTGCATGTTTAACTTTCCAAAATCAACATTCTAATCACTCTTTTGCTATTGAGTCCAACATTGGGATTTTTTAAAAGTTCTTAAACTTGCATAAATCTTATTTTGGCAAGGATAGGAGGAACTCACCTGGTGTAATGCAACTTGTCATTCTCCGGTGTGCTGAATGGAGAATCCAATGCATGGGTTAACTCTGCTTCTTCCGCTTGGAGACTGAGTCAATCAGATCCTTGGTCACACCCCCTTTGCCTGAGCATGCCCAGTTTTGACTCAGTCTTCAAGCTGAAAAGACGTGCAGAGTGGTGCTAGGGAATAAGAGAGGGAAAGATTCCTTGGATTCTCCTAAACCATAAGACTGGCTTTTCTCTCTGAACAGTGACTTGTGCAAAAAGAGGTTTCCCTTAGCTCCCAGAACTCTAAAGCCCCCTGAATGCCACTGTCTTACAGTTTCCTCATGGGGAGCCATGTATGAAGGACTTCTGGGTAATCATAGGTTCTCTCCTTCTCTGGAGAGGAATTTTGAGGAGTTGATCTGTTTGCATGGCTCCTTGTTCTACCATGGTCATCGACTCTGCTTCAGTCTGTCCTTGCTTCCATGAAACTTCTTTAACTATTGTTTCTTTTCGAACAGCTGAAGGGAATTCTAGCTGTAATAAAAGTGTTTGTATGCCCAAAAAGCATTTGATAACATCAAATGGGAATCTATGCTATAGCAACTTAGACACATGGTTTTTGGGAAGAAATTTTTAAATATAATATCGGCAATATATTCCAGACAAGAAGCCAAAATAATAATAAATGGAGAGATGACAAAAAAAATTTAAAATCCAAAAAGGAATGAGACAAGTATGCCCAGTTACTGCTATTGTTTATACTAACCCTGGAAGTGTTAACAAGGATAATCAGGAAGGAAACGCAAATAAAAGGCCTGGAAATCAAGAAAGAAACCTTTCAATTACAAGCATTTGCAGATGACTTAGTTTTTATCCTGGAGGAACCACAACAGTCGGAGCTGAAACTTATAGAAATATTAGAAGATTATGGGGAAGTTGCTGGATTTAAAATAAAGAAAAAAACCAAAATGATAGTTAAGAACATGACAAACAAGCAGAAGGAGAACTTGGCCAAGGAAATAGATACCCAGATAGTAAAAAAAAAATGAAATATTTAGGGATCAATATCTTGGCAAGATGTACAACAATCAAAGAAGATAACTATGCAAATTAGTGAAACAAATAAAAGAAGATTTGGAAAGATGGAAAAATCTGAGGCTTTCTCTAATGGGTAGAATAGCTGTAATTAAGATGAACATACTACCAAATTGTTGGGGGCAATTTGTTCCAAAACATACCATCTAATATAAACAACATATTTTTTGGAAATCTGAACAAAATGACGCTAAATTTCATATGGCAAGGGAAAAAACCCAGGATTAAACTAAAACTGCTACAAGAAGCTAAAGAAAGAAGAGGTTTTGGCTTACCAGATTGTGAACCAGATTGCTACCGTGTTTCCCCGAAAATAAGCACTGATCTTATTTTTGGCTCCCAAAAACACACTAGGTCTTTATTCGGGTAGGTCTTATATATTTACTGCCAAATAGTGGGTGTGAGTGTGTAGGTGGGGGGTGTTTCAAAGGGCACAGTTTGCTACTGAAAAGTCTTCCCGAACTGGAGATTTACTACTAGGTCTTATTTCGGCAAGGTCTTAATTAACCCAGGTTTAGAAAATAGTGCTAGGCTTAAGAAAGAAGTAGGTCTTATTTGGCGGGGAAAACACAGGTACAAGCAGCAACGCTGACCTGGGTGAAAGATTTTAACTTCAAAAAATAAGAGATTGTTATCACTAGAAGGCCACGTCTTACAGTTAGGTTGACATGTATTTTTTGTAGTATGGTAGGCACGGCGCACACCAATATTTTCAAAGAGATCAGATCAGACAAGCGTTGTTGATGGTATGGAATAAAATCAAACAGCAAAATTACATGGAAACTCCAGCTTGGTTATCCACTTTAGAGGCATTAGTACACCCAAATCTTTTTAACCAGGAAAAAATTATTACATATAAGGATATCATAAACAAAAAAGGGAAATTGAAATCCAGACAAGAGCTAAAAGAACAAGGGGTAGTATTGGGAATGGTGGGCCTACTTACAAATTCAATCACGATATCATGACTGTAGCTTTTAATAGTGGCTACATTAATGTACTAATAAGATGGAATTTTATACACGGAGACCTGATATATTTGAAAAGCCAGGGCCCACCAATTATGCCCTTTAACTTTCTGAAGGATCACAGGAAGCTGCCTGCTGATATTGTGACTGAAATTAGAAAAATTTCAAATTTTTCCCTGAAATTTCCCTTAAAATTGCACCCTGACTCCCAGGCTAAGCGAAAATGCCTGAAAACCTTGCTTGCTTGTGTTCTATACGTCAAACATTTTTTGCCATATTATCTCATTGCACCTCCAGCTTATTGATCAGGAGTGACATAACTGTGTCTAAGTGCATATAATAAAGATAGCAGTTTTTTGAGCAAGCATATTTCTGACTGGAATGAAAAACATAGTAGCTTGGTTTGGTGTGGCAAAAATGGTGAATCCCTAGCATTAGGCAGAGAATTTCTGCAATTTTTTTTCCTATCAGAAAGAATTGTGAAGAATTGGTATTTGTTGAAAAGGAGTTTTGAACTGTTTCAAAAGAGGAAAGGATTTCAGTGAAATTCTCATGGAAGAATATGTGCTCTTGCTAAGGCCCAAAGAATTAAATTGTGTTTGAATGTTCTCTCTATTGGTTTTCCATACTTCAAGTCCAACCATTGAAAAAGTACCAAGAAACAATTTCTTCCTTACAGTTTTTTTCAGGAGTAATCCTACTGAAATAGCTGAAGAAAAAAACTGCACCTGGAGAAAGACAGAAAAATCATTGAATTAATTTCTCTACTTGCAGATTTGGTGGAGAAGCTCAACAGTTTATTTCTGCCCAACTCAGTGAGCCTGATTTTAATAGGCTAGCCAGTTGGTGGTCCTGAACGTTTGTTTACTGTTTTGCTTGATAGAGCCAAACAGTTATTGGAAGATGCACCGCACTTTCAGCAGACTCTGAAAATAACCTAAAGTAACCTAAAAACAGGCTCTGAAGATTTTTAGGACCTCCATTTAAATGTGAATAGGGAAATTGGCCTGGTTTTAATTAAAGAGTGTTTTAAGTTTAGTTGAAAATTTTAGTGCAAACACA
>CM019148.1:220296634-220403809 GCA_009733165.1 Naja naja
CAAATCTTCAGAACTATTCTGTAGTTATAAAAATGGTCGTGTCCTAAGTTGCTATTCTCTGGCTGAATTTTAGGCCATGAACAAAGATTGCCTAGTTCTTTCAGTCTCCTATGCAGTGTATTTCTGAGATGGTGATAATGAGCTCCTGATTTTTCATTTCAGTTCTTTTATTCAGTATTAATCAAGTCATTTTAATACTTGCTTTTATTTTACCCAATTCCTTATCTCCCTTTTCCCCATACTTTATTTTTAATAATTCGAAAGTATATTTCTTTCCTAGTCCAAGCCTGTAGCATTTGCTGTAAAGACTAATGTCAGCTACTGTGGAGCGCTAGATGAGGATGTTCCCGTACCAAGCACTGCTATTTCTTTTGATGCCAAGGATTTCCTACACATTAAAGAGGTAAATCATATAACCAAGTACTCTTTCCCTGCCAGGAGCTTGAATCTAAGCAAGGTTTGACTGTGCAAAGTAGAAAATGAAATGGAAAAACAGCCAGTGTTTTACACAGTATGGCACTCATTTAAAAAAGACTGGTCCAATCTTGTTGTTCTCGTGGAATGTTGACCTTCAACCTTTTTAATTTTCAGCACCGTGGCCTTTTAGTCATGCATGCCTGGAATTATGAGAGTTGAAGCCAATCTATCTCAGTAGCACTGATTTGGTAAAGGCTAGATGAAAGACTGCTATTAGGAGCTGCTTACCTTGAGTGACATTTCAAACAACTTAGAGGTTGTATACCTTTGAAGCCAGAGAAGCCTCAGTGAGACCAAGTGGGGTTTGATCTCATTCATTATTCCTTGAACAACAAACAACAACAACAAAACACAGGCTCTTGCAGGACTGGATTTCCTTAGTGAATAGTTAGGAGTCCCGGGATGCCATGAGGAGCAAATGGTTTTATTTGTGCCTTGCTTATAAAAATACTACCTTTGCATTTCATATTTTAGAAGACATGAAGGTAACATATGCATCAATGACATCTCTCTTTTTAATAGTCAGGTAATACCAGAACATTTATTTTATAAGTGGTTTAGTTATTTTTGCTTCTCTTCTATCCTTACCAGATAGAAATGATTCATCTCATGCTAAGTTTTTCTCATTACTCCATGCGAGACTAATTTTACCAATTACAAATCTATATCACTGCAACATTACAAAATTAATTATTATTTGGGAGTATCATTAAGTTGAATGGTAGTTCTGATAAAACAGAATGTACAGAGTCTTGACCTTAGTTGCCAGTGTTCAGATTCAATCTTGAGATGAAACTGGGTAATGTTTTATTTTGTTGTGGAGAAATCTGGAACGAAAGGGCAAAATCTATTTCCAAAGTGGAGCTATGTAAGTTGGTTTTCTGAAATAAAAGATGTATTCTCAATATTTTTTTATGGAACTAACTTTCAAATGAGGATCAGGAGGATTAGGTTATGATTGCAACTTTATGCTAATTTATAATTATTATGGACAAAGAGCATTTATTGCAAATAACCAGAGGAATCCTGCAATTGGAATGAAAGGTAAATAAGATACATACTTAAGAGACTGTTTGCCCTTTTATCCCCCACCCCACCCCTTATGCTGGTTCTTGGCAGTATTTAAGTGGGCTCTTATTGCTGAACACAAGTGTTTTATGGTACATATAATTGTTTTTAATAAGACATAAATTATACTCTCCTTGGTGTTTGACACTGAGCTTGGAAATTAAGTATTAGAACAATGTGCAACTATATCACACACTCAGCCCCCCTCCCTTCTCCTGAACAAGATGATGGGAAAAATGATTTGATAAGTTTCTGCCACTACTTGAATTAGTAGTTTCTGGAGGTTATGTGTATGTGTGTATTTTGGATCATAAGTGCTTAGGAACCAGACACCCTTAAATGTGTCTAGTTCAGACATCAAGCGAAGTCACTTTGGTAGCAAGCTAAAATGTCAGCAAGAATGGATAACTGCATATTGAAGATGTCTCGTTCATCATCCATTAGATAATATATTATGTACTTTTAAACAGACTATTGGCAACATTTATTGCAATGCATAAACCTCTCACACTTAGTTACCAATAGAAGGAAGATAGATTTCTTCTTTGTATACTGCCATGTGCATCTATATTTATTTTTATGGATTTTTGGGGTTATGTATACTGCCCAGAGTTCAATGGAGTTGGGTGGTTGATACATTTGAAGAAATGAAGGAATAAATGCATGCTTTGAAGAACATAAGGAAAGTGCTTTTAATGAAATAAACATCGGTATTCATGTAACATCCAATTAAATCAACTTGGTAAATAGAACAGATTTTTTTAAAAAAGCAGCCTATAGAAATTTGGTAGTTCCCCCAATATATCCTCATAAACCTTCACCCTATCAATTAATAAATGTATGAAGTGTTTCTAATATAACGGCTCTTGAACTTGCATATGTGGTGAATCTCACAGGTCTCTCTTTGCCTTTTGCTTTTTTCCTTCTTAGCTACCTCCTCATTGTCTTGATCTGCTCAAAAGCCTCTGCTTTAAATAGTCATTAGGTTACACATTCTTCAGTGTGAACTTATTTCTACCAGTGGGGGAAATGGGAAAGGAAGATACAAAATTGTAGCACTGGGGTATTGGCAAATGGAGAGAAAAGAAATCTAGAGGAAAAACACTAAAGTAGGGTCATAATTTGGTTCTTCCATAAATGCATGTTTACATATTTTGGTCAAGTAAGGATCTGCAGAAAGTTCTGCTGGAGGTAGCATAACATCAACATAAAATACAGCTCAGAGGTTGGCAGCCTTTGGGGGTGAATGTGTCGTGCTGAGGGTGCTATGTCACTCTCACCAAATGTTTGCTCTTAGGATAGGGGTGTCAAACTCACATCGTCACGTGACGAATCAGGATTTTTGTCCCCTTTGCTAAACCGGGCGTGGGTGTGGCCAGTGCATGATGCATCCAGCCCGCAGGCCGCGAGTTTGACAGCCCTGCCCTTGGACATACTTCCTTATTCATAAAATCCCATGGTGAGTATGACCATTCATAAAACACCCATATATTTCCCCCTTCAGAAGGCTACAGGTATCCAAAGCTTTCATTTTGTAGGAAAACTTGCAAGGTTTACATGGAAGCCATATACACAGGGCTGGGATTCTACCGGTTCTGTCCACTTCTGTAGAACCAGTTGCTATGAAAAGCAGCAAACAGAGAGCATACATAGAACCGGTTCTATGTCTGCTGATGTTTTGGCCCACCCGCCCGCCTGGGCTCTTACCTGACCTTTATTTCCTGCGTTTTCAACCGCAGCTGCTTTGCGCGACACAGCTGCGGTTGAAAAAGCAGGAAAAAAGGGCTTTTTCAACTGCTGCGCACTTGCACATGGCACTGCTCAGCTGTCTGGGCAGCTCAGCAGGTCGTACATTGCACTCATGCAACTCGCGCGCACGCGCACACAACATAGAGTGACAGAACCGGTAGTTATAGCAGTCGGATCCCATCCCTGCATATACATGCTTGTAAAATAAAGATTTCAAAGCTGGCACTTCCATTTTGCAGAACACCAACTTCCCATTATTATTTTTTTAAATCAAATAATGTTTTTAAAAAGTCATTGGAGCAGGGAGTCTGGGTAACTTCATATGAGATATCCAAGGGAACACTGTCCACTTCTCAGGAGATAAGTCTACTGAGTGCACCAGTGTGAAACTAATTTTAGTTAAGGAAATTCACCTGATCTTTGAATTGAATTAACAGGGGTTCTTTCCTTAAAGTGATGGGGCTAGAATGAAAACTAAATCTGAGGTATTTTAAATTATATTTAGAAGTCCACGGTAATATAATTACATAAACTTAAATGCCTATTAAGATAGTTAATTTATTACTCTCTGTATTATTTAATCATTTCTCACATCTTCACATTAAAGGTTGCAGTTCAGCAGCAAAGCTACAGCTTTGATTTAAAATATTGTAGAGGTTATACAGGAATCAATTATGTGGGAAGGGATGTAATAATGGGAAGAGAGAGCAGGACAAGGCATGCCAAGCTAAGTGAAAAGAAGGGCAGAGGAAAGACAGAAACAAATATTTCCTTTGTTACAGAAATATAACAATGACTGGTGGATAGGAAGATTAGTTAAAGAAGGTTGTGAAATTGGCTTCATCCCAAGCCCATTAAGGTTGGAGAATATTCGGATCCAGCAAGAACAGAAGAGAGGACGTTTTCACGGAGGGTAAGATAATATACTGGCTTTATCAAAATTGACTTTTTAAATATTAACTGAATTCAGCTTTTCAGTGGTTTTGCCCAGTACTTGTAAGCTCTCAAAATGTGGCATTTGTTTTGTGACAGATGAGAAACTATTCAAATTGGGGCTAACAAAATGGGGACTTCAGGTCTTTATAAAGGATTAGATCACTGTTCCTGAACTTGTGCCACCAGAATGGACTTGACTGATCTCAAAATTTCCAGCCAATATAGTGAATAATGTTACTGTAGATGGGAATTCAGTGACATCTGGAACATACCAGCATTTAGTAGGCTAGTTTTGTTAGTTTTGATTGTGCACGCAGTTGCTTTACCTTTTTGGCATTCTATTTACATACCTACATATTCATCTTTAGATTCATGTTTCTAATTCTTTTATATAATCTTTCGTTAAGGTTAAAGCTTAGAAGCATCTTGGAAATGAATAAAGTCCAAGTACTGTCATCATTTCATGATTGATAAAAGATTTCAGTAGCCATATGCCCTAGTTTATGGAGAGCTATCATCTACTTGAAGCATTGCCAGAAGAAGCATGCTTATTTCAAAGCATCCTGAGTTTGATATGCTGCCCAGACCAAGCTAGCTTAAAGAATTTTTTTTAAAGAGAAAAACCTTAAGAGCACAAGTGCTTTGAAATTGGCCATCAGTAGTAATCATCAGAAGAGTAATTGGCAATGAGCTGAAAGGTTGACTTCATTTCTGTTTAATCTGCACTTTTAAATGTGTTTTGGTTTTATCAGCCTCTATGCTTTGTGTTTGGCAGTTCAAAACATCTACTCCCCTACCACTGGTAGCAGATGCTTTTAGATTTGTTACAACCAATAGTTTTTGCTTTCAAACACTGTCCTTTAAAAATAAATAAATATGGGCCTAGGTTATATATCATCCTAATTTTGAAAATAGTTATTCTGAGTGAATGGAGGATGTAACTACTCTTCTAATATTTTTATTTCATGCTATTGATTAAAAATAAATTTTAAAATTTAAACCCAAATCAGAAATTTACAGAAATCCTTAGTTGCATTCATTTGTTATAGTGGGAGTTTATTATTAAACTAAAACCAATTGTCAGTTTTAATTTGTATACCTAGGAAATGTTCTACTGAATGTAATGGGGCATAATCCCAGATGGAATAGAATAGAATACCTTTATTGTCATTGCATTCCATGGGAATATGATTACTCTGTAAGAAAATATATTATCAGTCTGCCCGATTTTTATAGATTGTACTGCTTCTCCTTATAGAAAATACAAGATATTTAATTTCATTTTGCATACAGACAATTATTTTAATGTGTCATTACAATATTAATGACAGGTGTAAACATTATCCACCACATGTTATTGACAATTCTTATAGTAGAAGTAGTACAAATGATATTAATGACACTTAAGGAGCACAATTGGGACTGGCATTTCAATTGTTAAGTGAAGTGGTCGTTGAGCGACACATGATGTGAATGTGACTTGCTATTTGACTGCTGCTGTTGACTCTGATTGTCAGAAGCTGGTTGTGAAGCATGCAAACCAGAGGTGGTATTCAGCAGATACTGACTAGTTCTGGAGAACCGGTAGCGGAAATTTTGAGCAGTTTGGGGAACTGACAAATACCACTTCTGACTGGAGATTTTACAGTATCCCTCTCCTGCCATGCCCACCAAGCCCACAGAACCGGTAGTAAAAAAAATTTGAATACCACCACTAATGCAAATAGTGATCATGTGATCACGGAACACTGCAACGGCCGTGATTCCCATCACTTGCAAAGCCTCTGAATCTGAGTCAACAGAGCCAAATGAAATGAATTACTTCCACCAACAAAATCAAGTTCTGTTTTTTTTTTTGTATAGTAGTTCTAAGTGTAACTCTCAGAGGTCTCTTTGAACATAATGGCAATTATTTTAGTGCATAATCTCAAATCTCACGGTCTTTCGCTTAGTCAGTTCCAAGTAATTGCCAATACAGATTTGTACCCAGCTCAACCTGAAATTAAGAATGGAAGGAAACACTGTTGGCCTGTGTACCCTTCAGGCACATGTAAATAATACCAAAGTCCTGTTGTGCAATGTTCTCCCAGTGATCCAAATATTCAATGGGGTTCTTTATAATATAGGAAGTCAAGTGGGAATTCATCTTCAAGCCTTGGAGAAATGGTGTCTGGCACGTTTCGGGCTACACCCACTACCACTGGTAAGCTTTCAAAGTTTTCAGGGGAAATGAATTCCACGTAATTTTGATTTGGGGGGTCCTACATATAATGCGAACTTGCATTGTGCTGATGAGGGTCATGTGAGCCTCTTAGATGGACAAAGAATGTGTCCGTGTGGACTGGCCCTCAAAATAATTGTACAGTAGCTGTGAAGGATTTTCAAATAGATCCTACTGTTTGTCTCTTAAGGATAAAATTTGAAGATACTGGCTCAAAATTCATAATTGGCTCCAGGAAATTACTAATGAACAATTAGACCTAGAACCAGAACTCTTCCTATTGGGAATCTTCAAAAAAAATGTAAAAAGCACAAAATACTTAGTAATACATATATTGACTGCTGCTAGGATTGCTTTTGCCTCATGTTGGAAACAGCCATACATAACTGTAGAGGGAATGGTCATACAAAAAATTATGAACTGCGTCGAAATGGACAAACTATCGTTGAGTTTAAAAGATAAGGAAGATTCAATATTTTACAAAGTATGGTAACAATGGTATAGCTGGATAGATTGGAGACAGAGTAAAGATAGGTAATTATTAAATATATTTATTATTAAATATAGAATATAGATAGAATAAAAATATATTTATGCACAAGTTAATATCTGTTATTATGGCACATATTGCTATATAATTATCACCGCAAATAGCTGTTATTGTGTGATACACTTTTTATGTTTTTTTCTTTTTTTCGTTCTTATGTTTTATGTTTTTCTGTTTTTTGTTTTATATGTTTTTTAAAATGTAATAAAATTTAATAGTTTATTTAAAAAAAAGAATAAAACTTGTCCCTCCCCATTAAAGTTTTTATATCAAAATGTTCTGATTCTGAAAATCTCAGCTATGATGTCTGCATGCATGTGAGGTTGTTACCATCTTTGCACCTAGCCCAACATATCCTTTTTTAGTTGTGTGCCTTAGGTGGAGCACAAGCCAGTAATTTAAAATACATCTAATGTATTCTTATTCTGGGAAAGAGCAAGAGAAAGGGACCCGTGGTAACGTGGAGTATCTACCAATTCGCTTTGTGTGAGTGCCACCAATTGCTCCTGTCTTTCAGATATGTCAATTACTGAGATTTCAGCCTCGGCTTTCAGTCCCTGATAAGCACCTGTTGTCAAAGGCTTTCAACAGCCAGATTACTGAGGGGAGAGAGGAGACAAATTATTTGGGCCTAAATGAAGGGTGAACAAATGGCTTATACACCTCTTGATTTCTCTCTTGAACGGCTTCCCAGAGCTCCCTGACTTTACATCACTGAAATATGGCATGTTGATGAATTGTAGTCGATCATTTTGGTAGGAAATAAAAGGAAATAGCTATGCTAAGCCTCTGAGAATTCCAGTCGCATCCATTCCGATGACATTATTATACCCAACCTTAACCTCCTCAGCCTTGCTAAGTGATGAGGATAATAATCTAAAATTGCCACTCTCAGTCACAAAAGTGAAAATGGATATATATTAAAAGTGCAACTTTCTGAACAATTGATAGGAAGTGACAAACAAGGCGGCTATCCTGAAGTGGTAGTCGCATTCCTGTGGAAAGAAGGAGTAGCTGAAGACAGAGACTGAATCATTTCCCAAGCAGCAGCAGAAAGACACAGGGGTTCAAACGTAGATGTCTCCCTATACCAAATTATTCTGCAGCTGAATTCATGTTTGTATGGCTGCTATGCAACAATTAAACAAAATCATTTTATTTTTTTTATCTTTCAGCAAAACAAAAACAAAAAGTGGTAAGTACACAAGCTCCATCTAATGCCCACTACAAAAATTCATACTCTCCTCTTGCAAAACGTTGTTGTTTACTAAATATTCTTTTGTTCAGACAGAACATGTGCCTCCGTATGATGTTGTCCCATCCATGAGACCTGTTGTGCTAGTTGGCCCTTCTTTAAAAGGCTATGAAGTAAGTGCGCCTGTTAGTAACTGACATTCCAGACTTCTTTTAAACTATATCAGATGGTTTGACCACTTTGTGTGATCTGATTATAGCAACTAAAGGTTGTCTTATATTTCCCTCCCCTTTGGCTAACTATACAAACGTATTTGAATTTAATGCTACTATTATCAAGCCAACTGTGAAACTTGAGACACACAGTTCTGCAGTGCCCAGTTTGATCAGAGCCACTTTAATGGTTTATTACTGGGTAAAACTGAATCAGATAATGTAGTGTGACACCCATGAAATGAATAAACCAAGATTTGCAGAGAAAATGGAACAACTGTCTTGAGAAATAGATGGCTTTGCCAAAGCTGCAACATATTCCCTCCTTTAAAAAAAAACAACTGTTAAGGAAGATACATAGTTTCTCAGATAAAATGGACATCAATATTTCATTTTTGTTTGTCTTGAAACAGAAACAAAGCATATGCACGACAGATGGTGCGTAAGAGGAAGGACTTAACTTTGCTCACTTGAAATTAAAAATGTCTGTTTAAGTGCACAAAAGATATCTCCCATGGTGCCTCCCAGGTCCCTTACTTTCCTCTACTGTTTCATTTCTAGAGTCTTTAATTTTAAACAAAAACTTAAAAGGAGCTGGCTTGCTGCAGAGCACAGCACCAGCCTCTATAATCATCTTTGTTTCCAGTGACTTTGCAATGGGTCCCATAGGTTTAAAAAATGGGCCGCTAGTTTGACACCCCTGATCTAGGGGGACAGAAGGGGTAATGTAAACCCCACCTGTACACTTTTATATGAAGTGTTTTGTAATTGTACCTATCCACTGTGGAAGCTATCTCTTTCTGTTTCCTTTCTTCCGTGCAGACTGGACTGTTTTGGATCTACTGCTAAACCATGATTTACACACTGCCACACACTGGAGGGTTATCTATTCCTGGTTTATGGATATAACGGGGATCATGAAATGTGGATTAAAGTTGGCCTGTTTTGCTAAATCATAGTTAATGTTAAATATGGCTTGGTTAAGTCCAGACATAATAGCATAATACATAACACTAAGCCATGTGGTTTGTTTGATGATGGTTCAATTGGGTGTGCAAATCCAGCCATGGTGGTGATTTCACATATTAAGACTTAGTGCCTAAATATTTCAGTAGAAAAATAAAATGCTGTCAATTTCTTGGGGATTTGGAGAACAGAAAAGTGCATCCTGCAAAAGGAACAAGATAAACTAGCTGTCATTAAAGCTACTTTTTGCCAGACTTAGTGGAGTTGCTGATTTCTTTCATTTCTATTTGCCTTTCTATCCTGTATGGATGAATTTTTAAGCATTTAGTTAAGTAAGATTTGGCTTTTATTTTCCCTTTCCAACTCTATAGTTCAAATCTTTGCTGGCAGCATGAGCCAGCAAAGAGGAATTGTTTTTGGCAAGCGTAAAAGAATATTTTACAAACATATTCTGGAAAGCCCAGAGAATTGTTGTGTATAAAAAAACAGACCAATTTGTGACATTTGTGTTTTCCCATTTGCAAGTGGCGAGGCATGTCAGAAAACTTCCAGGATCTTTTGCAGAACATTTAGTTCTTTCCAGCTATCTGTCTGTTGAAAGAGATCACCGCAGTCAATGTATATAGAACTTTTGAGTATTTGTGATGCCTTACTTTTCCACTTTCTTCTTTTACTTGGGGCTTCTTTTTCTCTGTTACTGATCTTATTACTTCAATTTTTTTTAATCTCTGCAAGGTGACAGACATGATGCAGAAAGCCCTGTTTGACTTCCTGAAGCACAGATTCGATGGGAGGTGAGCAGTAATGTTCTTTCTGGCCCCTTTGGTTCTCATGGTTCTCCCTAGAAGGCTTCTAGATGGATGTCTCAGTCAGTGGTATCTGTACTCTGTAACTGATTTCAGCTGCCATAGCACTATATATAGAAGCATACATGCATGAAAGCACATATGTCTGTCTGTCTGTCTGTTTGTTTGTTTGTTTATTTATGGTGTTTTATACCATTTCTTTAATCACTATATCATATATACTTAATAGGACTAACTGATTAGATATTTTAGCATGCATTATACATACTCAAAATAAATAAAATCGGATTGTTCAGTTAATAAACTTATCTGCCATCTTACGCCTAGTTCTCTTGCAGAACTAAACTCAGTATATTTATTTTTGTCTGTATGAATTCAACTTGTAAAATATACACCGAATTTTAACAAAATGTTTTCCGCTGAAATGGATATTTTAAAACTTGAGTTTTCCGCTTTCTGTTCAGTTGGATGAAATTCTGTTGTTTTCTCTAAAAAAAAAGAAAAGAAAATACAAAATCTGTGCTCAAACAAATGTTGCCACCTAATTCATGATCAAAGTACTGAGAACTGTAGTTGACCCAAATTCCCGGGAATTATTTAAAAGGTAGGACAAATGTGTCTGGGAATAAGAAAGTTAAAAAAAATGGAAGTAGCTTGGAGTTTTAAATTTTTTTAATTTCTTTGGTTTAATCATGCTTAATCATGCTGTGGTTCTCTCACTTATATCAGCACTATAAAATTTCCAGGGTTTTTTTGACAAAAATATTCGCTCTCATTAGTCTAGCTTTTTCACAGAACTTGTCTCTTGATGAATCCGTGGCTGATTGCCTAGTTCTATTAATCTGAAGCTAAATCTTGCTTGTTCTTTGTCGAAGGAAGGTTATTTGCATGTTTAATAATTTCAGATCCAGGCTTAATTAACTTCTTCAGATTGCAGATTAGGATTTCTCAGAATTTTCTCTCCTCTAAGCATTCATCTTAGATTGCTTACTGTTCTGGCTCCCTGGGTAATCCTTAATATTGGATGGAACAGGAAAATATTGTCCCCTGGAGGAACGATATATATACTGTATCTCACATTAGATTTTAATATCTGAAGTGGTCTTTGGATGAAGGGGTCTTTGTCTACAACGAAGTCTGGGTTTTGAACCTAAGCAGCACTATTCTTGATTACTATTGGGATAAGAGAAGTCCACCAAAAACCACAGGGCTGTAGACGAGACTAAGAAATCAGGAAAAAGCAGTATTGTCTATGAGAAAATCTACCTTTTTCAGGTTTAGGTCAAGAGCACAATGAACTGGCAAGTCCCAAAACCTGACCTGCACATGATTTATCATATGTGAGCAGTGGTGAAACATGCACCATAACTTCATGATAAAAACATCGGGCATCAGGTTGCAAAACGTAAGGGTGGAGCCAATGTCATGGCATCACTTCTTGCACTATGCCCTGTTGACCTGATCTTGGTTTGTTGCAGATGCTTATGCACATTAGACATGTTCATGCATATGCGTGCTCCTATACACACAAATTTCAAGTTAAGAAGCTGTTTTATACCAGCACTGTGATACATTTTTAAAAATTATGGCAGCTAATAGCAGTTAGTAAGGTCTTAGGAATCTGGATCTGAAGATATGAGGAGGGATTGGAGACTAGAAATGCTAGTAGTGTAGAAGTGCTGATACACTACTCTACCCTATGTAGATCAGCAAATCTCCCAGTTTCTTGGAAAAGTCCCTATGTTCTTATTATGAATATGAAAATTTATACTCTCTGGAAATACAACTTTCTTACATTGCATAACAACCCAAAGTAAATTTGAGAGGACTAGCTCTGCAGTGAGTCGTGTCTTATATTCATATTCTCGTACGTCATAGCCAACTTGCATCTGGTGATTTGTGCCCCAAAGCCATTGTGGAACTTCTGAATCTGAAAACATGATACAAACTCTCCTGCTAGAATTCAGGATGTTAGAAGACATCTTCTTGCATCATGTTTGTTTGCTTCCATCCATCTTCTGTCTGCCTCAAGGATATTTTATTAACGTGCTGTAAATCCTGTAAATCGGGTGACAGTATTTCCGAATTTTGAAACTGCTTTTTCAATTGATCTTCTTAATTTACTGCTTAAATATTTCTGTGACATTTTCTTAATCTGAAACAATGACACCAAAATAAGTCTGAGGTTATGAAGAGATTTAATTACATTTTTGTTTTTAAAAAATTCTGGCAAGATACATATTTAGGGAGTACAGACTGCGTAGCCAAAAACAGCAACATCTACTACTGTATTTTACCTATTTCCCTGAAGTTCATCTTGGCTTTTACCTCATGGAATGATTCTCTGATACCTTTTCTCTGATACAGAAGTAATAATAATACTGAAATATTCATCAAGACTGTTGCAAGGATTACTGAGATGTAATTGAAATCTATATGGAAAAGTGCTATATGAGAATATAGTAATATAGTAATATAAAAGGATTTTAAGGACACAGTCTATTATTTTTTCTTCCGCTCCACCCCAGTACACTGGCTGTACTATTCACCTCCTGTGTTTTTGTTTTTTGCCCTTTAGGCTAGAATACAAATCAACCAGATTATTCTGTGAGATTGTGGCCCAATCCAGTCCAGGCCGACATGCCTAATTTTTTTGGAACTCATTTAATCCAAGTTGGGAAGTTAAAGGGAGAAAGATGCAAGGGATGGTTGAAATGACAGGGTAAAGCCTAAAGCCTCATAAACATAAGGATTATGCTGGCCATTTTACACTCTGGGATAACACATCATTGTGTTCCCTACATTAGCATACAATATAACTGAAATTTAAAGTATGTTGGGCCAATAACATCTTTATTTTGGGGAAACTTTGGGGCTTTTCTCTGAGAGTTTGTTCTTTATGTAAGCAATTACTTTCTTTTTTTAGAACTTACCTTGTGTTCCTCATTTTTCTCTGAATTTGTTCACTAATAATATGTGTGTGCACTCACACACACAGCCTCCTGCTACTGCCGAGACCCTTGTCAAAACTTAATAGGGGCATATGATCCCTTTTCTTTATATTTGTTTAAATACTGCAGTGGCTTCCCCTAAATAAATGAAGGAAGGAAGGAAGATGGAAAAGTTAGACCAATTGGAAGCTCAGGTGTTATTTTTCAGGCTGTTAGGTTTAAAGTGAATATGCAAGTTTCCAACTGTTCTAACTCTGAAGGTGATTTGTGGTACCAAATGTTAGCTTCACAGGTTCTGTTGTTGGCATCCGCTGGTATTCTGCTGGGTAAAAATTTAAAATTCTCGAAGCAGCTGGTAGTTGCTGGTAGCTTCTTCCATTTTAGGCTACTTAAGCAATACTTTATTTCAAGAGCTAGCATGAAACAATTTACTGCCATCTCAGAACGTTATGTGATAGAATATTTACTTTGGACTCATGCCACTTTTGAAGGACATAGTGTGTTTTTTTTATGTAGATGTGAAACACTTTGAAGTTACATTCGTGTAGATATTCTTTGTATATATGCCAGAGTTCCCAAACTTTCCGGCTTTGCGGACCAATGTGGGGGGGACAGTTCCACGCAAGGGGCGTTCAAGCATGCGCCCAGCTCCATTTGCACAAGGTCTTTTAAAAGGTCTCCATTTGTTTAGGTCTTTTAGCAAAAACTAAAACTTTTGATTTATCAAAGTTAAGGACCAGCTTATTCTGTCTACAATATTCAAGTGTTGCTGTAATTGCTCTCTTCAGTCCTATGGGAGTTTATGAAATTATAGCAGCATCGTCAGCATATAGGAGAATTGGAATTTTACGTTGTACTATGTTAGGAGGATGCAAGTCAGGGTTCTGTAAGAGATTGATCAGGGGGTTAATATAGAAGTTAAAAAGGGAGGGGGACAGGATGCAACCCTGCCACACCCTTTTTGGTACCCTTACTGGGCAGGTTAAAGTCCCTTGAGGATTAGACCTCACTTTCAAGATGGAATTAGCAACAATTTTTGTATGAGGAAAAGGAGGCATTTATCACTGGTAGTGCTTTTTAATTTCTTCCAGAGGGTGTTCCTGGATATTGAATCAAAGGCCTGCTTAAAATCAAGGAAAGCCATGAAAAGAGAGGATTTTTTTTATTCGTGTATTTTTGAACCAGATGGTGAAGTACCAAGATATGATCCACCATTGATCTTCCTTCTCTAAAACCAGCTTGCTCATCTTTGATTATCCCCCGGAAATTAACCAATCCTGAAGTTTATACTGTAGTTTAGGTATTTTGGTATACAATTTACTAATAACACTCAGGCTAATAGGTCTATAATTGCTTGGGTCATTTCTATTACCTTTTTTATAAATTGATATGATAATTGCTAATCCCCAATCTCTTGGCATACTCTTGGCATTTTATCTATAAATGTAAACAGAGGTGCTAAAAGTGGAGCCCACCAACTGGCATTCTTTTTGATTATTTCTGGCAGGACATTATCAGCACCTGGTGCCTTATTAGCCTTGAGGGTTCCGATCAACTGGGATATTTCTCCTGATGTAACCAGGGGCCAGTAAAGAGTTTGGTCCAAACTAATTTGGCTCTCCTTAGTTACATAGTCGGGGTCTATGTATAGCTCTCTAAAATATTCTTCCCAGGCATGAATCGGTACCTGATTAGTTGGGGTAGGGGGGCTAAATGAACTGTTGTAAGTAGCTGGTAGTTGCCTTCTAAAAAGCAGATGGAGATACACCAGGAAGGGGATATGTTACCCATGTAACCCTGTTAATTGTTCTTTTCAAAATGCAGGAAAATTTACAGATAAAAACAGATGAGGTTTTGGCCCTGTTCACACATCACAATAAGTGACAGGTGGGGAAACTTTTGGCCTTAAACTACTGCTAAACTGCATGTTACAATAGGCCCTCACACCTCCATTTTAAAAAGTGGTTGTTTAAGTTTGGTTCAGCTCATTTGCTTAAGCACCAAATTTTCCATGTGAATCAAACTGTTCTTACCTTTTTAAGGATAAAATGACATATTAATTGAGTGCTGCTGTATTAAATTAGATGGCTAAATAAATTGCATAGAGTATTTGCAATTGCTTCTCACCTAGCAAAGAAAATAGAAATATGGCTGAATATTCTTGCATACACTATAATATTGAACCTTCCTTCGTTTGCTTATGCCTACAACTAAGAGGATGTGAGCAAGCCCTTTAAGGTGATCTTAGTTAAATAGGAGCCCCATTGGATGTTTCTGCAGTTAAATTCATAATATCACTGAATGTTAGTTTAGGTGATGGTATTCATTAATACTTTCACTGCTGTTTCCTAGAGCCCTGAATTATCTTACTTACCTAAAGCTTGTTGCTTGGTTATGAGAAGGAAATGTTTATATTAAGTACAGAGCAAGCATTTCGTCATTCTTGCTGACAGATGTCGTTTGGTGCAGCATTTAACTATGAAAACTGGGCATCATTGTTTTCCTATAGGAAACCATGGTAACTGTCAATGGCAAGTCAAGGGTTGCTATGAATAAATTCTCTGCAGACTGTATTTTTGTACACACGTGGAAAAAAACTGAGGAGCACCATAACCCATAAAGATCGGCCTTGTCTGTTCAGCATAAAAGAAAGAAATTTCTCTTAGGTCAGACTTTTTCACCCTTTCTGCTCTAAAGAAGACTGTTTTGCCCAATTGAACATATGCCTAAATGTACATTTTATTGGACTATTTCCTTCATCTTTAGTAGATTTCTTTAAATAAAATCTCTCCAGCTTTAAAGTTGATGTCAGTTCCCTTCTTACAAAGGCAGGATAGCACTGATTTATAATGCCTGAAAAGATATATAATAGATATGGATGATATAGATACGCATCTATGCATCTATCTATCGTCTATCCATCCACCCATCACCATGCCAACATTTCGAAGATAAATGTGATGTGTTGGGTAAAAAAATACAGAAATGAATAAAGATATTGTTGAATAATTCTGTTACTAATTGTTGTTTGTAGTAAATTAATATGGTAACTGGTAGGGTTGCCAGTTACCATATTAATCTACTGATATGTAACCCTAACCCCACGAGCTTTACAATGGCGAAACAAAGTGCTTACACCTTCCTCTCTTGTGAGAAGAGAAGATACCGTATATAACAATGAAGGTTGCCATCAAGTTCTTTGCTTATTGAGGTGGTTGCAGCCTTATAGAATAAACCTGTGGAATAAAAATGCACATGGATTTATTTCTCAATCCTAAATATTACATATGGTTTTTATACAATATTTTATACAATTTTTATTCAATATTGTAAAATTAATAAAATGAAAATATAGGGATGTACTGAAAGTGAAATGCAAAAAAGGAAAGAAAAATGCACACAATAAGAAAAAGAATTAGAGACAGCTTTTGAACTTTGTAGCAGTTTTATACAGACTTAAGATTACCTCTCATTTAAAATTGTACACATAGTTCATTTCTTCCCATGTTCAGCCCTTTTCATGTGGCAAATCTAAAAATCATCAGTTCATTTCTATCCATATTCAGCCAAAAATTCATAAAGGGTTTACAGTACTTTATAAAGATACTTTTATCTTATCCCTGATCAAACAGGTCAATATTGTAGGACCTGGTCTCTTTGACTTCTTCCTAACAAGGTGCATTGATATATTTCTTGGTACATTTCTTGACTTTTCATTTCTTGTATTGATTCACTTTTGCATCCACATCTTCCATATTGAATTTTTTAAAGGCTTCATCAATCTTCTCTTTAATATCTTCACTAGATTGTCCTGTAATTGCTGTCAATCTCAAACAGAATTGTTTCAGTTTTGAATCAAGATCACATTGTCATCACTTTTTTAACCTCTTGGTTTAATGCTTCTCTCTTATTTGCATTGGAGAGTCTTCATTTTTATTCATATTTTGTTCAACTTCCCCATTCATCTTCAGTACAGGTTCTTCAATTTTTAAATTCATTTTTCTTCTTTGTTTATACATTTTCCCTCCATCCACTCTTCTTTATTCCCCCTCCTTCCTTTCTCTGTATCCTCAACTCTTTGGACTCATTTAGCACTCTGTAGTTTTATAGTCAGATAATCTTCCATAACTTTCCCTTATCTCTTTGCTTAACAAAGCTAACTAATTGTTTTCTTTGGCAAATCTAAACAATCCTTTTTCACAGAACTTTATTTATTTATTATTTATTTAATTATTTCAACAATTATTTTTGAAGCAAGTATTTCCAAACTGAGCTGTCCCCTTAGTTCATTTTAAGCCTTCCTACTTTAAATTCTTAGCTAGCTTTTTGCTTTTCATTATTTTTAAATCCTTGTTTGTCTTTATTTAGTTTTAGTTTTAATCTTTAATCTTGGTCCAAGGAACCCTTAAGATCTCTGTAGTGTTAAATAGGCTCTGCTGAGGCTGTGAGCCTGATGTTTCTTCCTTGGCTCTCAGCAGTCATACTTGTGAGGAACCCTGCAAAGTTCTGCAGATCTCCTCACAAGGAGTTGCCTTCCAGAATGCACATGGGCAATCTCCTGGCTTCTCCTTATCCAGAGAAACTCCACTACCTCACTTAATCACTATTCTTCACCTCAGCATTGTCTCCTCAGTTTGTAGGCACATCATTTTTCATTTTCTTGACCCAGAAATCCCTTTCTGCAATAATTTTAATAAAGGGGTGCATTTTATAAAGAAACAGTGAACAATAATGTTATTTGCTTTGCTTTGTTTTGCTTTAGGTTTGTTAGCATTGATGGCGTTTGCTAGTAGTGTTCTGCTGGCTTTTTCATAAATGTTTTTGGTAAATAAAATCGCTTTGCTTTTCAGCACAATTGTTTGCCTCCCTGATCATACAATATAGTGCTTCTTTTAGAATGTTGTGTTGTAAAAGGCAGTTCAACATTTTTCACAAACAACTTGCATTTAAATCATCTTGTTCTGTTTTTTGGTAGGATATCAATAACTAGAGTGACAGCTGACATTTCTCTTGCCAAGAGATCGGTTTTAAATAATCCAAGCAAAAGGGCAATAATTGAACGGTCAAATACCAGGTCCAGTTTAGGTAAGTTTTTTTCCTCAGAAATAAATTGTGATAGTTTTGCATGGTGATGGCTATTTTCTCCCCTACCACCGCACTCTCTCCCCCACCCACCCCCCAGTTTTGTAGAGGAGGGGAGAAGTGTTCTGTTACAAAACCATGGAATTGCCATGCTCTGATCCTTGCCATGAGAGGAGACAAGGAGCCGGATCAAGATACTGCTCAGTGCTTCATTATGGGAGTAAAGATACTGCCCTTAACTCCTTCAAGTCCTTGAGAGGCTTGCCTTGGGACCAGCAACTTTGGGCAAATAGTGTTCTATCCCTAACTTTCCCTTTCAGAGGAAGATGGTAGATCAGCATTACTGAGGGTTGTGGAAAAATCAGATTGCTTATATTGCTGGGCAGCAGTTTTAGCCCTGAACGTGGGATGCAATACAGAGGTGGTATTCAGGTTCTGACCAGTTCTGGAGAACCGGTAGTGGAAATGTTGAGTAGTTCAGAGAACCAGCAAATCCCACCTCTGACTGGAGATTTTACAGTATCCTTCCCCTGCCATGCCCACAAAGCCACGCCCACAGAACCAGTAGTAAAAAAGGAGCCCCTGGGTGGAAACCACATTGACAACTTTTGTGGATGAGCTAGTGGGGAGAAAACAATAGCTTTTGGTCTATTAGATCTCCTAGTGGGCTTTAGCGTCATCAGTCATGGTGTTCTTTTGTCTCACTATGAGGGTTGGGAATTGAGAGTACTTTATTATACTAGTTTTGTTCTTTCCTAAGCAAGCAATTTCAGTTGGGGATAATGGGAGAGGAGAGATGGAGCCCCTGGACTCCAGTATCAAGGTTGCCTCACTCCCTATTTTATTTAACATGTAGATAAAGCTACTGGGAGAGAGAATGTTTTGGTACAAATATGTAGATGGTAAAACCTTATGTGATGACCTATAGTATCTCAGAAATATAACAAAATCCAAAACGTAACTAAAAGTCCTTTAATGCCTTCAACTTGGCTTCACTGTTTAATTGTTCACAGTGGAGGAGTCAAAATAACATTTCAAAGGCAAGAAACACAGTTCACATTCAAAGAGCCGATAATGAAGCAAAAGCCAAAAACAAACCGCATTGAATAAAGTTCCTCGACAGACCAGGATAGATAATTGTCAGCTTCAGGAAGATAACCAGGGACAATCCGTTGGAAGAACGCCAACCAAGATAAACCTTCTTTAGAACTAAAACACTAACTTTGACTCCAGCAATTCTAACTATGCATTTACAAACTTACATACAGAGCTCCCAGCTGTAAGCCCTGAGGAGGATCATGGCCCTCTCCTCCCAAGTAGACCATGCTTTTCCCTGATCCTCTCCTCCCTGCATGTCCTGGGATGGATAGGAGATGGGCCTGGATCCTCCTCTGATTGCTCAGCTGGCCTCTGCCCTTCCCCAGTCTCCTCCACCACCTCTGGAGCCACACTCCCACTCCCTGTTGGCTGTTCCTCCTCTTCCTCGGAGTCAGTCTCCACCAGGGGCATGACACCTTTCCTTTTTTTTTTTACCATCCATCCTATAATGGTAGTTTATTATTTGTTTTCTTTCAGCTCAGTTTTGCATTTATTGACGTTAAATACGCAATGATTAGAAGGCACATCTCTATATTAGATGGATCTTCACCACAGTGGAAATACTGTATATGAAGTTCAAAGTTGCATGGAGAGAGAATGAAGCTTGAATTGAAGAGAATTCTCTCTCTGTACAACTTATATTTTTTTTCAAATAATGTGGTGTCTTATTTTAGTTACCTAGACTTAGGGATGCAATTGAAAGCTTGAGTATCAGAAATTATGAGTCCAGCTAAAGTGGTATCTATCTCTAAACATAAGTACTTTGATTTGTTCCAAAATATATGACTCATGTTTTCTGGGTCTTTTTCATTTTTTTCAGCGGAAGTACAGAGTGAGATTGAACGAATTTTTGAACTGGCACGATCCTTGCAATTGGTTGTTCTAGATGCAGATACAATTAATCACCCTGCACAACTTATTAAGACATCGTTAGCTCCAATTATTGTCCATGTTAAAGTGTCATCTCCAAAGGTTAGCACTTTGTCTCTTGGCTTTTCTCCATTCTTACCTATCCTTGTTGAAATATTTTTCTTTGCTGTGTGTGTGACATGTTACCTGCATCTTATCTCTAGCCCATGTTTGAGATAATGTAGCTTTAAGTTGTCCTCAGGTACAATTTCACTCTTCAGTGGACACCACCCCACAGCAGCTGAAGATTTGTAAAATGTATTATGTTTCACCATGTACTAAATTGGAGGTTATATCAAGTGAACAGTACAGGTAGTCCTTGACTTACGACCACTTACAACCAAATTTTGAGCCCAAAATTTCTGTTGTTTAGTGAGATGTTTGTTAAGTGAGTTTTGCCCCATTTTATGACTTTTCTTGCCACAGTTGTTAAGTGAATTACTACAGTTAATAAGTGAGTATAGCCTGGTTGTTAAGCGCATCTGGCTTTGCTTGTCAGAAGGTCGCAAAAGGTGATCACATGATTTCAGGACACAGCAGAGGCCAAGCATCTGAATTTTGATCACATGATCATGAGCATATAGAAAAGAAAAACCACAAGTAATTATTAGGTTCTAGAGAAAGAATGCAAAGGAATTAGTAGCCCTTGAACAACATTCAAACCAAATCATGAAAGGGCACAAATGACATGCTTCTAAAAATAGAAATTTGAGAGGTACTTGGAACTTGACTGATTTATACCGACTTAATAAAAGTGGCGAACATATACCTTTGATTAGAAACCACCATAAATAATATTAAGGAAATATTCTGGTCTGTGGTGGAGAATGCTATGACATCAGATTATTTTTTTTCCCAAAGAACACCTAATTTTCCACTGTCTTGTCTCCTGGTCTTAAGACAGTGTACTTTACTTACTCATTCAATTATTTGTTTTCCTTCAACTTTCAATGTAAACTCTTTTCCTTTGGTGAAATATGTCTGAAATCATCTTGTTGATGCTTTTTTATTCTTCTCTGCCTTTTCTTTGATCACATTCAAGTGTAGAGGTCAGATCATATGGATAAAATTATTTTACTTTGGTATTTTCCAAAGCACCTGGTTGTGCTCTTAAGCTAAATGCTAATAAATACTAGTCCAGGCCTAGATAAGAGTTCAGCCAGTGATATTTGTAGACACCATGTTTTAAGAGGGCCCAATCCCTTGGCGCAGGATTATCCAGACTTAATTTGACCCTAATGTACATAGGTCCAGCAATAATACTGAGAATTCTATCAAAGGAGGACAAGCTTATAGAGAGAGATACAAACAGCTTTTGAGTTTAATAGGTGAAGCATAAAATGCAAAGTATCGTGTCACTAAAAAAAGAAGTTTGACAGCCATGAATCAACCTCACTGTTACTTTGCATTGTCTTTTCAGGTTTTACAGCGGCTGATCAAGTCAAGAGGAAAGTCGCAGAGCAAACATTTAAATGTCCAGCTGGTTGCAGCCGATAAGCTTGCACAGTGTCCGCCAGTAAGTTCAGGACCGCATTTTTAAAAAATTATGTAAACAATAAATACAGAGATAGCAGAATCTTTTGTATTAATGCAGTACTGCTTTATTTCCCAATAAATTTATTTTCAGGAGACGAGAGCTATAACGGACAGCTGATCAAATTCCAAATGTGCTCAAAAATAGGTCATGAGTCTTAGCAAGGAAGCTCTTCTCTTTCCATCTACAGCCAAAAATCAGGGCCAGGGCCTGTTGTGATGTGTAGGACTATAGTAGCTACTGCGCCTGCTATTCTTTCCTTTAACAGCCCACTACCTTTCTATCCACAACACCAGAGAAATGTGCACTGGGAAAATGGAAGCCCTCTGTGAGGTCCAGTGCATTACATTTTCCTTACTAAGTAATTTTCTTTGATTTCTGCATTTCTTGTAATGAAAGGGAAGACAAGGGAAGCCGAGTGGCTAATGTTCAAACAATATCATTAGGAACTAAACTGAAGACAGAAAGCATTAACCGTGTTTCTTATTATATCATGAGAGAGAGAGGGAGGGAGGGAGGGAAGGAGAGAAAGAGGGAGGGAGAGAGAGAGAGAGAATGAAAAGTAAGGTTGCTTTACTCATAAATATTAGCTCTCTTAGTTTGGGTTTTAATACAGGTAGTCCTCAATTTACGACCAGAATTGAGCCCAAAATTTCTGTTGCTAAGTGAGAAATTTGTTAAGTGAGTTTTGCCCCATGTTAAAACTTTTCTTGCCATAGTTGTGAAGTGAATTGCTGCAGTTGTTAAATTAGTAACACGGTTGTCAAATGAACCTGTTTTCCCCATTGACTTTGCTTGTCAGAAGGTCACAAAAGGGGATCACATGACCCCGGGACCCTATAACCATCATAAATTGCAAGTCAGTTGTCAAGCATCTGAATATAAATCATGTGACCGTGGGAATGCTGCAATGGTCACAAGTGTGAAAAGGGGCATAAGTCACTTTTTTCAGTGCTGTTGTAACTGTGGTCACTAAGCAAATTGTTGTAAGTCAAGGACTACCTGTACAGTTTTTAATAATACTTTAATCTGTGTCCTTTTAATGTTTTAATATTTTATAACTCGTAAGCCACCCAGAGTCACTTTGTTGGGGAGATGGATGGCATAAAAATGTAATAAATAATAACATAACAATAATAAACATACATATACACGTATTTTGAAAAAAACAGCAGATGTGTGTGGGCGACAAGGTGTCCATGGAAACCATGAGCATCTGCCTTTTTGTCTGTCTTGTAGTTTTATTTACAACAGGATTGAAGGCCGACATTGGTCAGGAACTCTTATTTAAAGTCTTTGGCAACTGCTGAAACCAACAATGAGTTTTTAGAGAGTTTTTAAAGAAATGTATTTCCTACACTGCTTTTCCCAGTTGATACGACTTGTTCACTGATTTCTTCCTTTCCGTATTAAAACAGTACATATTGTTCATTTAACGATTGTTCAAAGTTACAACACCACTAAAAAAATAACTTGACAACCAGTTCTTGCACTCAAAATTGTCATGGTGTCCCCACAGTCACATGATCAGAATTCAAGTGCTTTGCAATCAACGATAATTTACAACAGTTGCAGCATCCTAGGATCATGTAATCACCATTTGTAATCTTTCCAGGGGGCTTCCAACAAGCAAATTAAGTGGGGGGAACTAGATTTGTTTAACAAACATGTGCTTTGCTTAATGACTTCAGCAAAAGAGTCATAAAATCAGGGGGAACTTATTTAAGGAACGTATTGCTTAGTGATGTGTTCTGACCAAGGCTTCCTGAGACCGTAATTAAGTAACACTTAGTTCAAACAACTCTTGTTTTATTTCAACGCTGGGAATTATGTTCATTCCCAGCCTGTAATGAGTCCCAAACAGCCCCTCAAGATAAGCACCCACCTTTCTCTCCTTTGAATGGCTGCCAACAGCTAAAGTGCCAAATGAACTATAAAAAAAACCAACCAAAGTACAAAATCCACACAGAGCTTCAAGGTTTAATCCAAACAGAGCGAATGACTTTGCTTCCTGCAAAGGTTTCTCTACTTTTGCATGCCCTTTATATCTTAGGGTAGGAGCAATCGTCTCCAAGCCTTACTCCCGAGTCATCCCTTTTGTCTTAGCTGCTCTTGCCTTCTAGCAGCTCTGCGCATACGCACACTGGGGAACAGGCTCCCCTTGTTCCTCTGCCTCGCTGCAGCCAGACTCTGGAGGCTCCAGAGTCAGCACACAACTCCCAAATGATCCTGGCCCCATCTCTGTATTGGACACAGGACCCTCGACTGAGTCCTTCCCAGACTCCCGGACTGGTCTCCAGTCTTTCCCACTGTCCGATTCCGCTGCCATCTGCACAGGCTGCCGGTGAACCACAACATGATGGATGTTCTAGTCACAATTTTAGAGATAAGTCAAGAATGGCTGTAATTATTTATTGATGCATAGTTTCCTTTCCACATACCAAATCCATCAAGAATATTGGTTTTTGAATCCATCTATACAGTACAGTATACACCAGATTTCTTTCTGTATATCTGGCAAGTTTGGGTATGTTTGTGAACAGAGGTTATGTTTTAACATTCAGCAAGGGTTTTAACTTCATTCATTTACATTGTGTTGTAAACCTAGATTCTGAAGTAGAATGTTAATAATTAAGAATCCTTTATCAACTCCAAATCCTTATGAATTTTTCATAGTGGCATTACATGCTGATGCTAAGATCAGCTCTTATTATGCAAATGCTGTAAGCATCAGCATTTATTACACAGAATGTCCTGATGTAGGAGCTGTGTAAAGAAAGAGTTGTTAAAAACAACATAACATTTTTATTATACTGTACTCTAAATGTCTTCATTCTTTTATCTGGCACAGTGTAAAAGATATTAGCTGTTATTCTGAAACAGCTATTACAAACTCATTTCCATTGCAAACATTTTCTTTCTTTCAACATTTACTGGAAAATTAATTATTAATTTGGCTGTGTAAATTCTCACTCAAGTGCACATGGAAGACTTCTATCTGAGAAATGTGACAGTATATCAAGGATAAAGTTATAGCAGTCTTCCATAATTTTGTAATCTCCACATTTGGAGGTTACAAGCCTTCATAGTTTGCTGTTAGCAAAAGATTTGGATCAGGAATTCTGGGAGTTGTAGTCCACACAGACATGGAGAACAAAAGAGGAAAGTTGCATTAAACTATAAGAATACAGGTGAATAAGAGGATAAAGCGTCTGGCATATGAGGCTAATCCACAGAAATTGGAAGAGTTTTCTCTGGATTGCATAACACAGATTTCATGGAATACTTTGTTGGGTTTGAAACAGCCTTTCTGGGAGCAGAAGATGTTTTATTCTTGAATCCAAGCATCTTTCTTTCACAGAAGAACATAACAGTTATTTTGGCTGTTGCTTTAAGAAAGGATAGACAAGTGGCCTGCCACCCTGGACTTCCAAAGCCCTGAGATTGTGCTAGGAATAAGAACAGAAAGCCCAGAACCCAAAAGGAGAGGGTTACCTGCATGTTTGGGACCACAAGCTACCCAAATATAGGACCTACTAAAAAACAGGAGCTCTCTCTCTTTCCCCTTTAAAGATCCTGCATCCTCAGATGTGACACCAATAGATGAGAACTGAGTATTTATTAACTGGACTGGAGTAAAAGGTGTATGGCACTAAAATCTGTTGCCTTATATCAACACTAGAAATGCACTTGAATATTATACCAGTAGCAATGGCACATAGACATATACTACTTCACAGTGCTTTAGAGCCCTCTCTAAGCAGTTTAGAGAGTCAGTATATCGCCCCCAACAATCTGGGTCCTCATTTTACCAACCTCGGAAGGATGGAAGGCTGAGTCAATTTCTTTTTTCAGCAGTGACATAACTTTAAACAGTCACTGAATGAGCAGTCATTCAGTGAAGACTACCAGTATGAGGCTGCAGTGGGAAGTCTAGGGTTAGGTTTGGATTTAGTTGTGAGAATTAAGGTTAACCAACTTGCTGCGTAAGTCTAACTCATATTTGAGATCAAGAGTTTTGTTTTAAGTCACCATTCCTAGTTTGTGTTTGATAATAATGCTTATTAATATAATGCTTATTTTCTGAACAGGAAATGTTTGATGTTATTCTGGATGAAAACCAACTTGAAGATGCTTGTGAACACTTGGCAGAATACCTTGAGGCCTACTGGCGTGCTACACACACTACCAGTAGCACACCTATGACACCTTTGCTTGGAAGAAACCTAGGCTCCACTGCACTATCCCCTTACCCTACTGCGATCTCTGGATTACAGGTATGAATCCATGAGTTTGTCATTGGTGGTGTGCACTTACGTATCCTGTATCGGAGCCAAATGGCTCATAAGAAGACACCTGTACTCGGAAGCCAGTGTGCCTAGAGATTTAAACATGCCGTGGTTTTGTTGGTTTGTTTGTTTAATTTCTATAGCCGCCCAACTGAACTAAGTAACTCTGCCCCATTTTCCTTTAAAGATGAGGTTACTTCCATTACTTGGTGTAAAGCACTTGATAATTGAAAAAAAATATGGGAATTCTCCTGTAGTTTGTAATTCATATGAGCCTCATAGTGCTTTCAAATGCGTTCTGTGAGTTTATTCCATTGGAATACAATTAGGGTGTAGGGTGAAAATATACCTGCCAGTGAACATCATTTAATTAATTCACTAGCAAGTATTAGCAACATACAATCAGATGAGGCAGGTGTGTAAATTCCTTTTGTATGATACTAGTTCCATTGGATTTTGGGGGTGTGGGGAGATATATTTCCAGATCTGTGTGCAATGATTGTAACACTATTTAGTGTCTCAATGTAAAATGAATCTTGACTGGGCGTGTGTCTTGAAAAGTGGAGTGAACAAGTGATATAAATATTTAGTGATCAATCTACAACTCCTTCTATGTTATCATAATGCCACAGCCAACAGGTAATGCACAGATATATGCATTGGATTAACTGATCTGATTAGCCACGAAAAATCAATCATAGCTACTTTGGTTGATCTTTAATTCTGGGAAGTTTTGTTCTGATACAAACAGAATATGAGTCACGTTAAGATTGTTGTATGTAAATCAAAGGGGATGATGGAACATAACCAGTTCCTCTCCTTTTATCATGAAAAACCTACTGCACAAGAAATTCTTAAAAAGATAAGCATGTCAAATACATTATGGTGCCACCAATTTTTGTTTCAAACAGATTGGTTCCAGTATTTTCTTCAGGTTGATCAACTCACAAAAGTTGTGTATTAATATGATGCTAATGCCCTGCCTCTAGTATAGTTTGCCTCATTTCTTCTTTGAGGTAACAGTTCAGAAAAATTGGTTCATCTGTTCTGATTTTTTAAAAATGATTAATAAAATATTATTCCAATTATAAAAAGATTCTGAACATTTTTTTCCACAGGGATAGCTCAAAAACGGCGGGCCTTTGACACTTCAAACGTGGCATGTAAATAGTCCTTAATCAGAAGTACGTGTTTTACTAAGTTGGGGGGAAAATGTCTTATCAGTTCAAGTTGTCTATGTTTGTAAGTGCACAGAGAATGCACGGAGGCCAGTGTCGCTAAACAATTCAGCACAATGTGTGTGGCTTTTACTCCATGTTACACTTCCCATAGTCTGTATGTCAGTTGAAGAATTAAGCAAATCCTCCAAACTCAATCTACTAGTCGAAAAGATGGTCTTTAATATACTCATTCACTATCTAAGTGGTCTGTTTTTTTCTGTCACTGCATGAATGCAGAAGAAGGCATTTAACTTTTGAATTTATGTGTAATATTTTAAGGCCAGGTTCTACACATAACATTGTTTCTGCTTAGTGAGTGGTTGACTGTGCGAGCAACAGTTTGAGTTCTGTGGAAACATGCTTGTTTTTAATTGTGAAAATTTTCATTTTCCATCTTGTTTGTGTTGGCCAGCTCCTTCTCTTGAACTTTGCTCCTAAGCAAGGGCAAATGAAATGGACAAAGCAAACTCACTTAGATGGCTTTAACACAATCCCCACACTTACCTCAGTTCCATTCGCTATTAATCTGTTTTCCCAAGGAATGCATTTTAAGATCCTGGTCGGTTTACAAAGGCTGTTTCATACCATCTTACGAAGGCCTTGACCTAGGGTTTTTTTTAGCTTGCAATCCAAATCATACTAAACATGCCTAGAGTGTCTGTAGCTTATCTGTGAGCTAGTACTAGCCATTGTAGTTACTCCAGATATTAGTAGATGGGAGACAAGATTGCTTTGCCTGTCTGTGTCACCTACTTAATTCTAGAATTATCAGCAAACAGAAAGAAAATAGCAGTGATATATTGTAGTATTAGCCCTCATGCAAGGGTTAAACCTTTGATTTGAAGAACTTGGAGATAAGGAAGTTACTTCACAATCCACTACTAATGAAATAAGAATTCATTCAGTATAGATAGAGCAAAAATTGTAGGTGAAGGTAAGTTAAGTAATACACAGCAGGAGTTGAGGAATATTTCAGATCTTCTATAAAGCACGGAATGAAAAACAGATGAATTTAGAACATCAACAGAAGCCTATTTTAAGAGCTTGTTCAGGGTGGGCCTTATTTTGAAATTTTAAAAGATGGCTTTTAAATTTTTCATCAGGGAGTATATCTGAGATCTGATTTTTCTCTCCTCATTGCCAAGTATTTTAAATTAAATCTAGGCACCACATTCTGCTGTTTTCTTACCTCAGCTTTTGAAAGCAGATGGCGAGCCTAAATATATTAAATAGCAGCCAATAATATGTTAAATGAACAATTTCAGGACAAACTTGCAACAAAATCAGAAGAGTGACACGAACTTGTGGCATCCAACCCCCCCATTTTTTAATGTTTAACTGCTTTGCTATTTATAGAGCCAACGTCTGAGGCATAGCAACCATTCTACCGAGAATTCTCCAATCGAACGACGAAGTCTAATGACCTCGGATGAAAACTACCACAACGAAAGGGCTCGGAAGAGCAGGAACCGCTTGTCTTCCAGTTCCCAACACAGCCGAGATCACTATCCTCTGGTGGAAGAAGAGTACTCTGATTCGTATCAAGACTCATACAAACCTCAAAGAAACCGGGGGTCTCCTGGAGGATATAGCCATGATTCCCGACAGAGGCTTTGAATTGACGAACCTGGGGGAAAATGGTACTCATTGGTTGGCCACCTGCTGTTGTAACATAGCTAGGCCAAACAAAGCATCTTGATGCTTACAGGCTGCTGTCATTTCGTGCTCTAGAAGGGCAAAAGAGGATAGATCAATGTTTCTCAACCTCAGCAAATTTAAGAATTTAAGGAAAGAATTCCAGGAGGTGAAGACCACTCATCTTAAAGGTGTCGAGGTAGAGAAACACTGAGATAGATAATGCCCTTTCCATTTAGAATGAAACGAGTTTGCTCAAACACTTAGATGTGTTTTCTTTCCCATGTAATGTTTCATTTCAAACTGTTATCTTTTCTCTTCATTAGATATAATTAGACACATCAATTTGTAACGTAGAATACCTGTTGAAGCACACATATGATAATTTCCTGTTACGGAAATTCCAAATGACCAGTTCCAGTTGGAACCAATTTATAAACCAATTCCTGTTGGAATTTGGGTGAAATTGACTGGAAAGTCAACCTGGGCATGTTGCAGTCAGTGAAAAAAAAAAGTTAAATAAAATGAAGAGAAAGTAAATTACAAAATCATTATAAGCAAAAAAAAATATTTAAAAAAATCTCTGGTACTTGTTTACTGGAAGGTGAATTTATATATAGCTATAGATACGGTTAGAATAAATAATATTAATGTATTTATTTCAGACTACCAAATGTAAACACTCAACTGTGCCAAAAATAATGAATGAATGGAAAAGGATCAAATCCTTCACTTGGATAAGAACAGCTTGTCTCATGTTCCTTGTACCTTAGCACTGAAGATGGGATTAAAGGTTTTGGCTTTGCCCCAACAAGGAAAGTCCAGTTTAGCTAGGGTAGATGATTTGCAGAAAGATGAAAACAACGATTGCTCTTTTGGGGCTGGTAATGCCAAGCCTTAATGAAGAATCTATATCAGGCATAAGGATCCTGTCCATCTAATGTCCTGGTTTGTCCAGAAAAAAGATATTGACCTTGCAAAGAGTTAAAAAGAAGTGCTTATATTCGGGTTTTATCCTATGCATTAAGCGTATTAAAAGTTGAATGTGTCTCACAGGAAAAGATTAATGTGACATTGTTCACACTGCTTTAATAGTCAAGAAAGAGATTTCATTCAGCCAAAACACTAGAGGAGCAGTATTATGATAAGGCAACCCCAGAGTCTTATTTGGCATGCGAATTCTGAATCATGATGGCCTGTTCTCTTTATCTTGTCATAGAATGAGGTGTACTATTTTCCTAGTCTGAAAGTTATATCCACCAAACATCCTTAATCTTTTCCATCAAAAGTAATATACCGTGATAATTACGCTAAGTTGGCCTTCCATTTGCATCCTGATCTCAAATGTGCTGCAGTCCTTATTTGGACTTCCTGCTTCTTCCTTCCTTCCTGGAATGAAAAAGCAGCCCTGGCACATGCAGCCCATCGTACATATAGGGGAATGTCCTCTTTGAAAAGGATGGGAAAACTCTGGCATGCCAGAACTTTATAAATGCATCATCAAGAAGATGTTTTGGAGCTCTTTGGTCAGTAAGGGACTGTCAAGTCTAGAAATGTCAGAAAACGTCGCATCACATACACTTCACATCTCAGATTGTTCTCAGAGTGGCAAGCATGGTGTTTATTTTCCACAATGCTTTTAATAAGCTGCTAATTACAAAATGATAGTAAGGAATACACAGAGAGAGAGAACCTTCTGACCAATATATTCAGTACAAGATTCTAGCACTCATATTTCTGCATAAGAATGGCTGTTTGAGGAACAGGTGTTGAAAAAAGTAGGTGAGATTAGTGTTCAAGTATTAGAAAATACTGAGCCTTGGTGGCTCAGGCTGTAAATGCCTGCTCTTAAGATCCAGCTGTCTACAATTACTGTAGGCTCGAATCCCACCAGGCTCAAGGTTGACTCAGCCTTCCATCCTCTCGGGGTAGGTAAATTGAGGACCCAAGATTGTTGGGGCAATTAGCTGACTTGTAAAATGCCGCTTAGTAATAAGCAGGCATATACAATAGAATGAAGGCTATTGCTGAGCACACTGGGTTGTATCCCAAAAATTGTAAGCGCCCTGAGTCTTGGAGGGCAGCATATAAATGTAATTTAAAAAAAAAAAAGAGCAGAACATTATAAAAATTTTCTAAAATTTTAAAATCTAAAATTATAAAAAGTAGAGTTTGATACAAGGAAAAAGTGCACAAAGAGCTATATTAAGAAGGGCTATACCAATAATGTGAAATGAACTAAGGTTACATTAGTTTGACAAAGATAAAATAATATTCATATAACTGATATACCTGATTGCTAGAATACAGCAAATGAAAGAATTGGATAGGACATTTCTGTACCTTTTTTCACTAAGCTATGTTTAAGATGTGTTCAGATAGTTAAAGAATTGAAGCATGAATAGGGTGGTATTTATATTTTTTTCCTCCAAATGAGAAGTGCACACTACTCTCCAGAAATACTTTAAATATATACACATCATAAGGCACTCAGGTAACTGGAACAGAAATATTCGTATTTAACTGTCAAAGCGTAGGGCATGAGGTTTATCACATATCAGAGGCCTTCATTTTAGCACAGAGAATGCCAAATCATACATGATGTTAATCGTCTTCAAGGCTCTTTGGAACTCTTCAAACATGAGGAAATTGAAAAATGGCGTACACATTTTCCCATTGCATGCTGCTGGATACTTGCAAAGTAGACATTTTTGTATTTGACCATCAAATCTCAGGTCATGAATGTTACCTCATAACGGAGACCAGTACTCCGGCACAAACCTGCTTATAGACAGTCAACGGGATGTAGAGCTGCAGTGCCCTTTAGTTGTTTGGAATTAAGGGAGAAAGGACTGTCAGATTTAAAACCAGCAAGGAAGACGTATCCAAGTTGGCCAGAAGGAAGATTCATTTTGTACCATAATATTACGAGCTCTCTAAGAATGAACACAAAATTGTAGAATCACCTCTGTAATTGGCTGCTGCTGATTGTCTAATCTGGGCAGAATATTTGATGGCACCGTTGGTATCATTCTGGAGCCTTCTTGGTGGACAGGGTATCTTTGGAGCGCTTGCACTTTAATGTATGCCCCAAACTTACATATTATTGGAAATATTTCCTATACAGGTAGTCCTTGACTTACAACCACAACAGAGCCCCAAATTTCAGTTGCTAAGCAAAGCAATTATTAAGTAAATTTTCCCCAATTTACGACCTTTTTGTCACAGTTGTTAAGCGAATTGCTGCAGTTGGTAAATGAATCATATGGTTATTAAGTGAATCTGGCTTCCCCCAATGACTTTGCTTGCTGGAAGCCAGCTGGGAAGGTTACAAATAGTGATCACATGGCCCCAGGACAGTACAAGGGTCATAAATATATGCCAGTACCTGAATGCCTGAATTTTGATTATTTGACCATGGGGATATTGCAACGGTTATAAGTGTGAAAACTTGTCATAAGTCACTTTTTTCACTTCTGTTGTACCTTCAAGTGGTCACTAAAACAAATGGCTGTAAATAGAGGACTACCTATAGTGTTTTGTTTGAAATCAGGCGTTTGAAGATCAGAGTTTTATCAGGAAAAACCTGATCCCTTAAATGTATTTAGAGTTGTATTTTTTTATTTAGGGAAATTATATTTTATGACCGTTTTAGGCTGTTATGTAATAGATAAGAGTCTTCTAATTCAGCTTGCATTGTGTACTTGTCCTGTCTCCAACATAGCATTTTATTGGATGGGGAGGATTTTGATGATGAGTTCTTTGATTTGTAACTTTCATGTTCTCCCACTTCTTTGTAATTTTTAAGACACTTCGTTAGGATAGTCCTTAGTTGTAAAAAATTCAGAGAACCACCAGATGGCAAGGAAGAAATTGGCTGCTATCTGACATTTCTCTGGATTTTTTTTCAGCCCCAAAATTGTAACTGAGAAAAAGTGTTTTCCTTAGCAACTTTAGAGGGTGTCCATTTGGAAGTAGCCGATAGAAGAAGAAGAAGAAGGCAAGCCTTAAAGAAGATACTCCAAATAAGAATGGGAGGAACCTCCTTTACTTTAATACAGGGTGGGCAACTATGGCCTCTTTACAACCTGTGGAGGCAGAATTCCCAAACCAGCATGGAATGCTGGGAGTTGAAGTCCCCAGATCATGAAGGGGACATAGTTGCCCAGATTAATATATGAAGCCTGGCTTTTAATTGACGAGATAACACCTCTTTTCTTTTTTAGAGAAGTGTTGCTGGTAATGTCCACTTTAAAAGGGCAATTGAAGCAACAGCTGTAGGCCATTTGTCCAGTAGCAGTTTATGGCACTTCATAACATCACCTAGCCATTGCTGAACTGAGATACAGCTATTTGCTTTACTATTATTTTGACACACTGGTGGTAGGGTGAATTTTGAAGGTGTTATAAATCTCTTCTGGGGAAATATTCCTAAACACAATTTACTGGGAAGAGTAAAGATTAAGAAAGAAAGACATAGATAGGATGGTACTGAGTTTACACTTTTTATTAGGCCTGAGGGGGCGGCATATAGTTACAGTTTTTGGAAAGAAAATTTGGGAAATAAAGGAGCTTGGGAAAGAACAGAGTTATTATTTAGTCACTGTTGGTATTATAAACCCAATTCATGTGTATTTAAAATTTGTGTTACCACATTTTTAATTCGCTGTTGTAAATAATGGGCTGGCTGGGCAGGTTTTTTTTTGTTTTCCCTTGCAACAAAATACAGCCCCCCCCCCCAACTTACAACCACTTCTTCATTGAATGTAGGGATTTACGACCCATGCCTAAAGTTATAGTCATTGCAACACCTGTGTGGTCACACGATCAAAATTCAGGTGCTTGGCAGCCAGCCCACATTACCACAAGGGCGCTGCAAATTGCCTCAGCCACCTGTTTCCTGGCCTTTTGGCTTCCTGCTGCTCTGCCTCCCAGCTTGTCTTTGCCACTGCCTTGTTCCCACTGCTGATGAGGCATGTCTGGTCTGGGACTGGGCCAGCCTGAAGCTGACTTTGTTCTGTGAAAAAGGGAAAAAAAGCCAAAAGCAGTCAGGATTTTTCTTTTTCACAAGGTGAAACCAGCCCCAGCATGGCCCAGCAAACAGGCCAGGCAGCCCCATTAGCAGTTGAAGCAAGAAGACAGTAAAGAGCCATGGTGGCACAGTGGTTAGAATGCAGTATTGCAGGCTGACTCAGCCTTCCATCCTTTCAAGGTCAGTAAAATGAAGCCCCAGATTGTTGAGGGCAGATAGGCTGACTCTGCTTAGACAGGGCTGTAAAGCACTATGAAATGATGTACGGATATAAGTCTAAGTGCTATTGCCTGGGGTGCAGGGCAGCAGTAGCCTCAGAGTGCAGGTAATAAGGGTGACTGGAATTGACCTGGGGTAGCTGTGGCTTCCTGGAACATGGGAAGCAGCCCAGAGCCGGACGGTTTGGGGGCTGCTTGTCCACCTCACAAGGCAGGGTGCAGGTTGGCCAAAAGGACAGTGATGGGGAGGGGATGAGATAGGCAAATGAGGAAGTTGGAGGCAGTTCCTTACTGACTGAGGCTGGAGACTGGGACAACCCTTGAATGGAGTGAATTGGGCCAGGTGCTCAGCTAATGACCAATAAAATTTGCTTAACAATAGCAATGGGGTTTCCTGGGATTGCAGTCGCTAAGCGATGCAGTCACGCAACATCTTGCTTTACGACCGCATTGCTTAGCAATTGAAATTCAGGTCCCAATTGTTGGCATAAGCTGAGGACTATCTGTACCTACTGTTAAGTTTGGAAAAATAAAAACTGTATATAGCTGAAGTGGTTTTGTTAAGGTAGCAAAGATGAGTAACTCTGCATTTACAGCAAGGAGAAATAAATTGGAGCACCTTGGGGAGAAAGATATGTTTGACAATAGATATGTTTGAAAATAACGTGGCTATAGCTTGTTGGGAAGAAATATGGGTTTAGTGTGTTTGGACTATAGGGAAATTTAATTTTTGGGTCATATTGAGCATCATTTGTCCCTTCCCATAGTGTTTATTTATTGCAAGACATAGAATTGTTTCTGAGGTCTTGCTCCCAGACATGCCAAATTGCTTGGCCAATTTTAGATGCTGTGCGTCTTGATATGGCTAGATAAGGAGTCCCATTTACTAACCTGCTTCAGGAAGCAGCACCTCCAAACCCTTTCTTCTTACATGAAGAGCATGCACTCCGACATGTAACACTCAGCACAACCAATATTGCTTTGAATTGAAAGGTAAAAAGAGATGTTGGCACAACTGGGGATGTTCAGGTAGCACCTCCCTACAGCTCAAAGCAGAAGCGGTAGCAATTTTTCCTGGGGTACACAGTCACCTTCTGCCCCACTATCCCAAGAAAAAGCACATTTACCTTCAAGAGTTGCAAATGGGCTACATGACTGCAGTGCTTCCCCACCCTTGCAAAGACAGGATTGCCTTTGAGTTGGAAGCACTATAGAGTTCTAGAAAGCCACTTCGGTGAAGTGGTGAAAGCACCTGGCTAAAAACTGGTAGATGGTGAATTCTAGTTCCATCTAAAGCACAGAGTCCCTTGGATGATCTTGGGCTAGTCACTCTAATGATGCAATGGTGAACCACTTCCAAAAAACCATGTCAACAAAACTTGTCTAGGTGGTTGCCAGGAGGCAAAAGATGACTCAAAGGCATACACGTATGCGCATGCGCGCGCACACATAACACACACATACAGAACTCCTTAAGTCTAAACCAGAAAGTATCAAAAAAGTCCTCTCTGCAGACTGTCAACAAAGGAAATATGCACTACAGGGTAAATGTTTGGGTGGATTGTGAATTAGACTAGACTTATATTTCCAGAAAGAAACTCACAACCAGTTGTAGGCTATTTGCCAATCCTCTCCCTGGCAAAGCAATGCTTTTTTTCCCAGAGGAAAAGGCCCAAGCACATAAAATGAATAAAAAATAAACAAGAGGAAGGAATTTTTTTTAGTTTCCATGGAAACAGACTGGAAAGCAGTATCTCTATTTTCCCTGTATCATTGCCCTCTATTGCTTCTTCCTCAATTTCCTTAATCCTTAAAATTAAATTAGTGATCTTTTAGTTATTCTCTATTTGTAGTTTGGGAGTCTGAACTCGGAAAGCTAAACAGAGTTGGACTTGGCTAGTATTTGGATAGGAGACCACTGGGAGATAACAAGGCTGAGGACCAAACTGAATTTATTTTAAAATACAGAAAAAAGGCAGTGGCAAACCACATCTATATTGCTGCTCGTCTATGACATTACCAGGAATTGAGCTGGATTCAAATTATCTTTGTGTATATTACCCTTAATGTAATCGTAAAATTGTTCAGTTCTGATGGTACTCTGTGAAGTCTCTATTGTTAAAATAGTGTTCTGGTATTAAAGTAAGGGTTGCTGCTGTTGTCTGTGGAATGGGAGTAATGATAAAACAGCACTTGCACATCAGAAACTCTGCACAGCACCCCAGCATAAATGCAAACTCCTTTATTGCAATTGATGATTACATTTTTAAGACAAAGAGAACTTTTTCAGCTATGGTTTAGCCTTCCTTTAGTGTCAAAATTAATTTCTGAAAAGTAGACTATCATGTCCTGTGGATAGGAGAGTTGTGCAAGGCTTTGGATTCCACCAGGAAGACATGCTTTGAACATGTGGGAGCATGAATGCAGGCAGCATCTCTGACTGACTCATTCATTCAACTGCATCTTTTTCTCAAACTGGCTGCTCTAGGGAAGATACAAATGCTTTAACAGATTAGCAGAGCTGCGTTCATATTTGTATGCATTCCACATAAATAAAAAGAATTGCACAGTTCTAACAGATACGTTTTCCCAGCTATCTTATTTAAGTACAAGTAACTTTTATTTCTGTGTCTAGGTTTTTCTGTTCTCACCCTCCCCTCCCCCTTCTGAACAATTCCTTGACAAAAGACAGTTGGCATAGAATTTATCTGGAGGTTCAATGCAATCCAAAGATGCTGGTTCAGTGGTTATATATATAAGGCTGCAAATAGAATTATTTCAAAAGTCGTCTTAATTTGTATTCAGAACAGGTAAATATATTTGTAACCTTAAATGGGGAAAGAGTTGAAGAACATAAGAGTTTTGCAGACTGGCAGCTTTTGGTCATCCCAATTGTATATTCAGAAGCCGAGTCGCAGTTAGTTAATAACATAGCAATATCAATCGTTGCTGGATCATTTCACAATTCCAACAAAGTTTCCAACTTTGTGCAGTGATGCTCCCAAGCAAAATAGGATATAAAGATAATGTGCCTCCTTTTCATTCTGTAATCAAAACATTTCTTAGTAATGTTATACCTCTGAGATGGTAATGGTGATGAGGATGACTGATTAAAGGCCATTCACAGATCTGTAAAAAGCTCTCCAAGCTAATGACTGCCATCAGTACTCCTAAATTTGCTTAAGTGGGTTTCTCATTATAATTACAATACTTCCCATGGACATCACTGCAGCGAATAGTGAATTTGGCTAATGAATTGCTGTTGAACTTCTGCTTGCTAGCATGACAGTTGCCCTTTTTACTTACAGGGCTGTCAAACGGGCAGCCTGTGGGCCGGATGTGTCACACACAGGCCACGCCTACCCCAGCTCTGCAAAGGGAAAAATCATTGTGAAAATGTCACGTGACAACAATGTGAATGCTATGCGTTTGACACCCGGGACTTAGTATTTTATACTACAATCCAGTAGAGCCTTTCCTTCAACATGGACCCCTTTAAGTACCTTTTGTGGCCATGGACCCCCAAGACTTGAGATTTAAATCATAACATTTCTTCAAGCCTTTGTGGATACCACCCTTGCCCCCCGTGATGACATTGTGCCCACCCCCCCCCCCATGGTCTACAGACCTCAGTTGGAGAACCACTGCAGTAAAACATTTTAGAATACATTTAATGTCTTGATTACATATTGCATATACACGGGCATGAAAAAGGAGACATGGGAGGGGGGGTGCGGGAAGTTCTCACCAATTTTAGCAAATTTAGGACCTCATTAAATTGCCACAAATTCTTTGAAATCAATCAATCTCGTTGATTACTTTTTTTTTGCTTTCCAGTAGCATTATGACCAGTCTATTGAATTGCTTGAAGAGATTTGCATTGTTAGTTTTGCAGTGGTGCTTGACATACTAAAGGCATTTAGTATTTCAGAAGAAAAATAATTAGTTTTGTAAGATTTTTTTCCCCACCCAAGCTGTTGACAATCTAATGCAGGGGTATCAAACTCAAGGCCTGTGGGCTGGACCTGGCCTGTGGGTGCTTAGATCTGGCCTGTGGGACTGCCCTAGAAACAGCAAAGGGTGGCCTGTGGTGCCTCTGCCAGCAAAAACAGAGCTTGGGAGGACCGTGCACGACCCTCCTAAACTCAGTTTTCACTGGCAGAGAGGTGCAGGAGGCCGGTGCAGATGAAAACAGAGCTCGGGAGTCCATTTTCCCTGACAGAACACTCAGACCACCACAGGTGCCCCCAACACGAGTTATGTCAAGCTGGCCACACACACCCTGCCCCCACCATTCCCCTGAGGTCAAACACAACCCTGATTTGGCCCTCAATGAAATCGAGTTTGACACCCCTGATCTAATGAAACACACTAAGCAAAGAATTCATTAAATGACATTATTATCTTATGGTACAAAATTACTTTTGCATACTCATTTTTAAAAAAATCAGTGCTAATATAGTACCTTCCAGATGTGTTGGATATACAACACTTAGGACTCTTACATAGTATTGTCATCAAGTAAACTGGGAATTCTGGACTAACACATCTGCACCATGTTGGGTGAAGATTTTTTGATGGAGTCTCCTCTTGTTTGTTATGTAACAAGTTATTTCGTGCCAACTTTAAATTTACTTGTTGGTGCCTGCAACTCTGGGAATGCCTATACAAGTAATAATCACACACAAAAGTTAGCATTGTGTCCCAGCAAGGAAAACATGAAAAATAGAAAGTTTATCTTAGAGTCAATCTAGACTATAATTTAGGTAGTCCTTGACTTACGATCACAACTGAGCCCAAAATTAATATTGTTAAGTGAAACATTTGTTTAGTGAATTTTGCCTCATGTTGTGACATTTTTTGCCACAGTTGTTGAGTAAATCACTGCAGTTGTTCAGTTAATAACCCAGCTGTTAAGTGAATCTGGCTTCGCCATTGACTTTGCTTGTCAAAAAGTCGCAAAAGCTGATCACATGACCCCGGGACACTGCAACCATCATAATCATGAGCCAGTTAACAGGTAACAAATTTTCAATTAAGTAAATGCCTTCTCTTCTTTGAATATTGGGGGAAGGGGTGGAAATAGAGTATTACTACGCTTATTCAACCTATTTAAACTATTAAAATGTATGTTCGGTTTTCCGCAGTATTGTTGTTTGATTGCTGATTTTCTGTGAAATTAATGAAGAATTGAAAAAGACTGTGACTGCAATTCTATGTAAATACCTATTGATCCTAAGGGTAATTTCCATGCAGATTTGCGTAAGATTCAATATAGGAATGATTTTGCAGTTGTAATGTAAATCCTTATTAAAAAGTGTTACCCTGCCTCGTATGCAGATCGGGTCTCTGAAACGTTATGTACAGTTTACAGATATTTCAGAATATTTCAGAAAGTGTGTCTCTGGGTGTGTCAGTTTTAAGACATTTGAGGGTTGTTTATAATTTACTTTCTGGGAGGAAAGAAATCTGTTCTGGGGTGATTGCCTTAGAATGCATCTTTATACAAAGCTTTCGAAAGCAGGCAGAAGTTGCCTGCTTGACTCAGCCTTCCATCCTCTCGGGGTAGGTAAAGTGAGGACCCAAGATTGTTGGGGGCAATAAGCTGACTTTGTAAAAATGCCACTTAGTAATAAGCAGGCATATACAATGGAATGAAGGCTATTGCTGAGCACACTGGGTTGTATCCCAAAAATTGTAAGCCGCCCTGAGTCTCCGGAGAAGGGCGGCATATAAGTGTAATTTAAAAAAAAAAGTGCATCAGCGACACTTTTGATCCTAGCAAAATATTTCCCCTAGCTGGGATGTTGCACAAATAATTGAGTAGCAGACAGATATCTCCCTTGGATTATTTCCCTTTGCCTTGATTGCTTTGCCAAGTTGTATTTTCAAGATTTGATTGTTAAGAGGTTATTTTTGCAATCTGTGTAATTGAACAAAATTGATCATGGCATGTACACCTAAACACTGGATAATGTTTTAGATCCATTCTGCTTATTAAAATAAACTCTATAGCAAAGCCTCCTATGCACAATTGAAACGTAACTGTTCACTAAAACTACTTTTGAACTTATTTTGGAATGTGCTTTGAGATCCATAATACAAGGTAACTCTCGGACATTCTGAAGTTCAAGACAGTTTCACCCAGAATTATTCTACTTGGTAGAGTTGGTTTGGTCTAGTGGTTTAGTCACTAGGCTAGAAACTGGGCGATCGTAAGTTGCAGTCCTGCCTTAGCCTGAAAGCCATCTGGGAAACCTTGGGCCAGTCACTCTCTCTCAACCCAACTCACCTCACAGGGTTGTTGTTGTGGGGAAAATAAGAGGAGGAAGATATGTTGGATATGTTCGCCGCCTTGAGTTATTTATTAAAAAAAATGAAGGCAGGATACAAATAAACTTGATAGGACCTTTGCTTTGGAAGTGATAATGTGCTATCTACCTATTATAAGGGCACTATAGTTGGTGGGAGGGAATGTTTGCTTGTTTGGCTTTCTGGTTTACCCCAGTGAAACTCTTTTACATCAGGTAGGCTAAAGAGTGTATAAAAATGTGCAATGCATAGCATTTAAGGACACCTAATATATCCATCGTTCTCTTCTATCTTTTCTAGGGTCTCCCTATCTTTTAGGGCTGACCCCATCTAGTTATTTCTCCTTATTTGGTGGTGGTGGTGGGGGGGAGGCCATCTATTGCATTTTGGGAATGAGAATCTATAACAACAATGAAAAAGAATTTCTGAAAGTATAGTTGATGAATAAAAATGACATATCGGCAGGCCTGTAATTTAACCATTCAGATTAAATTTCCATAACATACAATCTGCATGAATTTATAGCTGACTCAAACAGTATTTTCCAACCACAAAAGCTCCCTGATCTAAATGAACTTTCAGGTAAAACAGCTGTAGCTTCTTCTCCATTCCTGTACCCTAAAATCTGCTTCAGAGGACCCTTCAACCTATCTGGAAGAGAGGTGGGGTATCGTAAAGAAAAATCAGTTCAAATCGCCATATCAGTTCCTTTGCAGCAGACACTATCTGGCCCAATCCACTGATATTTAGAAAATGCCCTTCTTTGTGTGAACAAGAGGGACAAATATAGCGCCCGAACATTTCTTGTGTCTTTACAAAAATTATTTCCAGATTTTATGCAGGTTCCTTTGAACGTATTACAAATAGTTTTAGCTAAGGAAAGAAAATGATAGTAATGTTTGTACGCCTAAATTTTGCAGAACAAACAAACAAACCTTAAAAGTTTTTAAAGTTTTAAGTTTTTAAAACTCTTTAAAAATATTTGCTTCTGCAAAATTTGAGATGCAAAACAAAGTTCAAGACAATCAGGACAATGCCCAATATTAGTGTCAAACATACCACTGTTTAAATAGAGCAACAGCAATAAAAACTGTTCAGAAAACTGGCAGAATGACCCCACTTCTGCCCTCCCACTCAAAGGAAAGGGATGGTAACCAGGGAGTTTTTCAAGGGATATCCTATGGCATTTTCTCTGATTACTACCTATGAACCTCAATTCAGGAAGTTGATAAGGGCACTGGCATTCCTCTTTCAAGCTGTATAGGACTGTACAAAGTAAATGATTCAAAAAACAATGGTTGGGGTTCAGAATTTCAACCCTATTATTTTGAATCATTTGCATTTTAGACTGCAAAATATACAATCCACATACCCAGTCCAACAATGGATATCTTTCTATGTGAATGCAAGAAAACAGATTCTCAACATTCTGCCTCCATACAGGACCAGCTGAATGACTGATAAAATGGCCTCCTATATATTGCTTTAATTGTACAGGTAGTGCTCACTTAATGACTGTCCTTAGCCACCATTCAGACTTAACAATGGTGCTGGAAAAAGTAATTTTATGACCAGTCCTTACATTTAGGATGGTGGCAGCATCCCATTTTCACCTGATCACCATTTGTGATCTTCACAGCTGGCTTCCAACAAGCAGCCAATGGAGAAGCCGGCAGTAAAATTGCAAATCATTATCATGTGATGTCTCAAATCATGCGTGATTCATATTTAACGACCATGGTGGGAGTGACTTAAGTCTGGCCTGGTCACATGATGTTTCACCTAATGACCACATTGCTTAGCAAAGGAAAATTGACAGTCCCAATTGTGGTTTGTTAAATGAGGACTACCTGTATTTTCCTACAAGGATCTGGTTTTCACATAAGAAAAGGGTAACTTTTTGAGCAGGCCTAACAAATTAAAAACTAGCTAAGTGAAACCATTAAAGATACTCCACACTTAGAAATACTGTCTGTAACAACCCTGCAGCCTAATCCACAGTGCTGAAGGAAAAGCAGTTAGTGATAGAAACTGATGTTAAACATTGCTGGTAAAACTTGATTATGGCCCTTTCTATGGCCAACAACAGGGGCCTTCTGATTGATTCACCATCTGGAAATTTCAATCTCACTAACTGAGCTTTGCAATGCTGGATTATATTGAACTATTTCATCTTTTTTTTAAATGACCTTTAAAGTGTACAATATTATTTGTTCCCCATGTAATTTTAAAGTGATTAACATATTGACTTGGGTCTTTTAATCTCAATAAAGCGAACTGCTTATTTGTAGAATTTAACATGTAAATGTGGTTACCAAGACAATTTATGTTATCTTCATAAAATACTTCCACACATTGAATGGTATATTGGAAACTGAAACTGCAAAGTATTATCAATGTAGATTTGTCTTTAGTTTAATTTGTACACTTAATTTGGTCAAATTAGGTTTGTTCAACTGTAATTTATTTTGCTCCCAGTAATTTTCATTCCTTTACATTTTAAAAAGCTGAGGTGTGTACTCTGTTAAGTAAATAAAATAAAGACATAATCATCAAATCATACCTTACTTAATGAATATTCAGGAATGAATGCCTTTTGATTAAATTAAATGTTGTTAACCTAGCCCTGCCAATTTAGCTGAAAGCAACTATGTTTCAATTACTAACATAAGGAAAGATTAAATGAAGGGTTGTAAATTCTATCAAGGATAAAATATATGAAATCATACATAAAGGAACCTTTTCAGAGCTGGTATTCAGCAAGTTCTGACCAGTTCTGGAGAACTGGTAGTGGAAATTTTGAGTAGTTCAGAGAACCAGCAAATGCCGCCTCTGACTGGAGATTTTATAGTATCTTTCCCCTGCCACGCCTACCAAGCCATGCCCACAGAACTGGTAGTAAAATTTTTGAATCCCACCACTGAACCATTTGTTCCAATTTACAAGTATTTTTTTTACAAATACCTAGCTCCCAGAGACAAAAATGCAATTTCTTTATCTCATTCTCAAGTATAATGTTTTAGAAACATCAAATTAAAAAAAACTTCATAGAACAGTTAATGTAATGGTTTTATTTGAAATTAAAGTGGAAAATAAGGACTATGGACAATATTTGATTGCATTAACAGTGTTCAGTAAATTTGCTTTTACTTTTTTTTAATCTCAGGCACCACTAGATTTAACAATGGAGAGCTCATTCCATTATTTTGCAGTCTGGATGTTGTTAACTTGTGCTATCAGCTACAGATTTACTACTGGAAGTTGGTTCCACTAAAAGGAACAAATCAGAGAGTGAATATACTAGTATGCCCAACAGTTCAGTATTTTATATGTTGTACATGCTTTCTGAAAGTTATTTTAAAAGCCAACATTCTATTGCCAAAACTGCTATGATGTACTGCAGTGTATTAATACAAAAAAAGTTAAGCCATGCAGTGAACTGTCACAATGTACAATAACAGTTTTTACAATAACGAATATAACATAGAGAAAAGCACATTTATAATAGCACAAACTATTATTCCATTGCTATATTTGGCATTGAAATTTTCAAAAAAAAGTGTACTGATTCCAGATTCTAAATTGATCTTTTTGATCTTTTTAATCACTTACGTTAGACTTCTTCAGCGGTTCATTTTAAAATCGTCATGCTCATAAGTAATTTCATTTGTGTTAAATATACAGTGGTAAAACTGGGACGAATTAACTTCTCCAAATCAGCTGGCTGGATTGATAGAACCTTTTTTTTTCTTCTCCCCGTTTTGTACAGTACGCACTCTTGAATTTGTGTCAAATTGAATTCATGCTTTTTGCCCATAATACAGGTAGTCCTCTGCTTGTGACCACAATGGTCATGAGAGATTCAGTTGTATGTCGCCTTTTTTACTGCTGTCATAACTCTGAACAGTTGCTAAACAAATTGTTATAAGTCGAGGACTATTGGTATTCCCAAATGGGGCATACTTAGTATCTTAGTGAACAATTCATTCTTCTAACAGTGCTCCTTGAAATAATAATTGCAGAAAGATTAAACCTGGCTTGAATAATTTAGTGCTGAACCAGTCATAGCTCTTATGAATGGTAGAGGAATAGGGTGTTTTGGTGGATAGGAGGTTGCAGCAGAGCCATACACTAACTGTGGTTGTGAATGTCTATGGAGATTCTCCATCATCATCCAGGCCATGGTTATTCCAATGGTGCTTTTTTTTCAAGAGGCAACTAGACTTCCTTGGTTTTCTTGGAAGATGTTTCACTTCTCATCCAGAGCTGAGGAAGCTTCTTGTATCAGAATCAGAGGTGGGTATTCAGCAGGTTCTGACCAGTTCTGGAGAACTGGTAGCGGAAATTTTGAGTAGTTTGGGAGAACCAGCAAATACCACCTCTGACTGGAGATTTTACAGTATCCTTCCCCTGCCACCCCCACCAAGTCACACCCACAGAACCGGTAGTAAAAAAAATTGAATCCCACCACTGATGAGAAGTGAAACATCATCAGATTCAAGGTGTTGGTGATAACATTCAAAGCCCTACATGGCTTGGGTCCGGGGTACTTGCGGGAGTGTCTCCTGCCAGCATCGATCTCCAATCGTCCTGTGCGCTCCCACAGGCAGGGCCTCCTTGGGGTGCCGTCGGCCAGACAATGTCGGCTGGCGGCGCCCAGGGGTAGGGCCTTCTCGGTGGGAGCGCCCACCCTGTGGAATCGACTCCCCTTGGAGCTCCGGTTGGCCCCTGACCTCCGTTCCTTTCGCCATGACCTAAAGACCTGGTTGTTTCAAGAATCCGGCCTGGACTGAAGGGTAAGGGGTGGCGTTTTATTGTTATTTTAAATTCGATTGGGTTTTACTTCTTATTGGGCTTAGCTATTGTGGTTTTAATGTATTTTAATTAATTGTATTCTATTTTTTACTGTAAGCCACCCTGAATCCCTAGGGAGAGAGGGCGGCATATAAGTCCAATCATCATCATCAACATCAAAGAAAAACAAGAGTCCAATTGCCTCTTGAAAAAAACACCTTTGGGACTTGGTTGTGGAATGCTATAAAGAAGACACCATCCAGTGGTAAAATTGTGCTAGACTTCAACTTTTACCGGAAGGCCTTAGGCACACTAAATGGAATCTTAAGGTTAAAAAGTAAGATGGTGCAAATTATCCAGCACCTGAATTTGAAATCTCAGAAAATGCCTACTAATCTATCCTAAACTCTCTCATCCTTAACATAAATTAACATTTTCTACTGAATTAATCGGGACAGGAGGACCCAACACAGCCCAATAATTTGGGAGTACAAAAATGTATGACATTACAAAATCAAAGTATTGAGTTCTTTTCCTTTTGTTCTTTCTTTCCTCTACTTCTATAGATACTATACGTGTAGCATTCTACAGGCATGCTGGGTACAATATACTATGCAAATGAGTACAGTGTTGCATGGTTTGCAGCCTCTCTGCTTTTAGTGGCTTTCAATGAAAATGAAAGTGTTTTGTTCTTTTTGTGAGCCCAGGACATCTAACAGAAGAAAATGCAGACTGCATGCTTACATTATTCTAATTTCTATGGAGTTGTTTTATGGAATTTAAATGTATTAAATTGCATTAACATTTTTTCTACAATAAAAGAGACAAAAACATCTCAGCTACGTTTACATGTTTGGCTTGTATGTTAATATCAAAAAGGGTATGAGATGGCATTAAATTGTTAGAGAAAAATCTCCACAGGCGATGACCAAGTTATTTATTATAAAGCCAGATACGTTTTAGAAACATCCTGCTTAATTTTCCCCCCTCAGAGAATACCTTGGAGAGGAATTCCTTCAATTTTACTACAAAGCAACTCTGTGATATTGATTAAGCTGAAAGACAGTGATTGGCCTATAGTCATCACATAAGCTTTTGCATCTTTTGCATTTGCAAAAGTGATGCCGTCTCCGTGATGACCCGATGTCTGGATGCGGTATGGATCTGGATGGGCAGGAACGGACTACAGCTCAACCCAGCCAAGACTGAGTGGTTGTGCGTGCAGGCATCTCGGCCCAGTCAGTTGATTCCATCTTTGGTCACAGGGGGAGAGGTGTTGCCCCCTGTGGGCAGGGCTCGGAACCTGGGAGTCCTCCTGGATTCACAGCTTAGTTTGGAGGAGCAGATGGGGGCCGTGACCAGAGGGGCTTTTGCCCAGGTCCGACTGGTTCACCAGCTGCGCCCGTATCTGGACTGAGATGCCCTTCGCACGATCACTCATGCACTTGTGATGTCCCAACTGGACTACTCCAACTCTCTCTATCTAGGACTGCCCTTGCATACCATCCGGAGGCTTCAGCTGGTGCAGAATGCGTCTGCGCAGGTTGTGATGGGAGTTTCCCAATACTCCCATGTTACACCCCTCCTGCACGAGCTGCATTGGTTACCGGTTGCCCTCCGGGTGAGATTCAAGGTGTTGGTGTTAACATTCAAAGTCCTTTACGATTTGGGTGCGGGGTACTTGCAGGAGTGTCTCCTGCCAATATCAAACACCAATCGCCCTGTCGCGTCGCACAGGGGACTCCTCGGGGTGCCGTCAGCTAGACAATGTCAGCTGGCGGTGCCCCGGGGAAGGCTATTCTGTTGCGGCCCCCACCTTGTGGAATCGACTCCCTTTGGAGCTCTGTTTGGCTCCTGATCTTCGCTCCTTCTGCAATCTGAAGACCTGGTTGTTTGAACAGGCTGGGCTAGACTGACCTCCTGGGGTTTTTAAAATTATTTTAATGGTTCTTAGTGATTGGGCTTGTTCGATTTAATCTTTTTAAAATATTTATTGTTGAATTATTGTGTTTTAATTGTGAGCCCGAGTCCTGAGGGGGCGGCATACAAGTCCAATTATAAATAAATAAAATAAATAAATAAGGCTTTCTCCATTCCTGGTGTAACACCTTAGCCATTAACCACACCGATCTGAACTTGTAACTACTGCAGGGTAATTCACACGTGCCATTTTATGAATCATCTTTTCTTTGGTGAAATCCTTGACATCAGCGGGGTTTACTTCTAAACAAACACAGCAAGGGTCGCAATGTAAATAAATTATGGGGGTTCAGACTCTGCTTGAGACAATGCCATTTTCTTTCCAAAGTGAAGAGTCATACATGGCACGGCCTGCTGGGACAGAATCGGTCATGACTGCCCTGAGAAATGACATCCTGCAGAAAAGTTGATCTTGCTTATTCCTTCAGTAGCTTTTGGTGCCGCTAACTACAGTATCCTCCCACCCGGCCATCAAAGTGGATCCTGGGAGCTGCACTGAGCTGCAATGGAGAAACCGGCAACGGAGTGGCTGGCACGAGGGAGAGAGAAAGAGGGAAAGCGGCCTTTTTCCCATGCACCAGCTGATCTGTTGCCTGTTTGCTCCATTGCAGCGCAGCACCCAGGATCCACTTGGATAGCACGATCGGGGGTGGATTTCACAACTAGTTTGCTGAACCGGTGCAAACTGGCTGAATCTCACCACTGATTAATGTCACTGGGTAACAGCGGTTCCATTCCTACTTACGGGAATGGCCACAGAGAGCAATACTGAACCACTGCATTTCTGACCCTTAGCGGTTACATTATAGACTTCAACCAAGCTGCCTTTTCTTGGTTGCCTGTGCTTTGGAGGATCCATATTAAACCCAGTGATGATCCAAGAAGGGAAAAAAAGATATGTAGTGCTGAAAATTGAGATTCAGCAGGAGCTTCTTGTTAGAAGATGGATTCCTGAATACTTCTGAAACTCTCAAAGAACACTGAGGTCCCTTCTCCTAAAGTCACTTCTATTTTTGGAGCCCAAGTGATTTCTCAGGGCAAGAAATGCCAATCAGCAAGATTGGCCAATCTCCCAGCTACCTTTGGTTGGGCAGGGAAAGCCTGAGCTACAGTAGGTCTCACATTCATATTCTCAGATTACTGTGATGCATTTTATGTGTGGTGCTCTTGCATTTGATCAGAAGCTGCAGCTGGTGTGGAAGAAGACGGCGGGGTTGCTGAGAAGGCCACTGGCTGAAGCAACTGTGTTGGCTGCCAGTTTTGAAACTAGGACAAGACTGTGCTTTTGACATGCAGTATATGGTCCTTAAAAGTTGTGTTAAATGAAAGAATGCCTTTGCCATTACATTATGGGTTGATCAGGACGATTAGCAGTCTTCCAATATTTGAGGGGATGCCACAGAGAGGAAGAGGTCAATCTATTTTCCAAAGTGCCTGTGGGGCAGACAAGGAATAATGGATAGAAACTGATCAAGGAGAGATTTAACCTGGAAATAAGGAGAAATTTTCTGACAGTGAGAACAATCAACCAATGGAACAGAAGTTGCCCTCGGATGTTGTGGGAACTTCATCACTTGAGACCTTCAAGAAGATATTGGACTGTCATTTGTCAGAAATGGTGTAGGGTTTCCCGCTTGGGCGGGGGATTGGACTAGATGACCTATAGGTCCCTTCCACCTCTAATTATGTGTTACCTGTTATCTGTTATTACAGATCTGGAAATGTAGTGAAAATAAAAGAGTGCCCTCTGGTGGTTTCTCATGACTTGGCCTTTTGGGCAGTTACTGGTACTTTGTAAATTTTGTATTTCTATCCCAGAAAAACAATGAAACCCCTACAATTACATTTTAAAAGCAGCTGTTATACATGCCTTTTTTGGGATGGGGGAAGATGAATATTGTAGGCACTTTGTGTAACAATTATTCTTTTGGTCCTTCTGATTGAGCATTTTCCAATTCTGCAATGTACTGTGCCTTACATTTGAATTGATTGGAAACCATGTTGAGATGTGTAATAATGGGATATATAAATATATACATAATAAATGAAGTAATAAATGAGGAATAATGTCCTTTTGTGCCTCCTCTAAGGTTACCTCTTTGATGTGCTGAGAAGGGTTAGTAATAGCTCTGACAATGCCACTATAATAGCGATAGCAATTAACTTATATACCACACTTCATAGCCCTCTCTAAGGCGATTACAGAGTCAGTATATTGCCCCCAACAATCTGTGTCACTTCATTGACCTCGGAAGATGGAAGGCTGAGTCAATCTTGAGCCGGTCAGAATGCAGTTTGCAGAATTAGCCTGCAACACTGCATTCTAACCACAGTGCCACCATGGCTCAACAATAACTGCTGGCCTTCTAGAAAGTCCTCAAAACAAAGTTTTATAAATTGGCTGAAGAATCCCATGATATAGCAGTGCCTCCTAGATGGTTACACATTATGGTTGACTAAATGAACTCACTATATTTTTTTGCCATTTTAAAAAACTCTTAAAAGATTTTTGCTTTATTTTGGGTTTTATTTTGTTTTCCTTATTTTGGTTGCATTTTAATTGTTTTTTATCTATTTGGATTGTTTTATTGTCTGCACCACCCAGAGTCAGAAGATGAGATGGGCAGCTTTATATAAAGTCATATAAATAAATAAAGCTCCTGGTAGGGCCGCCCATCCCATTAAGGTGAAAAAGGAAGGGAATGAAGGCTAGCTCTTCAAGAATGAGGGGACCAATCCTTAAGAGAAGGAACCTCAAAATCAATCCCAGAGGGTGACAAGTGGTTTGGTTTGGAATGGCAAACCATTTTTGTATTTCTATGAAAAAAATATGCAACATTCTGTATAGACTTGGCTGAGGCATTTAGGCAGATTGGGTACCAAAGGATAGCTTACCCACCTTCCCCCGCCCCATCAATAACCGAATTTCAGAACGATAGTGAAATAGGACAGAATCTCTGCAAGAGATCTGATAGCAAGACAGGTCCCCAGATCCAAGTTGCAAGGAAGGCTGGTTATGGATGGTGCCCGTAATGAAAAGATACATATGATAGAAACACAGTATGTGAAAAACATGGACTATGAAACCATTGAGGCTGTCATAGTGGAAAAGAAGCATACTGATCGTTTCAGAAATGTTTTAGAAATAAGTAAACTTAGATTGAACCAGAAAAGTTAAATAAAAAAAAAAAGTTAAATATCGGCTACTTCCACGTAAATGGATCATATCTTCTAGAATTAGTGAGTATCTGTTGAATCTCAATGATTTATTATAGATTATATACAGGTAGTTCTCGACTTACAATTGTTCATTTAGTGACTGTTCAAAGTTACAGTGGCACTGAAAAAAGTGATTTAGGGCAATTTTTCACACAACTATTGCAGCATCCCCATGGTCACATGATCAAAATTCAGAGGCTCGGCAACTGGTTCATATTTATGACGGTTGCAATGCCTTGGGGTCATGTGATAAGCTTTTGCGACCTTCTGACAAGCAAAGTCAATGGGGAAGCCAGATTCACTTAACAACCGAGTTACTAATTTAAGGACTGCAGTGATTCACTTAACACCTGTGGTAAGCAAGGTCGTAAAATGGGGCAAAACTCACTTAACAAATGTTTCACTTAGCCACACAAAGTTTGGGCTCAATTGTGGTCGTAACTCAAGGATTACTACCTCTACTCTTATTATAAGTACAGTAGTGGAAAACACTAAGTTCTAGCACCTTGCAAGAAGTACTAAAGAATCTTCTAGAAAGGCAAAATGTTATTAATAAAGTAATCATTAGTGCAACACAAAAGTTGAGGAAATGGATTGGTTAATCAAGTTCTGCAAAGTGAAATTCTTTGTTAGTTCCTAATACCTTCTTCAAACTAATAAGGGCCTTGGTGGTGCAGGCTGATAATAGCCTAGCACTTAGCTCCAGCTGCCTGCAATTACTGCAGGCTCGAATCCCACCAGGCTCAAGGTTGACTCAGCCTTCCATCCTCTCAGGGTAGGTAAATTGAGGACCCAAGATTGTTGAGGGCAATAAGCTGACCTTGTAAAAATGCCGCTTAGTAATAAGCAGGCATATACAATGGAATGAAGGCTATTGCTGAGCACATTGGGTTGTATCCCAAAGATTGTAAGCCGCCCTGAGTCTCTGGAGAAGGGCGGCATATAAATATGAATTAAAAAACAAACAAACAAACACAAGCACAAACTCTATTCCTGGACAGCTTCCAACTGGAATCAAATCAACTACATAATAGGAAACAAATTATTAAGAATTATAATCCAGCTAGTCAGAGTATTTTCCATGGAGATACTGGAACAGACCATGAATTGCAGATGCTAAACCTGGAGAAGGAAAGAGTAGCATATCAAGGTGGAGGATGTCAAGTCACAATGTAGGATTAATTTGAGGAAAAATCGGAAAAGAAACCTAAGCAACAAAATTAAACCGAATCAGAGCAAAAAGTAGGGTAATAAATCTAGCAAATGAATAAATGCAACATGTATATCGGACAAGGGATACACGGATCTGCCAGTTTAGAGCGAGATACAAATGCACAGATTCATTTCTGGACCCCTATATACTGCACATATATTTCCAAATCTCTTTCTCTTAGCCTCAAGATCAGTGCTCATTACAAGGACCAAATGAGCAATAGATCAGAAAATGATAAAGGCGGAGGAGCTGCCTTTTTTTTTCAACGAAACCACATTTCCTTTCTTCAAGTTAGCCAAAAAGGCAACAATAATCGAGTTCCACTCCTCTTTTTATTTATTTATTCATTAAATGACCCTCCTCAGCCCAACCTCGCTCTTCTCAGTCGCCCAAAACAGATGCAACGAACCTGTTTCTCCCCAAGCTCCGCCCAGGAACGCTTCTCCTCCAATCACAAAAGAGGAGAACACAGGACGGGTTTAATCGAAGAGGCAGTATTTCTCGGTTGATATAGTCAGCGAGGAACTCAGCGCTCGCCAATAAGCGTCCCTCTTCTGTAGCCCCGCCTACTAATGCTTGCTCCATCTGTCCCTTAAGCCCCCCAAAAGCCAGATTGCTGCCGCGCCGGGAAAACAAGAAGGGGAGGAGCGCGGGCAGGCGGGCGAGTGCCCGCGGGGCCGGTGAAATTGTTCCGGCGCGCGCTTTCCTTGTCTCTTGGACGGTGTCCGACGAGGCTCATTGTACGGCCGCTATCCTCTCCCTTAGGACCGCGTAGGCCTGGAAAAGCGAAGCCTGACGAAGGAGGCCCTTAAGAAGTTGCGGCGAGGCCAGGCCGGCGGCAATGTCCGTGAGGAGCGGCCAGGGGCGCGCGGTTGCGTTGCTGCGGGTGACCACAACGGCGACGACTACGGCGACAGCCTCGAGGGCGCGGGGCCTGCACCGCTTCCTTTCGTCCGCGCCGGCCTGCCTGTTGTCTGCTTTTCCTCCTCGCCACGGAGCCCTGCCGGGGCTCTGGGCCCGACAGTGAGCCGCCTCGGGCTGGGCCCGGGCGGAAGAGCGCGAAGACCGAGATTGCGGGGCGCAGGGAGCTGCCGAGGCGGCAGCCCGAGCTTCGGCCGCTTGAGCATGGGAATCCTCTTCACCCGGATATGGAGGCTGTTTAACCACCAGGGTGAGAAGGAAGGCCGTGGGGGAGGCAGGCAAGGCGGCTCGGCTGGCCAGCCAAGGCTGGTAAAAAAAAGAAGGGCTGAGGGGGACGAGAAGAGCGCTTTGAATGCGTTCGGTTCGGTTGCCGGCGTCTAGTCCCGGAAACCACCTCCAACCCAGGTACTTTGGGCTTCTCCCCCGACGCGCCCTGGCCTTGTTGGCCGGTGGGATTATGGGAGCTGAGTTGCAACGCGTCTGGGAAACGCCCAGCACCACTTTGGGGGTGGGTGGGAGGAGAGTTAGAGTTAGAGCCCCGTAACCGAGACTCAAATAAAAGACTGCAGAGAAGAGCAACACAGATAATTAGGGGACTGGAGTCTAAAAACATGAAGAACACGGTTTCAGGAATTGGGTGTGTCTAGTCTAAAAGGGACTAGGGGTGACATGATAGTGGTCTTCCAATATCTCAGGGGCTGCCCCAAAGAAGAGGGAGTCAAGCTATTCTCCAAAGCACCTGAGGGCAGGACAAAAAGCAATGGGTGGAAACTAATCAAGGAGAGAAGCAACCTAGAATTGAGGAGAAATTTCCTGACAGAACCTTTAATCAATGGAACAACTTGCCTCCAGAAGTTGTGGGGGCTCCAACAATGGTCTGGTTTGGTATAGGGTCTCCTGTTGAGCAGGGGGTTGGATAAGAAGACCTCCAAGGTACTCATTGTTCATTGGTTTCCGGAGGCAGGATGAGTACCAAAAACGATGAGTACAAACACATTTTTCCCATAAGGAATAATGTAGTGAGTCACAAGGCAGCCAACACTGAAAAGTTCCAAGTTCTGGCTTGCAAGTTGAGTACCTAACAAATGATGAGTACCGAGACAAAATTTTCAGGTCAAAATGCATTGCGCACCAAATTTGATGAGTTTCAAAGCAGTTGAGTATCAAGGTTCCACTCTATTAGAAAAGGCAGTATAGTAACAGTGTGTGACACTGTTATAACCATCTTGGCCAACCACTTGTGATGCCCTGCTTTTACCTTTCTTAAGATTAAATTCTTAGTCTTGGAAACATTGCATAGTTGAAATTATGGTTTACCTCTTTCTCCAACCTGCATCCCATATTGGCTTAAATTTTGAAAGCAAAGACTGAAAGTGGTTGGGGTTCCTGTTTTGGAGGTTTTTTTAGCTGCTTAAAAAACAAAGAGGAACATTGGATTTCACAATTGGGGAACAACAATAGTAATCCATTAACAGATAAATTCCTATTTAAAAACTAATAGCTTGTATGCTAAGTTGAATAATGATTGGCTTCCTAGGTTACTGACTTTTTTTGTGGATTTATCAGTCCTTCAGATATTGCATGTCTCTCTCTAATGCTTTGCATGAGATAATTCCTTCATAGTTTACATGCCAGCTAGAATTCACTAGCACACAAAATGTAATTATGACCACTATCTTGAATGACTCCAGAGGAGGATTAGGTAAATCTGCAGGAGAGAAAGAAGGCTGTCAATAATGAAAACTGTATATTGTAAACTCTTTAAAATGTTAAGAGAAGGGTGCTATTTCCCTTGCTGGTTGTGTGCTTTTCATATGCATCTTGCTGGACTATTAGGCCTGTGATCAAATTCATCAGGGCAGTTTTTAACTTATGTTAAATATTTTTTCAAGTGCTCCAAAATAATTTGAATGTTAGGAGAGAGATTTATGAATGTGTGATGTAATGTTTTTTTAAGGTGGGCACTAAGCTTATGATAAAGTAGTAAATTTGGGTTTGCTACAGGTTTGTAGTTTAACAAAATAGTTCTATAAAGTTACAGAATCTTAGTTTTGATGTATTGAAATTATATTCTTTAAAAATATATCATGTAGCCTTTATTAAATGTAAAATAGTATCAGAATAATGTATCAGTAGTATCAGTATTTGATTGTGTAGTATAACAAATTGTAAAGGAATATTGGCTACATTTGTTTGTCAAATACAGAATTTCCCTTGAAAACTTAAGCTTGAAGAATACATGGAAATAGTTCAGAGGGAGGGTGTAAAAGAATTAGATAAAAGGTAAATATTTAGAAACTCTTATCTACAGAATTCTGGAGGTTGGTTTTGGTTATTTTCTGTTTCCATCTTTTATGTATTTAAGGGGGGAAAACACTGTTTGCTTCTTGCAGGTTTTGAGCTGTATTATTTGAGCAGGTGCCACCTGAAACCAACTGAGAGCTGTGGATACAGCTCTCTTGTTTCTGCCCCATCAATAATTGAAATGCTATAATAGGAGCTTAACTGATAGGGAAGAATTGGGCAAATAAGAGTTCCAATGTATGTGTGTACTGGGTACATAGATGACTTATGCATCGTTCTGAAACTGTATAACTAAGACTGACTTATTTCCTTCATTCCTTTGATGCTTCTCAGACTTACAAAAAAATTCTGATAATTTTGTTACCTATACAGTATCCTCAATATAGAATTAGTTGTTTATTGACCGTTCAAAGTTATGATGGATTTTTCAAAACTTACCACTTGTCCTCAAAGTCATGACTGCTGCTCCCCCACATTTTGGATGCTTTGCAGCTAGCTCACATTTACAATTGATTGTGATTTGTCACAATTTTTGCTAGTTTCTAGCAAAAAATGCCCATTTGGAAGAATAGATTTGCCTAATGCTCATGTGATTAGCTTTATAACTGGTGACTCGCTTTACGGTCATTGTAATGTTCTTATAATTGAGCCTGGTTAACTGCAATGACTTATTATCAAAATTCCAGGCTCCATTGTGGTTGTAAGTTGAAGATTATCTCTGCAAATAAAATGTTTTATATTGTCATGCACCAAAGACCAGTGACTCCTTGAGTTTTACTTAGAGCAGGGATGTCAAACTCATCACGTCATCACGTGACGTATCTCAACCATTTTTCCCCTTCGCTAAACCGGGGATGGGCGAGGCCAGTGCGTGATGCATCCGGGCCATGGCTTAGAGTTAAAAGGAAATTATCAAATGTTTGGATTTTGCAGAAGAAAATTATAATGTTAGTTTTTAATTAAGCATCCTGTGTCTTTGTTTTGCCATTATTTCTTTCCCATAGGAAGTAATTATGTGAGAGAAATCAGTTCATGTAGTTATTGCATGTGTTTTCAGTCATGCAGTAACTACCATGATTGCTTTTAAATGTAATGCAACGGGTGATCTGCATTTGTGCATTATAGTGTTTCCATTATTGGAATAAAAACTATTTATTAAATAATTTAGATATATCACTGATGAATTAAACTTAACAACTATGTGCCATCAAGTTAGTGTTGACTCTTAATAATCTTCTCCAAGATAATAACACAATAAAACTCAAAACAAAATACAGTAAAATTACTATTACTATAAGTAAATAAAATTGTGAACTGCATAAAACAACCAGTGAATGCACTACTAGAATACCACTACTAGATCTTTACCATTTAGTACCAAGCTAAAAATTACAACAGTGCCAAAATCTGGATATTACTGTACTAAAATATCTGGGGAGATAGAAATATTAATCTAGTACCAAAAAGTAATAATATGGGCATCAGTAAGGCTATAGAGAGAGATAAACCCAAGATATTTGAAAGAAAGCCTTTATCCTGGGTAGATACATATGGAATAAGATGCATTTACTTTCTGCCAAGTACGTTTTAAGTTAATCCTAGTAGGAACATGAATAGGACTTAAAAATAAAATGAAATCTAATCACCATGCCTGAGGCAAAAAGATCTGAAAACTATATTTTACACGCTGAAATGTCTGTTTTGAGAAACCAACCCCTGTATTATCAAATAATACAAATAGTAAGGCAGGATCACTGTAGTTACATATCCTTGTTTGGACAGGGATAACCACAAATGATAAGGAAATACCCAGCAAGCTAGCATTTTTTAAAAGAACCTATTTAATACTTAACTATATGTTTAGGCCTTTTGCATCAATTGTTTGAGAAAATTTTAAGATTATTTCATATGGAAATAAACAGTAATTAAGTCTATTCTTCTAATTCTAGCCACATAAAATACTTTTTTCTTCTTTAATACAAGTTCAGAAACCAAGGGCCATACATATAAGCAAGCATGAGACCAAAAACCCCAATGATTTGGTCAATATGCTTTTTCTAGCTATGTACCATTCAAAGTGTTGGTGCTTGCGTTTTTTTCAAGACAGCCATCTGTTGTTGGCAGAGAAGAAGGATGCTCCTTGATTTGAGTTGGGAATGGGGAAAGATGGCATAGCAGCATGCACACAGTCTTTCGGTGACCTATAGACTCAGTTTCAAGCAAAGTGCTGCTTGTTAAATCTTGGGAGATCAAGAACAGTTGGTCCTCGAGCTATGACCAAAATTGAGCCAAGATTTCTATTGCTATGGGGCAGTTGTTAAGTGAATTTTGCCCCAGTTTACAATCTTTCTTGCCATAGTTAAGCAAATCACTGCAGCTGTTTAGTGAATCTGGCTTCCTCATTGACTTTGCTTTTCAGAAGGTCACAAAAGCAATCACATGACTCTGGGATACATGGTTAAAATTGTTATAAATATGATTCAGTTGCCAAATATCCAAATTTTGATCACATGACTGGAGATGTACAACTATTGTAAGTGTGAAAAATGGTCATAAGTCATTTTTTTTAGTTCCATTGTAACTTTGGTCACTAAAAGAGCCTTGGTGGTGCAGGCTGTTAAATGCCTAGCATTTAAGTTCCAGCTGCCTGCAATTACTGCAGGCTCGAATCCTGCCAGGCTCAAAGTTGACTCAGCCTTCCATCCTCTCGGGGTAGGTAAATTGAGGACCCAAGATTGTTGGGGGCAATAAGCTGACTTTGTAAAAATGCCGCTTAGTAATAAGCAGGCATATACAATGGAATGAAGGCTATTGCTGAGCGCATTGGGTTGCGCTCCAAAAATTGTAAGCCGCCCTGAGTCTCTGGAGAAGGGCAGCATATAAATGTAATTTAAAAAAATGAACTGTTGTAAGTCAAGGACTACTTATATTAACAAATTCATCCTAGGCCAGTCCAGAAGTATCTCACATATAAAAAAGACAATAAACAAATGCATGGAAATAATTACATTTGAATTGCATTTTTCTGCATTGTGCAGTTGGTGAAAATTTGATATTTGGAGAATAACTTCAGAAAGTAAATTAAAGTTCATCATAATGTGTGGAATACATTTTGAAAGAATAAAGTTGAAAACACAAAAACCGCTAATATTGTATGTGATGTGTTTAACATACTGTATGTTAGGTCTCCTATAGAAAACAAAACTGATATGAAGGTATTCTGAATTCTGTACAAAACAATATTTACAAATGTTGTAAATTATTACAATTACTATTAAAAGCTTTAGTATTATAGAAACATAAAAAAGATAAAAAATGTATTAGGCAAAGAACAGGTATTAATGACAGTGGATCCACATCAATATTTTATTAGTACTCTGAAGTCCCCAGGCATTCATTGTCATATGATAATCATTTTTTGTGAAAAAAAACCATTCAGAGACCTGAGCCATATATATATTATTATACAGGTAGTCCTCGACTTACAATCACAATTGAGGCCAAATTTCATTTTGCTAAGTGAGAAATTGGTTAAGCGAGTTTTGCCCCACTTTGACTTTTCCTGCCACATTTGTTAAGTGAACCGCTGCAGTTGTTAAGTTAATAATACGGTTGTTAGGTGAATCTAATGTGACCTAAAAACTTGGCTATTCCAACTAGCCTACCTGGACTGATGGGGACTGAGGGAGGGTGTTAAATATATTTTTAAAATATTGTAATTGACAAATGAGACCTTGGTTTTTAATGTCCTTTAACATTTATGTAATTGTATTGGGACTGTTTTAATTGTAAGCCGCCCTGAGTCCCTCAGGAGATAGGGCGGCATATAAGCCTAATAAATAAATAAAATAATAAATAAATCTGGCTTCCCCATTGACTTTGCTTGTCAGAATGTCACAAAAGGTGATCACATGACCCAGGGACACTGCAACCGTCATAAATATATACTAGTTGTCAAGCATCTGAATGTAAATCACATGACCATGGGGTTGCTGCAACAATCATAAGTGTGAAAAGTTACTTTTTTTCAGTGCCGTTGTAACTTCAACAGTCACTAAACGAACTGTTGTAAGTCAAGGACCACCTGTAATGTGTTGGAAGTTTATTTCCAAGGTGGTCTTAATATAAATAGTGTTGTAATATGACAAGCTGAAATTCTCTCTTCCACATTCTCGTGATTTATATGAGTGGAGTTAGAAGTAACTGCAGGGAGGGAAGTAATGTCTGTGTGGGGTCCTTGCTGATCTTTGAGCTTGCTTGTTTTCTTGCAGGCCTTAACCGTCATCAAACTAGGTAACATCAGTGCTAGACAGCCAAGCTCAGACGACAACTTTATTATGATTTATGACCATAATGGACAGGCTCCATTATGGTTATAAGTCAAGGATTATCTGTAGAATTCACAGTAAAAACAATTAAAATTGGTGATTATGGAATCAGTGAATGCATGACTAGAAATGGGCAACCTAGTGACCTCCAGATATTTTGGGGTCTGTTTCCCATCAGCTCCACGTAGTTTAGCTAGCAGCAAGGGTGTGTGAGGCATGAAACATGACTATATGCTCAACCATTCTGTATTCTTTTTCTTTTTTTCATTGCAGAACACAAAGTGATAATAGTTGGGCTTGATAATGCCGGAAAAACTACTATTCTTTATCAGTTGTAAGTATAAAGTAACATGAACAAGTGATTGGCCTTGGTGGCTCAGGCTGTTAAATGCCTGCATTTAAGTTCCAGCTGCCTGCAATTATTGTAGGCTCGAATCCCACCAGGCTCAAGGTTGACTCAGCCTTCCATCCTCTCGGGGTAGGTAAATTGAGGACCCAAGATTGTTGGGGGCAATTAGCTGACCTTGTAAAAATGCCGCTTAGTAATAAGCAGGCATATACAATGGAAGGAAGGCTATTGCTGAGCACACTGGGTTGTATCCCAAAAATTGTAAGCCGCCCTGAGTCTTCGGAGAAGGGCGGCATATAAATGTAATTAAAAAAAATTTTTTTTGAATTGCCTTGTTGATTTAAAGTGCTGCCCTTGACAGCAATAGGCTAAAATCTCCCATATGTATGTATATATGTATGTGTGGATGTTTGTATTTGTTACCCACCTTTATTATTTTTACAAATAACTCAAGCTGGCAAACATATCTAACACAAAATGGTGACATTAAGCGGTGGCCTAAATTTATATTGCTGTGCAACGTTTATTTTAAGATCTCAGAAAAGGCGTTCTATACACATATCTTGCAGTACTCTCCCTATTACTAAAATCTATTGATTACAGTATATGCTAGGTTCTCTAAAATGATGAGATAATTCAATCATTATTTCAGACCTTTTGCTGCCCCCACCAGAACCTCATGATTTCTTATAAGTTTAAGGTAGGAAAGATTAAAATTACAATGTAAACCCTAAATGAGGCTTTACCTATTAAAATTATAAAGAAAATATTTCTTCAAATAAATAGGAAAAAAACTGAAAATTTCAGCATCACTCAAGTGTGCACTGTTGCCCAGAATAAAATTTTAAGTTGCAAATGATCATATTTGGCAATGTAATTATTTTTTATTAGTTTAGAGTAGAATGAAACATTCTTATTTTTAAGACTTGCAAAAAAAATATGGTTATACTAAAGGAATACTAAAATTAAATTCTATGCTCAGTTACTCAGAATTTAATTCTATTGAAATGTATAGGAATATATTACAAATATCTCAGAAATAAATGTAAGTGTATTTTTATAACTATCACAAAAAAAAAGATTTTTTTTCTTTTGCAGTTCTATGAATGAAGTAGTGCATACTTCCCCAACAATAGGTAGCAATGTGGAAGAGATTGTACTTAATAATACACGCTTTCTTATGTGGGATATTGGAGGCCAAGAATCTCTTCGATCATCATGGAACACATATTATACAAATACTGAGGTAAGAGCATAATTCCTATAGGGAAATCTTAGAAGTAGTGGCATAACCATATCTGAAGTACAGAAATCCAGACAACCTTTGGATAGTTTCTTTGCTGCTTTGTAATGGTTGTTTGGATATTTTTACCCCAGATATGGTGGCTCTAAAACATTGCTGTGGCTCATTTCATATAAAACTTTTAAGATATGAATCAATAATTTGCTTTGTTGTTTTTAAAATGAAACATAATCACTTATTTACTTAAATTAAATTTACTATTAATTTAAAGTGCTTATTAAAAGTGCCTATTTTTAGAGTTAACAATCACCTTTTTTCCAAGAAATTTATATACCTCATTTAAAATATATTTTGGAGAGAAAGGGCTTGCTTTGAGACTAGCTCAATAATCAAAATTCACTTTCCTGTTAAATGATAAGGCAGATTTGAGACAGAACCAACTTCCTGTACATGAGAATAGGATGTGTGTGTACATGTGCATGTGGAGGAGTAGGATGATTTTCATCTTTTTTCAAGATACACGGTATCTGTAATTCATTTGGTTTACAATTCTTGAAAACCTTTGGGGAATATATACATTAGAACTGTATGTCACAGACATAGATAACTATGACACCTGACCTTCCATGAAGTGAAGCTGCTATGAAACTATCTACTATTTATAAGCTTTACCCAATTGAAGAACTGTGTAGTATTTTTCAAATAGTGCAGGAAAGATTATGCCCTGAAACCTTAGTGCAGGGTCATTATGAAGAGAACTAAACATTCCTCACTGGCTGGCTAGGCTGGGAGGAGCTGTTGAGGTGAAGAAAACAAAAGACTCATAGCAGCATTGTCTTTGAGATCAGTGTGAACTAAAGAATACATCAAACAAAAAGATGAATTCAGTAATACAAATTAAGGTACTGCCAGAAAAAATACATGTATCTTTTACTGGGTTACAAATAAAACACTAACAACTTAGGTGCTATTTAAAAACATGGTTGCTAAGCTACCATTAACAATTTTCTAAGAATGTTTATATTGGACATTTGGATCAGTAGTTATGGTGTTCTAATATTTAGTAGAATACTGCTAATCAATGCAATCAAAAATATGGCAATTGCTATTGGATACACTCCTCAGAAAATTACACAGAACTCCTTGGATTGGGCAGTTTCATTTAGTGTTCCATTATCAAGTCTTCCAATTCTTGCAGTATTATAATTGTCTTAATTGATAATGTTTTTATAAGGAATTGTGTTATGGAAGCAGCCTCAATCTTTTATTTGATTTATGATTCAAGATATGTATGGATATTCTTAATTTACAAATATCTCTGATTCTTACAGTTCGTAATAGTTGTTGTGGATAGCACAGACAGAGAGAGAATTTCTGTAACTAAAGAAGAATTGTATAAAATGTTAGCACATGAGGTAAGTACTTTTTAAAAAATTAACCTGAAGCAGAAACAATTTCTAAATTGATGCTTAAGTTTTGTGACTGGCTTCTGATTGTACTTCTACAGTGTTAATCACCTCCAGAATTATATTTTAAAAAGTCATTCCCCCCCCCAGTCCCCCATCCCCGTCCCTCCCCCCGCCCCAGGATCGGGGAATTTCTAGATTTAATAACAATTTTTAGAACAGTACAGTATCTTTTATTTATGATTTTTTTCACTACAAACTAAAAAAAGGTTTTTCATGTTAAGGGAATAATAAAATGTATTTGTAGAAATTAATATGTATGTTTTCCAAAATAACATTAGCCTCAAATTTCTTAAAGAGAAATTAAAAGTATGATACCTTTTGTTATTAAAACTGCCATCTGCAACTTTGTGAAGTGTACTCTGGCAGATGGTAGCAGAGGTGATACATGGTATTAATAATTGCATTACCTACATATTAGGATATGTTAGGATATTAGGATAAAAATACCATATAAAAGAAGTCAAATGATTCTCTTTCATTTATTTTGTATTATATTTTGTTGAAAGAAAGGAAGGTTTTATAAGCATTACAATTTTTGATAATGGATCAAAAATCAAAGAGCATTATTTTTAAACTCATATTTTAAATGCTGTATTATGGAAATTAAATTCAGTTGGTATGACTGTGACAAGGTAGATACCAGATTTGCTACCTATTTGCAGATTTTAAATGTAGGTTGGCAATATATCTGCACATACGGTTAGGAAATCATAGGCACTGAAGTAAGAAGTCTGTCCATTCACATACCCCACCTCAAATACTTGTAAACCGACAGCTGTATAGATAGTGAAACCAACATTCCTCTTACCCACATATTTAATATGAAATAATTTAATACTAACAGTGTGTCCTTTGTTCTAAGAAGTTGTTAGTATTTAGATTTTGCATACATTACAAGATTTTCTAATTGTGAATCAAATTTCTCCAAACAATGATATCCCTACATTGTATAAAAATATATACAGAGATGTTTGACAGTATTCCATAGCTCATTATCATCTTAGAAATTCATTCAGGTTTAAATGTAACTATTTCTTAGAATTGCTGGAAGTGATCTTTTAGTTGAATTCTGATCGTTTGACATGGTGTGATTTTGCATAGAATTTGTGTTGGTTTACTGCATTTTAAAATCAATGTTAATTAAATACAACAACAAAGATAATAGTTTAGTGGTATAACAGAAAAGAAATAAAATGGAGAATATATATATATATATTTTACTATAGGACTTGAGAAAAGCAGGCTTGCTCATCTTTGCTAACAAACAGGATGTTAAAAACTGCATGACGGTAGCTGAAATATCTCAGTTCCTGAAACTAACATCTATTAAAGATCACCAGTGGCACATCCAGGCATGCTGCGCTCTTACTGGCGAAGGGTAAGGAGTATTTTGTTTGTGAATACTTTTTAAAATAAAGATCTACTAACTAATGAGATCACGCCAAGCTCTGCAGATATAAGTAAGTCAATAGAAGAGAATATATTTAGCTCGGTTCAACTATGGAGTCCTTGGTGCTATCTTAGCTTGGTTACAGGTAGTCCTCAATTTGAAACCATTTGTTTACTGAACATTCAAAGTTATAAGGGCACGGAAAAAAGTGACTTATGATCAGTTTTCACCCTTACAATTGTTGCAGCATCCCCATGGTCATGTGATCAAAATGCAGGCGCTTGGCAACTGGCATGTATTTATGACAGTTGCACTGTCCCAGGATCCTGTGAACATTATTTGTAACCTTCCTAGCTGGCTTCCCACTAATCAGAATGGGAAGCCAGATTCACTTAATGATCACATAATTCACCTAACTGAAGAGATTCATTTAACAACTATGGCAAAAAAAAAGTTGTAAAATGTGCTAAAAGTCACTTAACAACTGCCTTGCTTAGCAGCAGAAATTTTGGGCTCAATTGTGGTCATAAGTTAAGGACTATTTGTATTTGTTTGCAGAGATTTCATTACCCATCTAAGTGGCATCATCAGTGCTAGTGAGTGTGGGGTTTGCTCTGTTTATATACAGTTAGCTTGCCCTGCCAGTGTTGGTGGAAGTGTGATTTTTCCCCTTTGTAGTTCCTTGATTAGGATATTGTTTTCTGCTTGAATTTTTGTGTGAGGTTAATCTCTACTTGCCTAGATGTTTTAGTTCCCTTCTTGGCTTCTCATCTGTTTTGAATTATGTATAAATATCATTTATTTCTGTGTTTATTGATGACTGATTTATCTGAGAGCACAGCTTCTAGGAATTCTCTGGTGTTTTTGGATTTAACAGTTTTGGATTTAGCAATTTTGTCTAATTGCTCACAGTTTCCCAGCTGGAACCATGATTGAATCTGTCTCTGTGTTGTGAAAGTAACAATTCATCATTTTTCCTGACTACAGCTTGGTGTTCATGGATGTGCTCTGCCAGTCTTTTGCCTGTCTCTCCTATATTGTGTCTGTCTTTACATTATATGTTTTTTTTTTAAAAGTTCATGGGTTATTAGATCTTTTGGGTTACTTAAGATAATTTGAAAGGTTTGGTTGGCATGCTGTGATGATATCATGTAGTTGTAATAGTCTATTGGTTGTTTCTGAGATGTTTATTTATTTATTTATTTATTTTAATTACATTTATATGCTGCCCTTCTCCAAAAACTCAGGGCGGCTTACAATTTTTTGGAGCACAACCCAGTGTGCTCAGCAATAGCCTTCCTTCCATTGTATATGCCTGCTTATTACTAAGCGGCATTTTTACAAGGTCAGCTTATTGCCCTCAACAATCTTGGGTCATTTTGTTGGGTTTATGACTGTGTTGCTTTTTTTGTAGCTTCTTTTGGTTGTGCTATAGTGGATTGAATGGTCAAGCATTTTTGTTATTTATTTATTTATTTATTTTTTTATTTTAATTACATTTATATGCCGCCCTTCTCCGAAGACTCAGGGGCTTACAATTTTGGGATACAACCCAATGCGCTCAGCAATAGCCTTCATTCCATTGTATATGCCTGCTTATTATTAAGCGGCATTTTTACAAGGTCAGCTTATTGCCCCCAACAATCTTGGGTCCTCAATTTACCTACCCCGAGAGGATGGAAGGCTGAGTCGACCTTGAGCCTGGTGGGATTCGAGCCTACAGTAATTGTAGACAGCTGGATCTTAAGAGCAGGCGTTTAACAGCCTGAGTTGGAAGTTGTTGTCTAGGCAATCTTTCTTTTTTCTGGAGTTCTGATTGCTGTAGTGAAATTGTGTTTTAAGTCACAGGTATCAAACTCGATTGTGTCACATGACGTATTGTGACATACCACGATGTTTTTTGCCTTTGTGGAGCTGGGGTGGACATGGCCTTCACTACAGCATCTGGCCCATGGGCTGCCAGTTTGTCAGGCCTGCTCTAAGTAATGTTGTTACACCGTTCCACTTGTGGAAGGTTGGGTTTTTACTTTTGTAATGAAGCACTTTGATAGACTTAACATTGCTAATTTGCCAATGGACACAAATGCTCTCTGTAGCCCAAAAAGGGAAAAGGAGGAAACCTCACCCCTGCCAGTACTGGCAGAACAAGCTATTGTATATACACAAGGAGCACACCCCACACTGACTAATACTGGGATTACCTAGTGGGGTAATTAAGTACCTGCAAACAAACAACCAAGTTTAGAGAGCAGCAGGGATTCTATAAATACACCAGTGTGATAGCACCAAATACATAATGGCTGGTATGCTTTTTCTCTGAAATGTTTTGCTTAAATTTCAGTTTTAAAAGATGAGCACTGGAAGCTTCCAAGGTTTTATGGTCTGCAGTAAGTAAATTGTGGGAGCTGCCAAGGGAAACTGTAAGATTATATTAGCCATGAAAGATTTCAGGATCTAGGTTTTAACTAGCAAAGCCAAAGAACTTGGGTTACGCTCAGGCTTTAAGGTAATTACTAAGTTGAGTATAAAAAGCAGTTGGCAACATGCCAATTTTTTTAGTATGGTTATGATATGGACATGTTACTGTGTGTTCATTAGGAGTCTTAGCCATCACAATTTTAGCAACTGACATTCCAAATACTCTTCAAGGATGGCCTCAGGGAGAACGGAATATAGGACTCTGACCACAATGTGTATCTCTGCCTGTCTAAGAATGTTGCTTCTTCTAACTGCCATATGGTCTTGAGAGGTTACCTTAGTAATTTCAAGAAAATATTTGGGGTTTTAATTTTTATTTAATATATTTTATAAAGAAATTATAGGGGGGAAACATCAGAATGTCTAAATACACTTAAAAAAAGCCCATACACAATTAAAATAATATTTAAACCTTAAAACTTTGAGGAAAAAAGATGAAGAAAAAAAGGAAGAAAATTCTACCTTAGCTATTACATTTATCCATAGTTTAAAGTTTAGTAATAAATACAGTAAGGTGTACTACAATATGATCAATAGAAAAATATTACTATAAAATCTCTGCCATAGTATATGTATACTCTATTTTTAATATTTTAATTTTTAATGTTCACATTTTTATCATTTTTATTACAACAACTGTTTTCACATTTTATTTGTTATATACTGCCCAGAGTAATTTCTGCTGAGATGGGAGGCTACATACATTTGATAAATGAATAAAATAAATATGTCTATTTCTTCATCCTTGAAGCATATTTGAAGAAATATTCCAAATCCCTGCTTTAGAAGGTTTATTTTTGAGATGCTTAAAATGAACTACTGGTTTTTTAGGAATTGACATAAAATTAATTAAAAGATACCTGAGTAATTCATTTCCATCAGTATTACCCACATAATCATAGGTTCAGTCTGGCAGTGCTCTTTGATGTGGACCTGCTACTGAATTTCTTTTTTTTAATATAATTTTATTAAATTGTGAAAAATAAAGAACCAAGAATTTTTTTTGATAAAAATGGAAAAGAAAACAGTAAAGAAAAAAAGAATGGCGTCTGACTTTCTTTGTTCCGCATATAGATAAAAATACATCCAATTCTTACTTTAAAATTAACAATAATCTATATAACTTATATAATTCCACATAATTCTAATCATCAAATTCCCAAATCAAAATTGTTTCTGTTAGTTTCTCGCAAAAAGTTGAAAAATTCTCTCAAAATTCTTATAATCTTTCAAGTCCACTTGTAGTTTCCATGAAGTAACTTCAGTTAAATTTCTTACATTTCAGTTTGAAATGGTAACCTACAGTGAGTTTTTCAGTTTTGAATGATCATCCATTGCCTTTGTAAATCTAATAAGCCCACCTCAGTTTTCTCCAGAGGGGTTTGCTGATCACCAGTAGTAACTTCTGATTCCAGTAAAGTATTAAAAAGATTCAAACACTTCACAGATCCATAAATCAAATATTTTCTTTAGAGTAACCATATTGTACTATGGTAATTGACCATAGCACGTTCAAAGTTTAGTTTTACAATTGATAATGTAAACAAGACAGCTTCCCCACACAAGAGTTTGTTTCTATTCTCTTTAAAAAGAAAAGTTATTTTGTTCCATTTAAACATTTTAATGTCTTTAGTTTTCAGCTTTTTGCAAGGCAAGCAAAAAATCAGCCAAATTCTCAGACTTTTCTAAATATTATGGTGCAATCCCAGAATTTATTAAAATCACCCAAGAAAATACTTATTTACTGAAGAAGGTCTCTCTTTAACTGAAGAATGAATTATAATCCAAAAATAGCATTAGAAATAAATAAGGTCGATTCTAGTGGCCCTAAATTTATGCTGTGTCACAGTTAAGAACTTGATGAAAGACCCCTTGTCCCTGTTTCTCCCATCAGAGAAATCTCCGTTTTTGTAACTAGCTTGTTAGGAGAACCAATTGGTTGATTTCAGATTTCCCTTTTAAATCTGAGGAAGAAAAACCACCACCACCACCACCACCACCACCCTAATTGGGGGTGAAACTTTGGTGCAACATTGTCTTCCTTTAGAGACAGTTAAACCACATTTTCCTTACCAAAAGCTAGAACTCAGATCTGTCCCTGGATTTCAAAATGGAAAGTGTCCTGAGCTACAGTGCATTACTTTAGTGAAGTTTATTATGATTTCCATATATTTTGTAAGGATGTGAGAATGGGAGCCCTAAAATATCTAAAAAAAACATAGCTGTGATTTGAAGTTTGACACAAATTATCTCTATTAATGAATTTATATTTTTGTTTAATTTTTTTACAGATTATGCCAAGGACTTGAATGGATGATGTCAAGACTTAAAATCAGATGATTCTAACTCTGCACAGACATTGTACAAAAGAGAACTGGCTATTTGGCTGTGAATTACTGGCTTATGTATATTTATAAAAACAAGATGACTTTTTCTTTTGCTACTTAAAGAGATTTCAAACAAGAGAAAACAATTGGAAGCTCAGCCTTGACTTCCTTTGATGATTTCTTTGAACTGACATTTAAATACTGTAGCTGGCCTTTCTTTTATCAAGGAATAATGTGCGGAGATCAAATACAAGGAAGGAATTTTAACTTTAACTTTTTATTATTCAAGTCTAACTCACTAAATTGAAATGCTGACTTTATTATTTCCACAAATCAGAAAAGAAAATCAGTGGTACAGGTATTGACTGTTTAGTATTGAAACTGACTGGGATGCGTTTCAGAAGTGCAAAAATGTTCCTATATGTGAACTATATGTTTTATGTAATTATACCTCATGTTAAGCTTGATTAAAATCTGTTGAGCAAATTGGTTAATATCATTAATTCTGCCATAGTACTCCTTAAGTGGCAGTATGTGATTTGAGCCACTTTGGACCTATTTGAGTTCCATGTGTTACAGTCAATCTTTTTTGTCTGACCACTGAGCAGGTTCTGTCAGGACAAATTCTTTATCTACTTTCTAACTCCTCTCAGTCTTCACCAGAACTTTGGTGAAGGTGTAGCAAGCTTTGGGATACATAGGAAGGGGCTGCTAGTTGGACAGGATGCTGAGAATGTTGAACCAGGTCATCAAAACCCTGTGCGAGCAATGTTTTATATCACTGTGGCAGTAGGTTTGGGGTCAAACTATTTGAATTTGTAATGGTTTATTAAAAAAGGTGGTGGTGGGGAAATGATGCTAGTATATCATTATCCTTTCTGTATTACTCAGAACCAACCAAGAAAAAAATACAGGTTATGTATTATTTTATGTATATCCTGCAGTTCAAAACAACCACAAAAGAATTAAGATCCAATGTATTATTATTTAGAAGTTTACACTTTGATTGCATTTGCTTCAAATAGAACATTTGAGTTACCTGAAATATGTACTGTGGTTCAAAAACATCTTTATACTTGTGGTGTACATAGAACATTCCCATTTGATGTGGGATATTGAAGTTAAAAGTGGGTTTAATCCAAAAGAAATAGACTAATTAGGAATTTCACAGAAACTTGGAGTTTCTTCTGGGGAAATTGGTGACGTGCTCTTTATGTGATCACCTAAAATGAACAGAAATTTGTAATTACACTAGGTTGCACTTAAAATCACTTGAATGAGAAATCTTGACCAGTCTTATTGATTTAATAGATAAGATCAGCTAAGTTTTAATCAATTCCATTGCTGCTTTATAGGGGGCAAAGACTAGCATATAAATAGCTATGTTAGTAGCCTCTTAATTGAGCCATTTGCTTTTCAGATTCCCTAGGAACATCCCAAGTGTGTATCTGTGTGTGTGTGTGTGTGTGTGTGCATACATACACATTTATATGACTTGATTCATTGTTCCTTAAAGAGAAAATTTAAACTAAATGCATGAACCCTACAAAGCAGTTTTTCAGTTTTATATCTTCCCTGTTTCAAAACTTGAAGTGCATTAAAATATGAATACAATAATTTTCCTGTTACTTTACGCTGCAGTGATGGTAAAGGTGGATAGGAGAATAAGTTGGTGCCTGGTATAGGAAAATACAAATTATTTGAGATACTATTTTAGTCTTCTGAATGTTGTGTTTAGCATTCTTTCCAGGCTTAGGGGGTTATTTAGAAACAAGTGTATCTTTAGTATCGGATAAACTGAACGCCTTCCCTCCTTTTTTTTAATCAAGCATTAAGTATAACTTGGTCTTTATATTCCAAGTTGAATTAAAGCAGTTTAAATGGTTGGAACTCAATACACTGGCAGCTTTGTACAGCAGCTCATGAGTTTTTCTGATTGGAGACATGCTTAAAATTAGTAGTGCCATTAAACTACAAATCAGTATTTGGCAGGAGAAAAAAAATGGCACACAATTTGTTTTTTAAAATGTTTTATCACAAACTGGTTTTGAAATAACTCTTAACTTTGAAATCAGTTTGCTGTGGAGATGTTTTTATAAGAGGCATAAACAAATATTTAACTACTTGTAAGTTGTTACATGCTACTTTGATTCCTACTCATTTTTTTAATCACCTGTCATCAGATGAATGCCATGAGAAAAATTGTTTCAACATAAACATAATTACAGTTAAAATTGAACTACAATGCATAAACATTTTGACTGTATCCAAGTTACAAAATTTATTAAATGCCCATACTAACTTGAACAAGTATAAATACGAGTGCATGAGTTCCCAAACAAGATGGGTTTCTCTAGGCTAAAAAGAACCAATTTCCTTCCAACATTCTTGTCTCGACTCTAGACTAAAATGGCAGATGGTTGTGAGAAGGGGGTTACCCTCTGTTTTCAGTAAAATTGAAAGCATAGAAAAACCCACAGGCATAGTCCAGCTCTGATTCTTGACTGACTCTCAGCATTAACAGAAATGATGCTTTTACAACTTTATTTCAGCAATGGGCAATTGGGTTAGAAGAAAGCTTAATACAAAGCCTTTGGATAATTAATCTTATTTTAAAGCAAGATGTTATCAATCAGTTCTTTAAAGCTAAAGCCCTTTTTTGTTTTTATATATATTTTTATCCAAAGCAGGCTTTGGACAGAACAGCTATGTGAGCATTAATTTCAAATTGATCTGTTACTGCCATTCCTCTAAAATGTGTTGGGAGACTTTGGGTTTCGTTCCTACTTTTGATTTGCAAGCCACACCATTTTTTTCAGAGGATTTATGCGTGCTTATTACAATAATATTTCTTTACATATATACGAGAAAAGCATACATTGCTGTGTGCACATTTTGTGATCAGGTATAGACAACATCTATTTTTAAGAGTGAAGGAAAAAGTGTCCTGTGCTTCCATAGGACCAGTGAATGATGATATCTTGGTTGATGTCAATCTGTAGAGTGGAAGAAGTTAGATCAGGATAATATACCCAAGACAAGCTGAACATAACTAGTTTCTAGATTTAAGCTGATGAAAGAATTGACTTACCATTTTGGTGTTTGTTTTTTTTAATTAGCCCTGGCTGCATGCTTGCTTCTGTGCCTATATGTAATGCCTACTTAATGTGTACATTTTGTAAATAAATGATTACTATAAAGATAAATATAGTCTCTCTTATCTGTAAAACCAGCCTGCATGCAGCCCACACTGATGCTAATTATTGATGACAGATTTGTCAGACTTGCGGAGCTTAGTATGTTTAGTAAATCTTATTGTTTGGGAAGTGATATTGTTATAAAGAAAGAAGTATGAAACAGTACTACGTTAAACTTGCTCTGTGGCAGTAATAAAGTTCACTTGGGGATGGCAATGATGAATCATACAATCAATAGCTATGTAAACTGCTATGTAATACCCATGATAGTGATCCTCGGTGAATGATTAATAGACTGCATCTTGTTTCCAAAGTATGGTAGAAGCTGCTGCTGTTCAAAAGAAACAAAGACTACCCTGAGTATTACAGCTATTGGTTTTTATTTTAGCCCCTTTTTAAAGAGTCACATAAATTTATGGCAAAACTGGATGTTAGAAGAGGGAAAACTAAATGTTGAGAAGGAAATGAATACTTCTCAAATACAAGATTTCAGGGTTAAGTTTAGTTGTATTTTTAATTTGGTTTTTAAGGAGTAATCAATATGCCTGCCGCCTGGAGATATTTATAAACAAAGACAGGATAAAAATCAAGTTTTGGGCATCAACACCCAAAATCCATGGGTAAATTACTTGTGCTTGATACTCAATATTTATAAAATAGACTCAATGCCTCACCTACTTTGCCATATTAGATACAGGTAGTGCTTGACTTACAACCACAACTGAGCCCAAAATTTCCATTGCTAAGTATGTTAAGAATGTGTTACGTGAATTTTGCCCCATTTTATAACCTTTCTTGCCATAGTTGTTTAGTGAATCGCTGCAGTTGTTAAGATCATGGTTGTTAAGTGAATCTGGCTTCCCCATTGACTTTGCTTGTCAGAAGGTTGCAAAAGAGGATTACAAGACCCTGGGACACTGCAACTGTCATAAATACAAGTTGGTTGCCAAATGTCTGAATTTTGATCACGTGACCATGCGGATGCTGCAATGGCCATAAATGTGAAAAACGGTCATAAGTCACTTTTTTCAGCCTTGAAACTTTGAATGGTTATTAAATGATCTCTTGTAAGTTGAGGACTATTTGCATAGTGTCTCCTATACTATCTATATATACATGCTTCCCTCTACCTTACTAATGCTCCCATCTCATTTTTGTAGATTACCATTTTTATAAAGTACCTGTTATCTTAGTCTCATAAATATTTAGCTTTTTATTTTGTACATTGTGTATTTTTTTTAGATACTCATTTTTTAATCTTCCATTGTTTGCATCTTTTACATTTATAGCTATTTTCCTTTCACTTTTCATGTTTCTTCCTAATGATTTTTTTTAAAATTACATTTATATGCCGCCCTTCTCCGAAGACTCAGGGTGGCTTACAATTTTTCGGAGCACAACCCAATGCGCTCAGCAATAGCCTTCATTCCATTGTATATGCCTGCTTATTACTAAGCGGCATTTTTACAAAGTCAGCTTATTGCCCCCAACAATCTTGGGTCCTCAATTTACCTACCCCGAGAGGATGGAAGGCTGAGTCAACCTTGAGCTTGGTGGGATTCGAGCCTGCACTAATTGCAGGCAGCTGGAACTTAAATGCAGGCATTTAACAGCCTGAGCCACCAAGGCCCTTGATTGTAGCCCATCCATTTATGTTGGGTCTATGATCTTAATGAAGACCGAAACTGAAAGCTATACTTACTCAAATGTTGATGGATAGGATGTTGTACCACCAAATGTTACAGCAAATTATAATTGTCCTGCTGAAAGCACATCATTTATTGGATCAGGTTAGGATATCTCTGAATAATTACATGGCTTTGACAGATAAATGTGACCAATGTTTGTCTGCATGGGGGAAAAAAAGTCACACTCGGCTATTTGTAACCTTTTGACTATAAATGTTAAGCCAGGCATCATTTTTCCTCATAAATGAATGATGAGCTCACACGATAAAACTAATATGCTGTATAAACGCAGCTGATCCTGTTGTTGATACTGCTGCTGAACATGAAGTATGGAAACCTTTTGTGATAAAAACTACAGCAGCTGTCTTGGCGTACATGATGCATGACACTCCTGCTATAAATAATGATCATTTGATTATATAACAGCATCAGAAGAACTATATTATATTGGCCACAACATTTCACCAACCTTCAGATGATTCAGAATGAGCAAAACATTGGCTGGGACCCTCACTCTGGTTATACTGTGTGGCAATATCTTCCTTCTTGTCTTGTTTTACCTATATTGTTTTACGGGTTTATGAACTGTTTTAATTATTTTTTTAAGTTCTTGGTCCCGGGGTCACTTTAGATGGCTGGAGGGTGGGTGGCCATATAAATCTGACAACACACCTTGCACTCTTCACTTTCATGTAAGCAACCTTGTGGAAAATGCAGGGGGAAAAAAATCAGATACAACGCAAGAAAATCCAGCTTATTTTAATGTATGCCAACACCGTTCACTTTATCCCTTTCTGTCTTTGTAAACTGTTCTTGCTTCTGCTTCACACATTGGACATCTTTAAATGCCTTGCTTCTCATTTGTAGACCTCATTCTATCCAGGGGTGGGCTTCAAAAATTTTTAGCAAAGGCTTCTCTGCCTGGTTGCTGGATGGGCGTGGCCATGGTGGAAGTAGCCTAGTTGGCCTCCTGCACTATGGTAGGGAGAGGGGCGTTTTTGTCCTCCCTGGGCTCTGGAGGTTCTCTGGAAGCTGGAAAATGAGCCCATTTCCATCCTTCCTTAACATCTGGGTGGCCCATTTTTTGCCCTCCCCGAGCCTCCACGCGCGCCCTACATTTACCTGCATCCAAAATGGGCCATGTGGGGACTCCTGGGAGGGGCGGGGAGGGGTGAGTGGGGCCAGCCAGGAATGGGATTTGGGGGTTCTCCAAACTGCACAGAATCTTAGCTTAGGGACTCTTCTGAACCCCTGCAAAGCCCCAGCAGCCCACCCTTGATTCTATCCAACTGTGACTTAGTTATCATCTTGACTCATTCACTTTTTTTTTTAAATTACATTTATATGCCGCCCTTCTCCGAAGACTCAGGGTGGCTTACAATTTTGGGGATACAACCCAATGCGCTCAGCAATAGCCTTCCTTCCATTGTATATGCCTGCTTATTACTAAGTGGCATTTTTACAAAGTCAGCTTATTGCCCCCAACAATCTTGGGTCCTCAATTTACCTACCCCAAGAGGATGGAAGGATGAGTCAACCTTGAGCCTGGTGGGATTCGAGCCTGCACTAATTGCAGGCAGCTGGAACTTAAATGCAGGCATTTAACAGCCTGAGCCACCAACAGCCTGAGCCACTTTAAGGTACAGGTAGTCCTCAACTTACAAAAGTTCATTTAGTGATCGTTCAAAGTTACAGCAGCACTGAAAAAAGTGACTTATGAATGTTTTTCACACAACAACCATTGCAACACCCCCTTGGTCACATAATCAAAATTCACCTGCTTGGCAACTGACTCATATTTATGACACTTGCATTGTGTCCCGAGGTCTGGTGATCATACTTTGCAATCTTCTGATAAGCAAAATCAATGGGGAAACCAGATTCACTTAACAACCGTGTGACTTAACAACTGCAGTGATTCACTTAACAACTGTGGCAAGAAAGGTTATAAAATGGAGCAAAACTCACTTAGCAAATGTCTCGCTTAGCAATAGAAATTTTGGGTTCAGTTGTAAGTCGATGACTACCTGTATTTGATTTGTCCTTGGATTTGCATTCATGACCAAACCACTGAGAGTATTTCTTATGTTTTCTCTTTAATGTACACGTATACAATAAATGTTCATTGATACATTACATTGCTCAACGATGAGCAAAAAATCTGCACATCCCTTTCAAACAGAAAGCCCCACTCCACTTCTCAAATGTTGTTAACTGTCACCTTTTGTACTCAGAATTCTGCAAATGCCAGATAAAGCATACGTGACAAACTATTTCCAGTGCAACACTAACTCTTGCTAGCTTTTCTTTTGTCCAGGGGGACATTAGCAGCATTCTTCCCATTGTTGGGTTTAGCAAAGCAGCTTTCGTACAAGTCACATTTCCAGAGTGGGTTTCTTTATTACTTGGCTGGGCTTTGTTATATTTAGAGGACAGTTTCTTTGGAGTATCAGCTGTTTGGGAATACATCAGTTCTTTGAATATTGCTGGTATTGAATTCCTAGAGGAGTCAGTATAATATCACATCATTGCATGGGCAAACCATATATATTTAAGATTTATCCCGCTATATCATCTATTTTTCCAGCTTTACCATTTTTCAATGGTCTCTTCCTTTCATCATCCCCCTTTTGTTAATATTTATAGCATTTGTTCCTATACTATTGATTCCATACAGACCTCTCTCATACTTCCACCCATATTCTCTCAATCAGTAGTGGGATTCAAATTTTTTTACTACTGGTTCTGTGGGTGTGGCTTGGTGGGCATGGCAGGGGAAGGATACTGCAAAATCTCCAGTCAGAGGTGGTATTTGCTGATTCTCTGAACTACTCTAAATTTCCACTACCGGTTCTCCAGAACTGGTCAGAACCTGCTGAATGCCACCTCTGCTTCCTCCCTCCCGTTTCTTTTATTCCTTTCCTCAAATCTTCTCTTGATACCATCACAAAAATAGTCTGTGTATGTCTCAGTATGTCACCAATAGGGACTTTGTCCCAAATGGGCTGCCTTATTTTGGCAGCTGGCTGCAGCAACAAGTGTGTAGACTGGTATAAAAACCACTATTTCCCTACCCAAAAACATTGTAACTTAAATACTGAGAGCATGCAATATCCTTGTAGCACTGAGAAAAAATATGTTTGCAGTAAATGGATATTCTATTGTAAAACTACTGTAGGTTTGTTAAGCTCTTCTATATTAAGACCTTGGGCTGTTGCTATACTGAAAGACACAACTGGGGAACAATAAAGAAAACAGACATGGAATACCCATGTGATTGTCCTCTTGATATGGGCCAAGGTCTTTTTCTTCCCATGTTGAAACATTCATGTGCTGCTTAACATTGGGCATACATTACCATAGTTGTTGAGTGGGTTCTTTGGGAATGGCCAAACATAATAAGCATTAATTAGAAAATACTAATGGCCTTCTGAATCTCTCCCTTTCTCTCTCTCTCTTTCCTCCCTCCCTCTCTCTCTCCCTCTCTCTCCCTCCCTCTCATATATAGATATAATATCTATCTGTATAATTTCTCTATCATCTCTATATATATCCATCATCTAAATCTATCTATCTACCGTGTTTCCCCGAAAATAAGACACTGTCTTATATTTTTTTTGGCTCCCAAAAACACACTAGGTCTTATTTTCGGGGTAGGTCTTATATATTTATGGTGCCAAATAGTGGGTATGAGTGTGTAGGGGAGGTGTTTCGGGTGCAGTTACTCCTGAAAAGTCTTCCTGGAACTGGAGATTTACACTAGGTCTTATTTTCGGGGTAGGTCTTATATTAGGGCAGGTTTAGAAAATAGTGCTAGGTCTTACTTTCGGGGTAGGAAACACGGTATCTACCTATATCTATCTATCTATCTATCTATTATCTATGGTATCATCTATCATCTATCTATCATATTCTGCCTTGGATGCTCCTGCTATTCTCATACTGGAAAAACTGCCCCCCTTGTAGGCTTGCAATAAGATTCAGCTGCCAGTATAAGGACTGGAATGGGGATGATGGTAGAAGAGGAAGTCCTCCATTTGGGCTGGGACAATATATCTGTGCAATAGTCTGGCATATGCATCTTTACCTTTAGACAACATGACTTCCATACTTACTTTAGCCTAGTGAAAAAATAGTGAATAGTTTATTAGCCTGTGGCAGCTGTTCTGCCAATTATAGACCATAACATTTTATTTTTAAAGAGGAATTAGCCATTGAAACAGAAATAATATTTTTCTCCCCTATTACCTCTCCAAATAAGCGATGATACGAAAAACATTGATCAGTTGCTTACTCTCATTAATATGTAGAGCAGTTCAAAACAATTTTCTTCCATTAGAAACAGCCAGAAAATTAATTAATAAGCATTTCAAGGTAAGTGGGCTTTAAAAAAATTATTATTACATGAAAGTATCACTATTTGTTGTCAGAGTCATTTTCTGCATGCCACACTACTAAGAAAGCAAGAATTTTCCCCACTGCTACATGTGAGGTGGCAAATTGCCCAAAAATAAGCAGGCTGCCTGATTCGTGAGCATAACGCTGATGCTATCTTTAACGCTGATGCTATCTTTACTGAGGACAGGGAAATGCTGCACCTGGCTCTGTCCTTTCGCTATTATAAAAAAAGACCAGGGAGTAATAGACAGTCTGTTCTACTGCCTAGGCCAAGGGTCTCTAACCTTGGCAACATTAAGCCTGGAGGACTTCAACTCCCAGAATTCCCCAGCCAGTTGAAGTCCTCCAGGCTTAAAGGTTGCAAAGGTTGGAGACTCCTGGCCTAGGCAGCAATCGCAAAGAAGCACAAGAGCAGCAAATTCTGCAGGGCTACACACAAGTTCTGTGTAGGATGTCGAAGGAAGGAAGGAAGGAAGGAAGGAAGGAAGGAAGGAAGGAAGGAAGGAAGGAAAGAAGGAAGGAAGGAAGGAAGGAAGGAAGGAAGGAAGGAAGGAAGGAAGGAAGGTTGGTTATTACTGGAATTAATATCATTGTAAACTTTCAGTGTCATTCTGAAGGTAGAACCAGGCATGTAGGACAGCGGGCCTGGAAGCAAGAAAAAAGGAGAATGTTCTTACATGAAAGTAATCGGGTAATAAAAGCCAACAGAGGAAAAAAAAAAGTGCAACAAGAAAACTGAAATGGTGTTTTTTTTCATGTTCCAAAAGAACAAACCAAACACATTTTAGACTAGAGTGGCTGAGAGAGCAGCTTGATCTATCACGTTTCTTTGTTGGAAATGTGCAATAAACCACATTGCCTTACTCAGCTGTTTACTCCTACTTGCATCAATATTATATGAGGAAGAGAAATTATGGCTGAGCAAGCGGTATAGAATAGATCCCTTAGGAATAGAGCTTCAGCTGTAGTTTATGATCTCTCTCCCTTAACCAGATTGCCTCCGGAATATGTGAGACATTTGCTACCCTCAAGTATTTGAGGCTACATTTGAGGAGAGTCTTACTGTGCAGGCCTAATATGAATTCACATCCTGTGGAGTCTCGGATAAGCTGGAAATAAATCAGGAGTTCTGTTGTATTGCTCATAAATATTTTATTTAGTTGGGATTTATTGGCTTCTCACTATCGGCTCCCAAAATTACTAGATGCAGTCATAATAACCATTGCAAAGGAGCCAACCAAGGGCTGATGTTCAAAGAGGGCCTTCGTATGCAGGAAAATGAGGCCCAGCCTCCAAAAAGTAGCAGAGGAGACTCCAATCAGTAGTAGATAATCCAAAGCTGCCTTGTAGAGCTGGAGGGGTCACAAGGTTAATGTTGATTTCAATCAGTTTCTGGTTTTTGCCAAACTGTCCAATCTGTTAAATCAATGTTTTCCGAATTTGGCAAGGTGTGTGGATTTCAACTCCCAGAATTCCCCAGCCAAGCGGGGAATTTTTTGCTTTTTTTACATTTGAACTTAAAATTTGTAGGAGTTTCTGTTTCTCCAGGCACCAAAGTTGTTTTCACAGTAGTTTCTCTCTAATATAATTGATTTTGTCTATTTTCCCCATAAGTGCATTTTTGTATGGAGTTTGTATAGTGCTCAATATCCATTTTTTATTGGCAAATCTCTTTGGGTTTTTTTTGGGGGGGGGGTAGTGTGTAAGTTTTGATTTGTGGATTGGTTCAAAATGCCAAATTAGATGAATGTGAGAACTGCCCCTTCCTTGCAGAAATCACTGAATAGAGCTTTCTTGGTTTGTTAATTGTTAATTTTGGGTATTTTAGGGCAGGTTTCAATGACATACTTGTGGTCACCATTTTGATTTTTGACTTTTTTTTTTTTACTCTTTCACAGATCCACATGCTCCTACTGATAAGGAACTTGTGGCAGGCCAGATCAGACCAGATTAACATTCCTGTAAATACTGGAGTCCCAATGGCAACTTCGATTGTGCAGTTGTTCTCACAGCATTTCTGGGCTCAGTTCTTTTCTGGTGATAATATTCTGTAACAGAGCACAGTGGCATAGCTAGTTTGCTTCCAGGTCCAATTCAAGGTGTTGGGCATTATCTTGAAAGCCTTTTATGGCATGGGTCTAGAGTATGTAAGGAATAGATACCCTTGTGCCACTGAGACTAACCTGCCTCACTTGTTCGGATCACTTTGGATCCCACATAGATCAAAGAATTTTAGCTGGTGGCTCCAAGAGATCCTTTTCTGCTGGGGCCCCAGACTTTGGAATATTCCCCATCAGATGTCAGAGGTGAAATCTGCCCCTGCACTCCTGGCCTTCCAGAAGAGCCTAAATATTTGGTCTGGAGATGGACAGGGGCCTGCTACATTGGGGATGGCTGTTGGGTTAGAAAAGATTCTCACCCTCCCAGGATTCCGTTATCTTGTTTTTTTTAATTTTAATTTTAAACTTGCTATTCTATTTTAATTGTTTTTGTAATTCTTAATGTTTATTTTATTGAAAACTGCCCAGAATCACTATATTAGTGAGATGGGTGGCATAGAAATCCAATAAATGAATAAATACCTGAGGTGAATGTTACCAAGAAATCAATTTTTCATGTGTGAACATTGGCCCACCAAGACAGTCATAGTGGTGTGTTTTTGGCTCAAACTTTCAATATCCTCCTCCTGCTTTAAGGCTACATCTAAATAGAATAGAATAGAATAGAATAGAATAGAATAGAATAGAATAGAATAGAATAGAATAGAATTCTTTATTGGCCAAGTGTGACTGTTCACACAAGGAATTTGTCTTGGTGCAAATGCTCTCAGTGTACATAAAAGAAAAGATATATTTGTCAAGAGTCAAGAATCATAATCATATTATTAAGTGTTGTACCTTATAATTCTTGACTCTTGATGAATGTATCTTTTCTTTTATGTATACTGAGAGCATTTGCACCGAGGCAAATTCCTTGTGTGTCCAAACACACTTGGCCAATAAAGAATTCTATTGATAAGGTACAACACTTAATAATAGTGACAGGGTACAATAAGCAATCAAATCATACTAGGAAACAGTCAATAAAAATAGGATACAAGCAACGAAGTTACAGTCATACAGTCACAAGTGGGAGGGGATGGGTGAAAGGAAGGATGGGAGGATTAATAGTAGTAGTAATAGTAATGTGGACTTAGTAAATAGTTTGACTATGTTGAGGGAATTATTTGTTTAGCAGAGTGATGGTGTTTGGGAAAAAACTGTTCTTGTGTCTGGTTATTCTGGTGTGCAGTGCTCTATGGAGTCTTTTTGAGGGTAGGAGGGTATGTGAGGGGTCTATAAATATTTTCACAGCCCTCTTTTTCACTCGTGCAGTATACAGGTCCTTAATGGAAGGCAGGTTGGTAGTGATTGTTTTTTCCTCAGTCCTAATTATCCTCTGAAGTCTGTGTCTGTCCTGTTGTGTTGCAGAACCAAAGCAGACATTTACAGAGATGCAGATGACAGACTCAATAATTCCTCTGTAGAACTGTATCAGCAGCTCCTTGGGCAGTTTGAGCTTTCTGAGTTGGCACAGATATAACATTCTTTGTTGTGCTTTTTTGATGACGTTTTGGTGTTATATATGTTATATACTATGTCTATATGTATTTCAGAAAACCTTACTATTTCTACATATTTGCTGCCACCTCAATTGTGAGTATAACTGGTGCTCTTTGGAAAATGTAATTCCAACATTTCTTCAGGGTGAAAGATTGAGAGAAATAGGATTGTTGTTCTAGCAAGAATCAAGAACTAAGCACTTTGATTGATCAGCAGGGTTAGAAAGATATTTTCATTATATGTAACACATATGTACTGGTCTCTTAATGTAAGGTGACCAACTTTTTTACAATAAAAAGGAGAACACAAATAAATTGAAGAAAAAAAATAAAGTCACTTGCACGTGGCACACTCTTGCACATGGCACACTCTCTCAAAACAATTATCCTGTGTGGAGCGCATGCGTCTCATAATCACATCTCACCGCACTGTACCGAGCCTTGACGAATGGTCATGTCAAATTCAAATACGTCACATCACACACAACAGATCGGATCAGCATGGATCAAATACAGAGATTTACAGATTAGTCTTCAAATATCAAAAAGGAGGACATGTAGGAGGACACTTTTCGAGAGAGGACAGAACTTACAAAAGGAGAACTGTCCTCCCTAAAGAAGGACGGTTGGTCACCTTACTTAATGGAAGCTGGTGATCTAGTTCCTTCCTTTCAAGTCTGATTCTTATCACTTCAAGGAGATCAGATGTCAAATGCAAAATCTGTGCTGTCACACTGGATCACTGCTCAGGCACAAAGCTAAAGGAAGTATGTACAAGGATCACTGTTCAAGATCTTGTGATCCTAAACTCTGTATATAGAACAACAGGAGGTGGAATCAGGGCGGTGTTGGGACCTATTAAATTGTTCTGGGCCCTTCAAATGTATCTCCTGTGAACACACATAATTATATTCTTCAAAAGAAATATTACATACAATGGTGCAAAGCCCTTTTTAATGCATTTTAGAGGAAGTCATCTTTCAGATGGTCTTAGAAGTAAAAGATGAATCATTTGTCTTTCTTGGAGAAATAATAAATAAAGGCCAGCACATGCATTGACACCAATCCCTAAGATTCATCCCTAAAACGTTGGTAGACATGTGTTCATTGCTGAATTTCCTGAAGGGAAAGCCTTCTTGCTAAGAAAATATTGGTTAGCATAACATTGTAACACTGTCTACATCTCTGATTTTTACTCGGACTCCCAATTTGGTCCTTTATGAATCTGAAAGCAGAAATCAGAAAGCTGGGAAACATGGCTGCATCAAAAAAGATGGAATAGCATGGCTATGATATCTAAGCTCAAAAATAAAGATGGGAACTGGGTAGCAATTAAGACTTAGGCATTCTGTCTCTTTTGTTTGCCATTTAATGGCCATTTAGATAGCCGAAACTCAGCTATGATAGCCCTATGGGATGGTGACTAAGAAGCACAATCATAGAATAGTATTTATTTATTTGTTGGGGGTATGGTGTTGTTCAATTCCTATCTTGTCTTTCTTTAGCCTGTGCAGCACTCCCTTTAGATTTTCCCTACAACAACCACTCTCTTTTGTAGGTTGGATTGAACAAGAAGGGCTCAAAGTCCTTCAGAGGCCTCAGAGCCATCTTACGAGCTGTTGAGACTGGAACCTGAGACTCCGTAGGCCTCGTCCAGCTTTTCAACTGCTACACCACATTGACTCTCTTTTATCAATAAAGCGCTAAAACATTTTTATATAGTACAGTAAAAAAAGACTGGGAAGACCGGCAGAAAAAAAAGAGATCCAACAACCAGGAGCAAACTCCCTATTGATTTATTACAATACCTGTATATCCATGTTGCTGAGAAGACTCCTGAACACACTCAGCAAACGGTTTGCTTCTAATCCAAGCGAAGGCAGATTGAAAGCTGGAATCTTTTAAAAGATACCTTGAAGGGTTAATGTTTTGTGGGTAAACTGAATGCTGCATAATATGTAATAGTCTGTACATTCAGCCCTCCCTTTGGTAGTCAACTTTAATAGATGACTAAGCAAAGCTACAAGGGCTTTACTCAGCCAAGGGAGTCCCAGGAGGTGAAATGTATGATGCATCTGAGTAATGTATCTTTCACCTCACACAAGCAGCTAGGAAAATGAATTCTCAAAATTGTATTAAGAGCTGGTGCTTGAAGGAACAGAGGAGGGGAAGACTAATAGGGTTCATTTGCATATGTGACACCTTCTGTATCTACATGTATTGTACACAACTGAATGGGGTGATTTAGTTAAACTGGGACAAGGACTCCCTAGTTATGCTTTGGCATCCCCTTAATGAGGCTGTTTTGCAATTAAAATGATCTCATCTGAATATATTAATGAAACATCAGATAAAAGGGTATCAACCCATCATCACCCGTGCACTTGTTTTGTATCAATAAAGTATTTGAAAAGAAATGGCTGAAAGAGAATGGTCTAAGTGCACAGTTTATTTCCCTACAATGTCCAAAGAAAACTTACATGGAGAACAGGAAAGGAATAGTATGTACCTTTAGCAATAATATATTTAATTCCTTGTCATCTAAGGGATCAACAACTTCCTTCAACTGTTTTTCTATTTTTCATCTACTTTAAGGTTTCTTTTACAGTTGTCTTAAAATTATGAGTTATATGACTTTCAAAGTCTCTTTTTGCATCTTTTATTATTTTCTTACCTATACATTTTTTTCTTATTGTTTTCTTATTGTTTGGACAATACTGTCAAATTTTGCAGGAAATTTGCTTTCTTCCTACAACTTTTTACACTATTTATAAATTAATTTATGTCTTATAGGATTTATTATTCAAAGCTGATTATCAGCTCCTTCTATACTGTACATGTAAACATAGCAGAAATAAGAACTACTAATCTGGTTGATGTTCTTCCTGTCTCCCTCTTAGATTTTGCTAAACAAGTACTTAAAAATCCAGTGCCTAGTAGCAATACCAATAGCACTTATATACCACTTCATAGTGTTTCACAGCTTCCCTCAAAGCAATTTACGGAATCAGCATATTGCTCCCACCAATCTGGGTTCTTATTTTACCGAAGGATGGAAGGCTGAATCAACCTTGAGCCACTTAGAATCGAACTGCTGGCTGTGTGCAGAGTTTGCCTGCAATACTGCATTGTGCCACCATGGCTGCATTGATCTAGAGTCCTGATAATGCAGCAGTCCCACAAATTTGGGACCCTTAATGGAGGTAGTAGGCCTGCGGAGTACTGAGCACCAAGTAGTACCCTGTAATGAATGAAGCTCATGTGAGTCCAACCATTGAAAATATATGAACAGGATAACAGATCCATAAAGTCAGAATTGAATTTAGCGTAGAAGTCAGTGTATTATAAATCTTGTACATAAATAAATATAGTACAATTATTCATGTCTTTCAAATTATTGATAGGTCTTCTGATGGACTGATGGTACCAAACATTTTGAGTAATTAAGAATGTTCCCATCCACAATTTAAATTTGGAAACTGGATTCATCATTTCAAAATCAATGATGAAGTCACCAGTCCCACATGCTTATGCTTCATGATGAACTATGGGGGGATCGTTCGGCATCTGTCTTGAAGTATCATAAAAGTACTGTGGTGTCATTCAAAGGGATGTCTCATCTTTGTAATCAATCCCATCTTATTATACACAAGACTGTTTTTAAAACTCATGTCAAGGAGGCAGTCATGTAGTCATTAAGTAGCAGGCATAATTTAAAATAAACAAAGAAAAGAAAAAATTAAACACTAGCTTACAGTGTACACATATAATGGCATTCAGCTATCAAGATAGAATCAATATGCAATGAAGCAACCAATGGCTTGAACGTAAGAGAAGGGAATAGAGGCTAGATAAAGATCACCTTGGAATTTCATGGGGATTCATCCTTCACAGTAAGCCATAATAATGTGCCTTTGATTTTGGCAATCCATACCTTAGTAATATACATAAGCTCAATCCATATGTATGGCCTTGTGTTTCAACCTGTAACCACTATATTTGGCAGTATTCTAGGGGGGTGGAAATTCAGGCCTGACATGAAAACATAACCTTTTGTTCAACTGAGAAGACAATTAGCCAGATCAACAAATGTAAAGTAGGAATGTCTTAGAACTAGAATAAGTAACATTTTTATGGAGAAGCCCATGGTTGCAGGAGGTATGAAGATGATGATAATATGATCATGATGATGATGACAACAGTTATATAGCTTAGAACATAGAATCACTGTCTTTCACTTTGCATCTACAATCTACATCCCAGTCCCAGTGAATTTTGAGATCCAGCAATTATTTTACCCCCTCTTTTGGAATGATTTATATTAAAAGAGCAAAGAAACAGAGAGCCTCAAAGTCAATGCATGGAATTACTAAATATTTTCATTTATTTATCCAATTTATATAAATATATATATGTACATCTCAAAGAATGATTCTGGGCATCAAAAAGAAGTAAAATAGAATAAAAACAATAGCAAGCATTACAAAAATTAAAATATAAGTAGCTAAGAAACAACAACCCAATCATTAACACAACCAGGCACCTGCAGCTACCTGGGGCCCTAAACTTGGGCACAGAACTGGATATTTAAGGCCTTATGAAAAGCTGGCAAGGTTGGATCCATCCTGATCTCCAGAGGAAGAATGTCTCTAAGGTGAGTCAACCATCGGAAAAGGCATGTCTTCTAGACTCCATCAATTGTTTTTGACAATACCCATTTTGTCAATCTTTTCTGAATGCTATAACATAGAACATAGAAACCCTGTCTTCCACTTTGAATCTACAACCTATGTTCTATTCCTAAAAGACGTGAGACCAAGAAAAATGGGAAGAATTGGATAGAGAAAAGACATCAAGACCTCACTCCTGATTATCTAAAGCAAGGGTCTTCAAACTTGGCAAGTTTAAGACTTGTGGACTTCAACTCTTAAATCTGTCAAGTTTTCTGTCTAAAGCATGGGTGTCCAACCTTGGCAATTTTAAGACTGGTGAACTTCAACTCCCAGAATTCCCCAGCCAGCATGGTGAGTTCTAGGAGTTGAAGTCTACAGGTCTTAAGGTTGTCAAGACTGGACACCCCTGATCTAAACTGTTACCTTCCCTGTCTTTGTTGAAAGACTATGGTAAATCATCTCAAGTTCAGAAACCATAGATCTTCTGAGAGAGTGGGATGAAAAAAAAAGCCCTTCCATTGGCCTATTGTCTTGAACTTCATTGTAATTAACAACCCTTAATAGTGGTTTGTATTCCACAAGTCTTTGTAAATAACGGTTGAGCCGTTTCTAAGGGGCTGATGCTCTTGCTGTGTTTTGATTGAGTTTAAAAAAAAAACCAAAGCAATGATTTGTATGAGCTACTTTCCTTTGCTTGGAGGGTTTACCGAACAGGTGGTCCTCCAAAGGGTCACTATGTATATTTAGTATCTGAAACTTGAGCACGCCTAACCTGATTGGCTCCCCCCGACCACATGATGGTTTAGGAGCTGATGCATCAGACTAACATTGCTTTTGCCCAGCTTGTCTCAGGAGGGAGGACAGTCAGAGAGGCTTTGCTCCTAAGGAAATTTATTTAAATATAACGGGTAAGCTTGCGCCTTTTACTTTTTTTTTTTTTTAAAGAAAGACAGGTTGGGGTTTTCTTTCTACCAAATGATTGTTTTTGGTTGCTTTTGTTTGTCTGTTTGTTTGCAGACTTTATGCCCTGAGGGTTTTTTTTTTAATTTTTTACTATTTTGCAAATATTAACACACTTTTTTTTCAGCATCAAAGTAATCCCGCTTGGGAAGAGATCAGTCCTGAGTTTGATGAGGCTTTAAAGGCAGAGGGGAGTTAGCCTCTGTTCTTTGGAAACATTTTGCACATGGAGATCAATGGCTCCTTTGGCTAAGCTCTCTGGAAGTCTCTCTCTCTGTCTCCTTTAGGACTTGTCCTATTCCCTCGGTGAAACAAATATTTTATCCTTTGATTTTTTTTAATATATCACCTTGATTGAAGAGAATTGGCACTAAGAAAAGGCAGCATTTGAAGGGCCTATATTTAACCTACAGCACCGGAGTGCTGCTTGCCTCAGAAGGAATGGCAGTTCAGCTAACTAGACAAAACCAGCCAATCGCTCTGGGGTATTGGCTTACAGGGCAAATATTTTTGTACTAGGAAGCAGCTGTTCTAAGCCTTCATCTCCTTCCCTGCACCAGAAAAGAGGGACCTGCAATCTCTCACAGCAGGCTCATTCCAGTGCATTAATTCATCCCAAGGCATCCATTCATTCATCACTTCTCTGCCATCTAAATAACCAGAGTCTTGGATCTTTTCTAGGACTGAAGTTGGAGAAATACGTCAAGCACCCCAGAAGCAAAGCAAGAGAGCATCCCTGCAGTTAAATGGTGGGACGAGAGAAATTAACTTCATTAAGTTAAGGTCATTTGAATAACATTTGTGTGACTTAATGTTTGTGGTTGTTTACTGTTGTATAAGACCCCAAGGTTATTAGCTTACATAGAGTAACGTTACATTGGGCCCACAGGTATCGTGGCAGGATCTGAAAAACGAGGGGGGAAAAGCTCAACTAAATTTCTAGCTTAGGAAAGCTTTCGTGGAAGTGACCTAGCAAGCTGCTTTTTGTCTGTAACACAATTAAAGTGGAAATTTCTTCAGCTTTTTGTCCCTGCCCTAGCCAGCGTACCTCATTGCAATGCTATTGTTCTATGGTACCATGTTGGCTCGATCCTTATCCTAAGGATTAATTTCTAGCTTCTGGAAAACATATTTAGGATCTTCTAGTTGCAGTTCACAATCAAAACTGTAAGTGAATGTCCATTCAAGAAATATTAATGGGGCACCATTAATTTTGGTTGGTTGGCTTTGGTTGGTGCTGACTGAGAACTGTCAATTATTCATCTCCCTGTAAATGTTTTTGCATGAATTCTCAGTGCACAATACACAGCCTCGGGATTGTTATATATTCCAATTAACATACTCTGTTGAGCTAGGAAGAGACTTTATGATATTATCTGATTTTTCATTACAAGTACATCACTCGAGAGTTGGTAGATACAATAATCTATGTTTGTTCCTTGTCTGCATCCTAAGCAATTCTGTTAAGCAGAATTGCTATATTTATGCTCATAAAGGAAAATAACAGTGTAATTTGGTTGTTTTTTTTGCAAAAAAATGGTACTGGCTAAAACATGGAAGGAGGCCAATGTCTCCACAATAAGAAACTGGCTTTTTCCTCTGTGTATGAGATATTGGAAAGAAATACAAATTATGAAGGGATAATAGCAATCTGATGCTAAACAACTCAAGATAAATGGTATCCCTTTACATATATTTTTAGAAAGATGAAAGGTTTGATAATGTTTTTGGTTTATTAATATTTTGAAGTTTTATGAACAATATTTTATAAATATTAATCTTTATAAATATTAAATATTTAATATTTAGCCTTTATTGTTGAACAAACTATCGATGCATGTCTGCCTGTCTATCTCTCTCTCTCTGTATGTCTTTCTGTCTCTCTCTCTCTCTCTGTGTAAACGCATTCTTACAATATTTTTATAGTGCATAGAGATACTAGCTTTGATAAGTGAGCAACATTGACTTCATCATGCTGATATTTATTTATCTGACTTGCATCGTTACCAGTGAGTAGGTGGACGGGCTTTCCGCAAAGATGGCAGATGAAGACGATTACGATGAGGTTGTGGAGGTAAGACTTAAATGTTTGATCTACTGCCTTGAGCTATGCAGATGAGTTTATTATTTCAAAGAAACAGCAAATAATGGCAGGTCAGGAACTTTAGATGGCTGCCTCAGAAGTGAGTGTGTCTCCAAATTCAGAGCTGGTGACCGGACAGTTATAGAAATTGATATATTCTAAATGGCCTCCAGCAGCTGTTGGATACTCCAAGAGAAAGCCTAGGACATGAGGTTGTAAGAGTGCACGATGGCAGTAATGTCCAGTGATGCCCTTTCTTTCCTCATCTTCCTGCAGATTAAGCCTTTCCCTTTAAATAAATATATATATATATATATATATATATATATATATATATATATATATAAATACAGCATAAATGATGCTAATAATGTTAACATTCATATGTGCATTTAAAATGCCCGTAATTCTATCTAGCAACAACTTACTGGCCTACATAGGACCTGTGTGAAAAGTCATGGGTACATTTCCTTGCCAGGCTCCATTTTATCATGCCAGTTCTCTGTGTGGCTTTTGCAAGTCTTGGGTTGTAATTCCAGATGCACACTGATTATCAAATTGAATGTGTTGCACATTCATCCTACTGGAGTAAAACTCTTCAATATTTCTGATGACCAGCATCAGATTCAAGGAAATGCTTTTAACTTTTATTACAAAAATCTCCTCCTCCTCCTCTTCTTCCTCCTCTCTTCTCCCCTCTTCTCTTTCTTCCTTCTTCTTCCCATCTCATGTATGTCTGATAGCCATGCCCACTGTCTTATCACTGTCTGTCTCTTAGTAGACTAATAGTGGTTTTATCTTTCATATTATCATTTCAGTTTTATATTGTTGCATTGTCTCTTCAGATGTCTGTCTTTTTCCTCTTGTCTCTTGGGATGTTTGTAGCAGGTGTAAAAAAAAAAAAGGCTGCAATTGTTTCTAATCTTACTTTTAAACAAGATAACTTTTTCCAGAATCATCTTCCTGGTTTTCTTCCGCTGATCTTTTGCCCTCATGCTTTAATTTTGTGTGAACCAGAATTAAACGTGCAACGCATTAGAATGCAAAATAAGTATTTATTTCTAAAGAGACAAATTTGTATTTTTTTTTAATTACATTTATATGCCGCCCTTCTCCAAAGACTCAGGGTGGCTTACAATTTTTGGGATACAACCCAATGTGCTCAGCAATAACCTTCCTTCCATTGTATATGCCTGCTTATTACTAAGCGGCATTTTTACAAAGTCAGCTAATTGCCCCCAACAATCTTGGGTCCTCAATTTACCTACCCCGAGAGGATGGAAGGCTGAGTCAACCTTGAGCCTGGTGGGACTCGAGCCTACAGTAATTGTAAGCAGCTGGAACTTAAATGCAGGCATTTAACAGCCTGAGCCACCAAGGCCCTTGGTGCCTTTTATTTTAAAGGGCATGCAGTAGAGTCCTCTTAAAAGTAGCTTATGCTTTTCATTTTGATTTGGACTTTTTAGTACAGAATATTTAGGTGAGAAGAAGGCTCTGTTTTTGCTTGGCATGATGGCCACGTTGCCAATTTTAAGTTGGTCAGTAAGCCATGTGAGAAAAAAAAAGATGCTTTCATGTTTATTCCATGCTGGGATGAATATTCTTTCTCTCTAACATACACATATAAACACAGAGACACACAGATGTATATACATTTGTATGTATGTAATCTGATATAGAATTAATAAACAGAAATAGCAATTCATTTATATAGGCAAATGAATGCACACATTCTCTTCTCTCTCCTCCCCAGAATCTTCTTAAATTTTCCTTTTTATCTATGGAGATTCTCAGTCATTCATGTCATGGTTGTCCCAAAGCTGCTTTTTCAAAAAGTGACTGGACTTTGTTTTTCTTGGACATTTCGCTTCTCATCCAAGAAGTCAGAACTGGAATTGGTTGTCAGAACTGAAGAAGGCAGCTGTGGTGGTGCAGGCTGCTAAACGCCTAGCACTTAAGTTCCAGCTGCCTGCAATTACTGCAGGCTCGAATCCCACCAGGCTCAAGGTTGACTCAGCTTTCCATCCTCTCGGGTTAGGTAAACTGAGGACCCAAGATTGTTGGGGGCAATTAGCTGACCTTGTAAAAATGCCGCTTAGTAATAAGCAGGCATATACAATGGAAGGAAGGCTATTGCTGAGCGCATTGGGTTGTGCTCCAAAAATTGTAAGCCGCCTTGAGTCTTCGGAGAAGGGCAGCATATAAATGTAATTTAAAAAAAAGAAGCTTCTTGAATGAGAAGAGAAATATCTTCAAGAAAAAAAAACACATTTGGGATTTTCCTTTATTTGTGGTAGTGCTTTAGCAGGGATATGCATGCTGTTAGTTGTACAAGCACCAGGCTAAGTGGTGCACAGTGAAGAAGAAAGCCGGAACACCATTATCTCCTGATATTCTCCTCATAAAAAGAGCCAATTATATATAAAGCTTGAAATAAACAGTACCTTGACAAAGTTATCTGTAGAAGTATAAATCATCTGCAAAGCGTGGCAGTGAATCAGGCTCCGTTGAAGGGTGCCAGTATCTTTGGAGGCTTCTTGTTAATGTGATTCATGGAAACGGAGAGGAACCTTAATGCACTAAGTCTGAGAATTTAATCAATGTTGTAGATCCTATTAAATTGAGCACAATAAATCTTGTAATACCAAAAATACATGAAATCCAGTAGAATTTATTGGTGGAGTACATGCTTAAAAGTCTAGGCCGATCAATCAAATGAACCTGATAAGGTCAAACAGTAAAAGAAAGACATGGAAATAAATTATATTGGGTCCTACATGGACGGCATTAGCATCTTCCACATCTCCATTTTCCAAGACTTTTCAATATACAGGAGAAATAATTCTAACCAAATGCATTAAATAATTTTTGGTGAATTAAGCTTGCTCTTATGATGATGAATGCTGTTTTAAAGTAAAACGCACTTTGAATATATTGCTAATTTAAAGCTTGATTTGATGCTCGGCAAAGTTAGGCTAAAATCAGTGGTTGCTAAGTGTTAGTGAAAAAGAGTTTGGGGGAATAATTTGGCACTACCTTTAACATTAAAGCAGGGACATTTCTAATAACAGTACAAGTTCATTCTTATTATTAAAGATAATTCTGGGCTATTTCAACATTTCTGCTTCTTCTTTATTTACCCTGACTCGTATTTAAGAAGGTTCCCCTATGAAATTCATCTAATATATTTCACTGGTACTATAAACATTCCAATATTGCTGACAAGAGAGCTTTTCAAAGAGTTTGTACTAGTGTAACGTACAATGAATGGAGTCTTATTAGCAAAATGATTTGTCCCATTTTTTTAGGTTAGCTTATTTGAAGAAACATTTTTATTGACATAGCTGGTCTTAGTACATTCATTTCTATTAGATTTGCCCTGAACATCTGCTTAAATTTGATGAAACTTGTAGGCAATATTTCCAAAACAGAGTATAAAATCCACTTAAACAAGCTGCAATGGAGTTCTTTCTTGGCTTCTTCATGAACAAGAGAATATTTCAGATACTGTTCATTTCATTATGAATCTTAAAGGATGATAATACCACTTTCTTTTTTGAAATCAGCATATTGATTTGAGGTGATCAGGTGGACTTTAAAAAAATCTTCTTAAACACTGCAGTCATCAATCCCTCTTTACAATTGTCTTCCACATCTAGATTCTTTGTTTCTTATACCTCTATCTTGCTTTCTTTGGAAGATCAAGGGAAATGAATTTTGTTTGTACTTTTCTGGGAGCTGGATTATTCCATAGGCATCGAAGTTCTTTTTATGGAATTTGAGTTCAGTCATGATATTCAACTTTATCTTAGTTAAGATACTGAGAAACAATAGTTCAGCCTTGATACAATAGTAACTTCTTCCTCTCTCTCTCTTAGTAGTAACAAGACCCAATTCAAAACATGAAAATAGCTTAGAAGGAAAAAACACAACAATTGTAAGATATAATCTATATATATAAAAGAGAAATACCACGCACGCATCATCACAAAATCTCCAGAATCATAAAGCCTACAAACTTGAAATTTGGCATATATGTTCCTCTTCATTTCTAGGTGCTCACTAAGAAAGGATTTTTTGAAATGACCATCAGAGCATTAGTATTTCCTATATTATTATTAACATGCTCTGATGCTAAGGAGCTCTATTCCCCCTCCCCACCTGAAAAGAAATCTGTTCCAAATGCAAAACACAAGCAGAGGAGAGGAGTTTCAGTTTCAGTTACAGATTCACAGCACCAAGCAGCTTTAGTACAGAGCAGTTAAGCTAAGCCATGCCCAGGCTCCTTGCTGTCTCCTTGCTCACACAGCAAATACTGTTTCAGTTTCCAAACAGCCCTCAACTCTCTCACATACTGACAGGACGCTAGCCAGATGAATACGGATGGATGCTGGTAGGCAGAGGCAGAATTTCCCCCCCTTATTTTCCTCCCCGAAAACTAAGCCCAACCACATAGTTTCGTAGTAAAGCATGGGTATCGAGCTAGTCTAATATGATATAGTCTATTCAACGTGAGTTAGTATGCACGAGTAAGACCTAGAGATATGCACAGTATAATTATGTCAGTTGTGTTAACAAAAATTAAATCAGCTTATCAAATATAGCAGGCAGACAGAAAAATCAAGATATTCAATTCCTTGTGGCTTGTGGGAGATTGGATACAGGTGACTGATAGCTTGTATTCCATTTGGTTAGTCACATATATTGTGCAGAAGTATCAGAAAGGTTTTTCTCCCCCTTCAGACAGAGGATTGTTTTAGATTGCTGATAAGATCTTTTTTGTCCAGTAATTCTTGTTCAGGCATAGTTTCTCCTTAAATCCAATGCCTTCTTCCTTGAAGTTAAATATGATAATTCACCCGGAAGCATAAACAGTCCTGAGAGATCCAAGAGAACTTCTGTAAGATTATTGGCTATGCTTCAGTTCTGGCTTGAATTATTTCAAATAAAATTTGAGTCATCCATTTGAATAATCTCACTGCAGCGTTGCACAGCCCTAATTAAGAAATATATTTAAATTTTTTAATGTGTACCTGTCATTCTAATAAACTATGATCATGTTTTGACAATTCATTTGCCATTTTCTGAAAACCTTTCTTTTACAAGAGCTGTCAGGTAACAAACTTAAATGAATAATCCATGACAAATGTTCCTAGGACATTCAATATTTCCTTTAAAAAGAATTCACAGATGAATAAAATCTTTTTCCTGTTGCAGAGTTGCTTAGTTCTCTTACAACGCCGTTTTCACAAGAAAACAATTAAATGCAAGATTGTCAGTGAGAGTTGCAGATGTATCACTTTGGAAATATTGTAGGTTTAACTGCTTTCTGCATTGGTATTTGAATTATCTTTTGGATTATCTCTCCCTTTCCTTAATACCTGAAATAGTACATACAATGAAAGGCTGGTGTTTGATCACGATTTCAGGTTATGGCTAATGATCTGGTGAACTCATGTATCCTGTTTGCTTGCCATTGAGTCATGACTTTTAAAACATGTATGAACAAGTCAATGGGTGTCCAAAATTCCTTAAGTGCAAGCAGGAGATGTGAAGTTTTGGAATTCTTGAATTGGATCTAATACAACATTTAGAAAGCTAATTTTTTTATGCTACAAGAAAAAGTCACTTTTTAAACAGTTTTAAGTATTATGAGTGATTGGCAGCCACAAATCCACTGGTGTTCATGGAACAAAATGCCTGTGGATCTTACCAGCAGCTGAATCTTTGAGCACTTTCCATGGAACATCCTTATCTATCACTTCATTCTTCAGACTGAGATTTTGTTCTTTGCCTCAAGAGAAACACACGTGTTTTTATGAATGACCTTGTGAAAAATAATGAGGTTTCTTCTTTGTTTATAGTACTACATAGAAGAGGAGGTCGAGGGTGAACCAGGCGAGGTAAAAGCCTCTGTTTTATGCACAAACGTCTGATTTTGTGGAATTTAATGCCTTTTAAAGCATTTTGTGTGTATGTGTATAATATAAAATAATTTAATATTTTTTTTACATAGTTGAGTAATCTAATAATAACCGCTGGGAAGAACAAAGTCAACCAACAACTTATATAACAGAATAATGATCTTGCTTTGAGTGTCTTTTGCTAATGCAATGATGGGCAATTTTTTGATGGTAAGGGCCAGACATACAAATTTTGTGGTTAGGAGGTGCAATAGATGATAACACCTGCACTTAGGCCTACTCTATATGAGTGGAATAATCTTTTTCAATGCAGGTGAGACTCTGGTTCCCCAGTAGAGAAAAATGTAGCTTGGGTTAATGTATAATTGGTTACTTCTACCTTTATTTACCTTAATTTGCAGCAGGCTTTAATTACACTGAACTTTTTTTCTTGTCCATATGCTCAACGGTTTGTAAAGTACTAGTTGAGATGTTTTAAAAGCACTTTATTTTCTTTTGGGAGATGCAGATGTATAGTGATGCCTGCATCCTAGCGAAATGGATGAGTAATTTTTGATTGGCTTGAATGGTATGATTAAAATGTATAGATATATATCTCTGCTCTTGAAATCTTGGCCATCTACCAGAAAACAAAGGGGAAAACACTAATTCTTAGAGGTTGCTAAATGGAAGGGGAAACTTGAAAACTCAGCGAAGAAGAGAGTAAATATGTATGTACAGAATATTTCTTCCTGTAAACTTCTGTTAGCGTGTTTCCATTCGTTTGTCTGATGTAAGTTCACTTTGGAATGTCCAATGTCGTTTTCTTGTTTTTGTTTCTTGTTCAAGTTGCATAACTTATTCATATGTTGTTCATCATGTTCATCTTTGAAACAAGACTTTTCTTCTCAGGGTTATGTTTTCATAAATGTCACGACCAACCTGAAGATAAATACTGTAACATTATTTTACTCTAAACATTTGTTGTTTGTTCCTCCTGACAATTCTTTTAATATACTTTTTAAATTAGAAGTCTAGCATTGTTTATGATATCAGCATGACTGTAAATATTAGAAGCACAATCCCTGGCTTCCTTTTCCAGACTTCAGAATTACTTAGGAGGATCCTAGAATCTTGCAGATTAGATTACAGATTACTATTATTACAGGCTGGTGCAGGACAGATAGGACAATGTTATTCCTTCATTAAGAACATTAGTTTTTGTGTCAATGGAGAAATACAGTTATATGATTCTGAATTTATGCAGTTTATTTGTGTGTACCTCACTTTAAGCGGAATAGTTCATAAAATAACGTTTGAGCATATATTCAGAAAACATAAAAAGAGAGAGGTTTATTATTTTCATAGACTAATTCTCTTATACATTTTGGAATAATCTCACTAATATTGAATGAGGTTAAAGCAAAGGGAGAATTTGTCTATTTCCATATATATTGTCAAAATTTGAATGATTGGCTGATTCAGTTCAGAAAAATAGATGTAACATGTCAAAAGGACCGTCCTGAATTCAAGAATATCAGGATATAATACTCTTGAATATAATACGGTAGCTATATGACTACTCTCAAGTAGTAGTCATATATGACTACTCTCATGTAGTAGTCATATATGACTACTCTCAGGTAGTAGTCATATAGATCACTGTATGAATGATTCTTTGCATAGTCTCTACAACTATTTCATTATTCCCTGTCCAGAGGTCTAATCTTGGGAATTTTCTGCCTTCACTATTTATCTTGAGGATAGGTGAAGATTCAACTCAAATGTGTAATTTTATACATTACACAGCCATATGAAATGACATATGGTAAAAAAAACTATCCAAATAAATCATTCATATAATCTATTGTGGCGGGTAGATTACTAGCTTTGAAAATTTTTGGAAATTGTCAAAGACTGGTTCTCAACAAAATGTATCTGTATCTCAGTTGCGCTGATTTTCAAAAGATTATCAGGAATATAGTCAATTGTAACTCCAAAAATATCAACTAAAAAGGCTCTAAAACTAATACCGAGTCGGGACATAAATTTGAAACACCTTTCCACATTCTTAGATGATTACTGAGATCACGGAGACCACATACAGCACTGGCTCTGCACCGTACACAGTAACAACAAGACATACTTCAGGAACAAGCAGGCATCCTTCAGCAACAAGAACACATACTTATGAAACAACCACAACCACGACACATACTTTGGATAGTACAACACAACCTCCGGAAGCCATAGACACTTCTCACAAGGCCTCCCATCCTGTCAGAAAAAAAGTTGTACGGAAAAAAGTGGACACATCTAAGTTTCGGACACCTTACTTGGATCACAGTTCAAAAATGCAAAAGCTCTTCAGCGATGTAAGTCAGACATTTATGTCTTTTCAAATTCAAAGCCGTTTAATCCTACTTTAATGAGTTTCAGTCTATTTTTAAAAAGATCCTTGTGGGAAAAAATATTTATTTTATATGTGTGTACTTTTTCAGTGTATCAGAAATTGATAACAGCTATCAATTACTATAGCACAAGGGGGAGCTGGAAATCCTGGCCTCCAGATTAAGCTAGTCAGAAAGTATCAAAGTTTAGGGTCATCCCAGTTTAATATTTAGAATAATATGAAAAAGTTCAAATTTATAGCCTTTCCTTATTCAGACCATAATTTCTTTGGCTAAATGAAATAACCTAATTCACCTTATCTATATCTCTTTAAACTGTCTCTCTCTCCCTCCCCCCCTATGGATGTGTGCATGTGTTTTGTACTCAGAGCATAAATTCAGTACATTCAGAGGGAGCCAGAGAGGATCTGTAGGGCCATAAATCTGGAGAAAAAAATGACTCTTAATCAGAACATTATGCAATTTATATATAAATTAAAGCTTCATCCAATTATGCATGGGGATATATCTGTGTTTGTATGCATGCCTGCAGATACACCCCCCTCTACTCACATACCAACTTGATGCCCCCAGATCTTATGGAGTCTATTTCCTGTTACAGGTAGTCCTCGACATACGACCACAATTGGGCTCCAAATTTTTGTTGCTGAAACATTTGTTAAGTGAATTTTGCCCCATTTTACGACCTTTCTTGCCCCAGTTGTTAAGTGAATCACTGCAGTTGTTAAATTAGTAACACGGTTATTAAGTGAATCTGTCTTCCCCATTGACTTTGCTTGTCAGAAGGTCTCAAAAAGGGATCCCATGACCCCAGGACACTGCAATGGCCATAAATATGTGTCAGTTGCCAAGCCTCTGAGATTTGATCACATGACCATGGGGATGCTGCAACGGTCATAAGTGTGAAAAACAGTCATAAGTCAGTTTTCTTGAGTGCCGTTGTAACTTCAAATGTCACTAAATGAACTGTTGTAAGTCGAGGACTACCTGTAGTTAAGCCTTTTTTTGGCAAATTGTAAGGAACTGTGGGATTTGAAATCAAAAGAGTTTAATCTAATTCAGATGCACCCACCTATAGAAATACATTAAAGCTTTAAGCGCAAGGCATTTCCACAGGGCTTCTTAACCATAACACTTCAGCATGCTAAAAATAGATCTACAGTTTGCTGTCTTCTCTGCTCCCAGAAAAAGTACAAGGAAAAATTTGAAAAAGAAAAAGGAAAACCATGTGGAATAACAACTGATACCCCTGTACATCGGAGAATCAAGAAAGTCCAGGACCAGCTCAGTGAGGTAAGGATGGGGAAGAAGAAACCATGACTAGGAAATACTGTTTTAATCCTAGTCAGGACAGCGAGTCAACTCATGATATTACAGTAAGCCAGTCTGGAACTTTAGGATATGAATACTGCTAGATCCTTGGCCAAGGAAACTGCAGACTCCGCTTGAAGCTAGAAATTTGAGACTTCTTACCACATACCTGCAGGTTAAAATTACAGTTCTTGTCTATCTGAAAAATACTACAGGCATGAAAGCTGCTGGTGTAAGAGAAGAAGAGGCAGAGCCTGGGTGGGGGAGTCAAGAGAGGAATCAGTTTGGAGTCATTAGGTTGCCACAAGCAATCCAAGTCCAGCCCCTCTGTTGGCTCTTATCTAGCACCAATTTAGTGCTGGCTGTTAGTTGACTAAATTCCTGTGTATAGCATGAGTAATAAATCAGCTTGACTGGAACTTAACATGTGGTCTTGCTTCTTCACATCTGACAGCTGGCTTTTATGGATTGTCTCAGCATAAGAACACTGCCAGTCATCTCCAAACCCTCTGACATGGCCTCCAAGAGTTTTCTCAAAAGCTAGCACTGTTTTCATTTTAAATGTATACTAAATAAATTTGAAGAAATCACATTAATTACATGCTAACTTAATTTCAGTTTGCTTTGACTCCATTTTCTGTTTGCAAAGCAATGGTTTACTACAGTTGTAATGAGTTCTAGCTGTATGTTCCATTTATTTATTTATTATTTATTTATTAATTCAACTTATATGCCCTCTCCAAGGACTCAGGGCAGCTCACAGCTAAAATACAATACTAACAATAATTACCTAAAATTATATTAAACAAATTGTAAGCTGAATTAACATTAAAACCCCCAAAATTAAAATAAACTAACCCCAAAGAGTCAGCACAGCCCAGATTATAAAAACAGCCAGGTTTTTAACTCGGAAGGTGCGGAGATCAGGAGCCAGCCAGAGCTCCAGCGGAAGAAGATTCCATAAAGTGGGGCCTGCCACAGAGTAGGCCCTCCCCCGGGTCCCCGCCAGGCGACATTGAGCCGCAGACGACACCCTGAGGAGACCCCGTCTGTGTGCCCGTACAGGGCGGTTGGTACTTGATGCTGGGAGGAGTCGTTCTCATAAATATCCTGGACCCATGCCATGTAGGACTTTGAATGTTAACACCAAAACCTTGAATCTCACCCGGAGGGCAACCAGAAGCCAATGCAGGCCGCGCAGGAGGGGTGTGATATGGGAGTATCGGGGGGCTCCCATCACTACCCAGCCGCATTCTGCACCAGTTGAAGCCTCCGAGTGGTATGCAAGGGCAGTCCTAAATAGAGAGCATTACAGTAGTCCAGTCGGGAGACAACGAGCACCTGAGTGATTGTGCACAGGGCATCCCGGTCCAGATATGGGCGCAACTGGCGAACCAGCCGGACCTGGGCAAAGGCCCCTGGCCATGGCTCCCACCTGCTCCTCCAACTTGAGCCATGAATCCAGGAGGACCCCCAGATTCCGTGCCCTGTCCATGGGGGGTAACACCTCCTCCCCCATGACCAAAGATGGAACCTCCGAACTGGACCGGGATGTCGGTATGCACAACCACTCTGTCTTGGCTGGGTTGAGTTGAAGCATGTTCCTGTCCATCCAGATCTGGACCGCTTCCAAACAACGGGACATCATGGAGAGAGCATCACTGATGTGGTCCGGGGTGGAGATGTATAACTGCGTATCATCAGCATACTGATGATAGCTCACCCCAAAACCACGGATGATCTCACCCAGCGGCTTCATATAAATGTTGAACAAGAGAGGCGAGAGGACTGACCCCTGAGGTACCCCACAAGTGAGAGACCTTGGAGTTGACCTCTGCCCCCCTGCCAACACTGTTTGCAAACGTCCCGAGAGGTAGGAGGAGAACCACTGTAAGACAGTGCCTCCCACTCCCAACCCCCCGAGATGCCGCAACAGGATACCATGGTCGATGGTATCAAAAACCGCTGAGAGGTCTAACAGGACCAGGACAGAGGAAAAACCCCTGTCCCGAGCCCTAGAGAGATCATCAATCAGCACGACCAATGCTGTCTCCGTGCTGTACCCGGGTCGGAAGCCCGATTGGTACGGATCCAGGTAGTCCGCTTCCTCCAGGAAAAGTGACAATTGCTGGGCCACCACACTCTCAACAACCTTCGCTAAAAAGCGAAGGTTGGAGACTGGACGAAAGTTGTTCAACACGGCTGGGTCCAGGGCAGGCTTCTTCAGAAGGGGCCTCACCACCGCCTCTTTCAAGGTGGCAGGGAACAGCCCCTCCCTTAATGAAGCATTGACCACTGCCCGAGCCGCCGACGTGACCTCCCTGGAGGCATAAACCAACCAGGAAGGGCACGGGTCCAATAAACATGTGGTGGAACTCAGCCGCCGCATGATCCTGTCCACTTCATCCTCAGAAACAGGATCGAACTCAGTCCAGATCACATTAGCCAGACTGCTCACCTCCCCTTCCTCAGACCACTGCAAGTCCGAGCGCAACCCTTCCCAGATCCGAGCAATTTTATCCTGCAGATACAGACCAAATTCCTCAGCTCTGCCCCGCAGAGGGTCCACCACCTCCCCCAACTGTAAGAGGGAACAGGCAACCCCAAACAGGGCGGCTGGGCGGTTATCTGCGGATGCTATGAGGGCGGAGAAGTAAGATCTCCTTGCTGCCCCCACAGCTACCAGGTAAGTCCTAATATGGGCTCTCAACTGGGCTCGGTCGGATCCAGAGCCTACTCTCTAGTCCACCTACTCTCTAGTCCCCTTCTACGATGCTTCATCTCCCGGAGCTCTCGGTGTACCAGGGAGCTGACCGGGATCTGCGCCGAGTAAGGGGACGCATGGGGACAACCCTGTCAAGAGCCCCCGTGGCCGACTGTTGTCAGGTATGAACCCATTTGTGGGTTTCATCCCACCAAGTTTCAAATGGCAACAATATCGTATCCTCCCTCATTTACCTGAATTTCTAATTCACCCCGCTTATTGCTCATACTCTGTGCATTGGTGTATAGACATTTGAGTCCTTTTGACTGACCTTGTGTTAATTTATTTTCTACATAACCTGTGTGCTGCCTGAGTTCCCTTCTTCCTTACCTCCTGTTTGACTGATGCACTGTTAACTTCACTGTTAGCAGGGTCCCTTCCAACTCTGTTATTCTAAATTCTAAGTTTTCTATACTGTAGCCTATATGTATTTTCTGTAGGTTAAGTATCGCATGGCTGGGGAGGCAGCTAGAACCGACTGCCACATTGACGAGAAAGCAAGAGACATTGAACATGCAAAGAAAGTTTCTCAGCAAGTCAGCAAGGTAAGTTATCCTGTGATGTAGAAATCATTGAGATTTGTAAAAAAAAAAACCTTAGGTGGTGCTTATGCAGTTCAAATGGTTTGTTTTGGAAAAATTATGGGAGGAACCTGTTATTCTCCCTGAAACTGTAATTTTACCATGATGTGGCTTAATTTTGAAGGAATTGATATACCTGATACATCCAAGCTGTAGGTAGACTATGATAATACCTGTGCTGATCAGTGGTGGGATTCAATTTTTTTACTACCGGTTCTGTGGGTGGCTTGGTGGGCGTGGCAGGGAAGGATACCGTAAAATCTCCAGTCAGAGGTGGTATTGGCTGGTTCTCCAAACTACTCAAAATGTCAGCTACTGGTTCTCCAGAACTGGTCAGAACCTGCTGAATACCACCTCTGGTGCTGATCCTCCCTATTCTAAATAACATAAACCACACATTTCACACAAGGGATTGTCTTGAAATGTTTGTCTCAGTATAGTCGCTTCCTGTCTTCCTGGCACTAAACTGTTAGTATCAGCTATTGTGACCAAAACATTCTTCCATTGTCCTACAAAATGAAGCAAGGACACAATCAACAACCTTGGTTATTAGGCTGGACACAGGAGATATGACTCATCTGTTTATTACTGGAGAAATGATTTAAGAAGGACAGAATGTCTTTTAGCAAATTCTCATTTATTCAGTTAGGTGAATGAATACAGTAAATCGCCTTTTGAGGCTGCCTACCTTCACAGAACAGCTTAACATAGTAGAAATTTGAATTTAAACAGTAATTTTGAAGAATCAAGGCTAGGCAATTATGTATAAACATGTCAAGGAACATTGAGATGTTCAGAATCAGTACAGGAAAGAGAAGGATTTGCAACTATCCTGGCAAGTGAATTTGTTATTGTTGGACTTTATGAAGAAACAGACTTAAAAAGGAGTTTCTTTACAGTTCCTTTAGCCAATGTGGTATTTTTTTTGTTTTTGTCATTATAGGTTTTATACAAACAGAACTGGGAAGAAAATAAGGAAAAGTACTTGCTTCCTCCTGATGCTCCTGAGCTTGTTCATGCCATAAAAAATACAGCCTTATTCAGTAAGGTAGGTGTACTTCTGGTTAGAAGAATCTGTGATCCTTTCCTATGTAACTCGTGCTTCTTTCCAGCCTGGGCCTAATGAATTTTATGGTTACTTTTTCCTCAGAAACCTTACATTGAAGAGTGGGAAGCAGACAAGTCCCTCTTCTATCCTTATGATGACAGTCCTGAACTTAGGAGAGTTGCAAAGGCACAAAAGGCCCTCAGTGATGTAAGTAACAGGGAAAGAGCAAATTCTTGGTTTTTTCCTTGAAAATGTTTCATTTCTCATCCAAGAAGAAGCAAAGGTTGTATTCAGCCATTCTGACCGATTCTGGCATACCAGTAGCAGAAATTTTGAGTAGTTCAGAGAACCAGCAAATACCACCTCTGGCTGGGCCCACCCACGCGCCCCTGCTCTTTCCTGTCCTATATTTCCTTGGTTTTTAGTTCAGCTGATTTGCATGGCAGAGCGGATTGCCGGGCCTCAGCTGAGCTAAAAAACAGCTCACCTCACTAGTGCTGACACAGAGGCCGGTTTCTGAGTGAACTCGCAAAGTGTGCTTTCATAGAACTAGTAGGAAAGAATTTGGAAACCCACTGAGAAGAAGCAAAACATTTTCAATGAAAACCAAGTGTGATGACTCGGGGTGTGGCACAAAAGCAACAAAGTAATAAAAGTAGATAAAGTCCCTTTAATACCTCCAACTTGGCTCCCAATGTCCAGTTATCATCAGCTGGAGAAAAACTCTCCCAAGAATAGTCTTTAAAGGGAAGAAATTCAGTCCGAACCCAAAATAAATATAGATTATATATAAAAACCAACACAAACCATGCTGCAGCAATTGAGACAGGGCAGGATAAGGAATTGCAGACTTCAAAAGATAGCGAAACACACATAGTTAGGAGGACGCCAGAACCCAGATAAGCCTCTACAAACAGAGATAATGCACACTTTGCTTCCAGCAACTTTGCTGTGTGTAGTTTGCCTTTTAAACAGTTTTCCCAGCTGCAGCTAATGAAGGGGATCAGGGCCCTTTCCTCCCCATAAACCATGTAACTCATGTTGTTCCCTTCTCCATTCCTCCTGCATGCCCTAGGATGAAGAGGGGTGGCCCTGAGACTTCCTCTGAATGCCCAGCCAGACTGTGTCCTTCCCCAGTTTCTTCCACAGCCACTGAAGCCACACTCTCATTCCCTGTCAGCTGCTTGACCTCCCCTCAGAATCAGATTCCAACAGGGGCATGACACCAAGAAACTCCAGTTGCTTTTTGGGAAAGCTCATTTGGGACAACCATGACCTGGATGATTGAGAATTTCCATAGACATTTGGGAAAGGGCACCTAAGAGTGATGGATTAGAAGAATCTAGATTTGCATCAGTATGTTGTTTAGTGGGTAAACAATGTTCAGAAGCTGACCAATCTGGAAAGGGCTTTTGCAAGAATGAAATAGAAGGCTGTATGTGGCACATTGTCTTGCCCTTTGGCACGGTCTCCGTCACGGTCACAGCAATAGAGGACGCACTGGAGTGGGATGGATAGTGCATTGAAGGTGATGGAGAAGAAATCTCTGGCAGCACTCAGTTGACATTGGCTGATGGCAAAAGCCTAGCAGAATTGAACCTGAGTTAGGGCTTGAATGGGGACCTACAAGGACGTTCCAGAACTGTAGGTTAGACAAAAGTAAAAAAAAAACTGGAATGAAGGTGACAGCAAGTCATTTCTCTATGCTGCCAAGAAAATTAGAAGAATATACCGTGTTTCCCGAAAATAAGACACTGTCTTATATTTTTTTGGCTCCCAAAAACACACTAGGTCTTATTTTCGGGGTAGGTCTTATATATTTATGGTGCCAAATAGTGGGTGTGAGTGTGGGTGTTTCGGTGCACGGTTACTCCCTGAAAAGTCTTCCTGGAACTGGAGATTTACACTAGGTCTTATTTTCGGGTAGGTCTTATATTAGGGCAGGTTTAGAAAATAGTGCTAGGTCTTACTTTCGGGGTAGGTCTTATTTTCGGGGAAACACGGTAGTTACTAAGAACTGAGACTTATTTGAAGGAATGAAGGCAAGAATGTTCCCATTTTGGAAAGTATATATTCCAAACACCAGAGCCATTAAAATCAATAGCCCATTAAAATAAATGGTGCAGTAGAAACTTTCCACACTGACTCTTAATTTATTAGCTTCTATAAAGATGGCTAATTCGTTGTAGTAAAGAGCAAATTTTACCACCTAGCATGCCTAAAGCCAAGCGAATTGAGCAGTTGCTTCCTCTGATTATCTTGTTCTATTCCTGGTATAAAATCCTACAATAACTATGCTAAATTAACAGAGGCATATTCTGCTTCCATGAAAATTAACTCCTATTGAGACGGGTTGCAAGAATAAATATGCTTGATTAAATGATCAGCCCTCTCCTTTTCCTGACGATTTCAGATTGTTTACAAAAAGGCCACGATGAGCAGAAATCGAAGTACACTCCTGTGCCTGACCCACCTGATGTGGAGCTTGCCAAAAAAGTTACTCGACAGCTCAGTGATGTGAGTATTTTGTGACAGAATTCATTATAATATATTCACCTGAGGACAGTAATTAAGGATCTGTAAAGTATCTTACAAGGAGGGGAAAATATCAGTGCCTTTTACAGGTGAATCTTGACCAGAGGTGGTATTCAGCGGTTTGGACCGGTTCTGGTGTACTGGTAGTAGAAATTTTGAGTAGTTTGGAGAACCAGCAAATACCACCTCTCGCTGGCCCCACCCACCCAACCATGCTGTTGCCTCTCCTATATTCCCTTGCTTTTTAGCTCAGCTGATTCGCACGACAGAGCGGATTGCCGTGCCTCAGCTGTGCCAAAAAACAGCTGAGGTCACCAGCGTTGACACAGTGGTTGGTCTTTGAGCCTTGCGTGTGCATGCAAAAGCGCGTTAGGGCATGTTTAAATAGAACTAGTAGGAAAAAATTTGGAAACCTACCAGTGATCTTGACCCTTGTCATCCCAATCATTCTGCAATAATGCTTCTCCTTCCCATTCTACCTGTATTAACATAAAGATAATCAACCAATACATTGCTTATTATTGATAGATTGATAACTATATTTTACTCATTCCTTTTTATGTCTCTAAGAAGCTTTCAAAGTTTTGAATAGAATAGAATCCAATTTAGAGTTGTTTTAAGCTTCCTCTTAAAACCATAGTAAGGATTGAGTTGCTTTATCAAGGAGATGAGAGGCCTATACATTTAATAATAAATAAATAAACAAATTTATGCAACCTAAGTTCCAACAGGAAGCTGTTTAATGATTTGAGGCCAATAACTGAAATATAAGTGTGCCAGGGCCTGTCAGGGCCCAATGAAGATCATAAGGGCGTGTAGACTTTACAGAAAGAGGCAACCCTGCAAGCAGCCTCACAATCTTGTGGTGATTTACAAATTGGTTGGAGGTTAGAACTGGTTGGATGGCCAAAGCAGAGACTTCCAGCATTGTAGAGTAAGGAAGTTGACCTTAATAGAAAATGCAAGAATTATTACAGAAGCAAGAGGAGCTGAAATATATTTAAGTCCAGAAAAGCAAGATAATATTTGGATGCAACTCAAGGAGATAACTCCCTAATTCATGGAGGAGGAGGAGGAGGAGGAGGAGGAGGAGGAGGAGGAGGAGGAGGAGGAGGAGGAACATCACAATCAGAATGTCACAAGATCCTATTAGTATAGTCAATTGCAATTAGAGTATTGAGATATCAATTCCTTGCTGTGGGGTTGCTTTGCTTGTCTGGTCTATCTATGGGACTGACCTACAGTACACTTATGTACTGTATCATTTATGAGAATATCTATGTAGTCCAGATAATACCAAATCTGAAGCTGCCTCAGATTCCACAAACAATTCTTTCTACTGTGGCAAACCAAGAATGGTGTTTCTAGCCCACTGTCCCTGGCAACTACTTCATAGTTCCACCTTTTGTATATCTTAACTTAGGTTTGTTTTTGTATTTTGGGAGTGGCCTTTATACTTTGGATTAGGTATGGTGAAAGTATTTCTTGTACTTTTAATTGTTAAAATTCTCCTGGCACATTTTAAGTAATTTTGTTTGTGTTTGTAGAGT